>JADRCH010000014.1:2313868-2360536 GCA_019843965.1 Rhynchomys soricoides
GTTAGCCTGTGAAAGCCAGCCTAAGCTATGCTAGTTAGCCTGTGAAACTGTACTATCCCAACTTCTCAATGTCACTGCACTTTTCATTACTTGATCAGTCATTGCTGACACACTGCTTTTCAGAAATTCTCTCTTACAATTTGAATGGTTAAACTAAAACTGACAGTGGATGGTTGGTACATTTACAGTGCAACTGAAATTCTCATGTATTGCTGGTAGAAATGGGAACTGATGTCACTTTGCAATACTGTTTGGCAGTGGCTAATAAAAGTACACAGACTGCCAAGAATTCTTCCTCATTAGCAAAGACAGCTCCTCCTAACTCCATCATCATAACTAAGAAACTGTACTCAACTGACTTAGGGTAAGTTATGTCACTACTAAAAATGCTTAAAACTTATGATTTAGAAAGGAAAAATAATTATTTAGCTATGACTGTGGATGTTCATGAGATGGAACTGGCACTCTGGCAGGAGTACCCCAGCTGTGTCCAAAACACAATGAAGTAGACATTGGAAACAATAATATTAGTTCAGAAAAATAAGCCAGGAGGCTGAGATAGCCTCTCTATGTAAAAACCCACCTTCACGGGAACTCACTAACTCTTGGAGACTACCACTAATCTTTATTGAGGTTACCACACCCATAACTTAATCCACTAAGGAGTTGCCTAAAAAGGTTCTGTACCTCAACACTGCCATAAGGCCAAGCTTTTATAATACGAGCCATTGGCAAAGCACACTCCAACTGTTTCCAAACCACAGGACTAATGTTTAGTAATTTTTGCTTGGTTTATTATGTTTGCTTTTGAATTGGTAACATCTACAAACAAGATGCATGTTCATTATTCACTGAATGAATAATCAAACTAGAGTACATCCACAGTTTTTAACTGGAAACAAACAAATCCAGCACTGATATGTACAATGACACTGGTGAGCCTCACATGCCTTATGAGTTAACTCAAAGGTCTATGCACTTTGTCATTCCATTTATGTGATACTGTCAAACAGAGAAAACTTTGGGGAAATGAAGCAGCACTGGACTGTCAGGTGTGGCTGCCTGGGAAAATGTTCATGTCTCAATTGTACAAGGGATTATGGTTGATGAAACTAGTACTGTTCCTCATTGGAGCAAACATCCTGAAAGAGCCTAAGCCTCCTCAGAACCATTTCAGGTCTCTGTGTCACCACAAGTAGTGCATGTACTTTTATGAAATGAGTTTCTGGACTTAAACATATGGCTTTTCAAAATTGAATATAGTATAGTAAACTTAGACTGAAAAAACATCGATCCATTTGGATTACTTGCAAAAGAATGTTCAAAGAAGCAAAGTCCAGAAATCACAAGTCTGTGGTTTGTAAATCTCCTTTACTGTAGATGACACACGCCAGACAGGGACCAATTGGGTTTATGTTAGCATGAACAGCTGTACTTAGTTGTGCATTAATCCTCTAAGAAATGTCCAAATCCTAAATAACTATTGATAGAGACACTCTTCCAGCCTAACAAATACCACTTGCTTCGAAATACTTTAGGACACGTGCACCCTCTCTGCACATCTAAGTGTACTCACATAGATTGAGAGCAAAGAGCTAGCCAGTTCAGTGGCTATGAAGACCACACTTGCTTTTCCCCTGGTGAGATTCTTATTTTCTAAAGTAAACCAAAGATATGCGCAAATTCATTCAGCATTTCATCAAAGATCGTAAGAATATCTTTTGGGATCATTAACCAGAGGCCAGAGTTTAATTAGAGAATACACATAAAATGGTGGAGGGCAGTGCTTGGAATGTAATAAGCTTTGTAATACAGCTGAGGATGAGGAGTGTAAAAGTGGTGGTGGTGAAGATGGTGAGGAAGGAGAAATGGCATTGGAAAGCCAGTTACCAGAATACCAGAATACGTTCATCGGAACAAATTGCTAGTGTACTGGATCCACATGCTCATCAAATCCATTGTCTGCTTTGCCTGTGGTAACTACACAGTGCCTTTGTCAGCACAAGTCAGGAAAAGGAGATGTGATGCTACTGGTCTAATTCCCCCGAGCACTGCCCGATGTGCTTATAAGAAGATAAAGGGGGGGGGGGATATTTCTATGGAGGTGTGGTCAGGTATGGGGGGGGATGGGCCTTGGCAGGCCCATGCTGAGGCTTCCTTCCCCCTGAGCAACCAGCCACAAGAAGATGTATAGTATAGAATAGAGTTTATTCAGGGCATGGGAAGGTGAGTTGAGAGGCTAGCAGAGGCAGATAAAGGGAGGGAGGGAGGGAAGGAGGGAGGGAGGGAGGGAGGGAGGGAGAGAGGGAGAGAGAGAATGAATAGAGAAGTAGAGGCTGGCCATGAGCATGTGGAGAGAGAGGAAGGGAATAGGAAGAGAGCAGGAGCAGGAAAGTTAAAGCAAGAGCGAGAGAGAGCAAGAGAGGGAGGAGGGGGCAAGCAGCCCCCTTTAGAGTGGGTCAGGCACACCTGGCTGTTGCCAGGCAATTGTGGGGTGGAGCTTAGACAAAATGCTAATCCTGCCTGTTTGAGCTGTCTTGCTCAAGTCTACCACACTTTGGTCTTGTTTGTACTATTGCTTTGGTGATCTTTGGACTTATCTATCTTTTCACGTATTTTATGCATTTGATTTAGCCTATAAGACTAGTCATATCTTGCTCTTAGTCTCTTTCATTTCATGATTGTTGTCTAGACTTTTTCAAAATATATTTGTCATTTCATGGCACTTAGAGGTAGACTGACAAATGTTGAGCCTATAATTTGGTTCTAATTTCTTTAGTTTTATGTGAAAACTTAAGTAGAAGTAATTGTATAACTGACAAGTTTTGAAATATATGCATACAGTATTTATAGAAAGAGTGGATTTTATAGAGATATAAATAGAATTTTACGCAGAGTAGAGATCAATTACTTTTAAAGGCCTTCTCTGATCTCATTCCCATTACCATATACCCCACTGCATAACTGTATTTTGATTGAAATAAGGTTGCAACTTTAGTGTCTTTATCTATATGAAATGTGCAGGTAAGAGAATTTTCTCTTTTAACACAGACTATTAGGTGAAAGGGGAAACAATTTTTTAAATGTTTTAGAAATGCTTACCCTTCCTTTCACAGGTAGAGCCTACAGTATAACCTGAGATTCAACAGGAAATATCAAAGTTATTTTTTGTTCATTCCCTTATTCTGGGAATTAAATACTCTGTACATAATAGGCAAATGCTTGATAAAGTATTTGTATAGAATTGTAATTGACAGATATTTTTCTATAAATAGACAGATAGCAAATACTTTATATTACATATCCTTTATTTTATTTTCTACAAATCTTAAGTATTCATTCTCTGGTAGAGTTTCACATGAAAGTAGGTTCGGAAAGATAAAGAGAGGACTCTGCTGTGCCTGTTTGCATCTTAGTTCTCCAGAGGTCTTCTGTTAGTATGACAATGCTGTTGGTGTCTTTGAATATGGTCAAGTATGAGAACAGGGTCCTGTAAGGTGGAACTTCAACATGAACAGCAGACATAAGTGCATTTATATGTGTCTACCACTGGAATCAAAGCCATTTTATAATTAGTAGATATGCTATGACTTTCAAATGTATTGAAAATGCACTATCATTAGAAAATATCTAAACATCAATTCAGAAAATTGTAAATGATTATTTTCTTGCCCATTTTGCAATTTAAATGATTGTAAAACATCCAGTTTTTAAATGAATTTTCTAATTCACTTTGTAGTTTATGCTTACCATGTAATATGTAGACTTTTCATTTTGGAAACAGGACTTTAACCAACATATATGTATAGGTATTTTGATAATACTTACTAGGTGTCAATTGCTATGAGATACTTTCTTAAATGAAAGGCCAGTTCATAATAGTAATGAAATTTGTTTTCATTGGTGATATTCATTCTAAACAACTTAAGGTGTAAAGTATATTACATTCGTATTAATACACTGCTACTGTAAACTTTCACTAGTGTTTTTATTTTGTTTTCTAGGTTAAAGTGTTGTAACATTTTCCCATCCTGCTTCTCTAACAAATGCTCTCGTATATTCCTCTTTCCTCTGTCAAACTCATAGCCTCTTTTTCCATAGTTATTACATGCGCATATTCACGTCTATTATTAACAACCTCAGTTACTTATGTATTTATTTTCAGGCTGACAATTGGATATTAGATAACTAGATTGGCGTCTTTGCTTTGTTTCTTTGCATTTTCTGTTTTTCCTGTACTAAGAAAAGTACTTTGATATTCTGGTAAATAAAAGTGATGTCTACAGTGACTTGTATTTGAATGTTAATTTGGGTCCCCCAAAACTGTTTTATGAGAGGGTCTACACTTAGCTTCTGGGAACCTGCCCCCAGTTAATTCTGAATGGTAATAAAAATGGCAGCAGCCAATAGCTGGGAATCAGAGAGACAGGGATTACGTTTCCCTGGCCTGGGACAATGAGGGAGGAAGAGAAAGAGATCTGCCATGCCTTAGGAAAAATGTGGAGGAGAGTGGCCACGGAAGAAGAACATGAAGGGGGGAAACCAGAGCCGCCTTGTAAAAGGGCCAAGAGAACACAGCCCAGAGGGCTGCTCAATTGGGTCAAGAGCAGCCAAGATGGAACACAGAAATTAGTAATTAATAATGGGGTTATGAATAGAAAGTAAACTCTAACCACATGGAGGTTAGTCAGTTGCCCAGCTATTGTGCTGCTTATGGCATATTAAAATATGAAGGCTGTGTGTGTCTTTCACCTGGAACATAAAGTGTCTAAGGCAGAAAGAATCCTGCTCTGGGTTTTATTAAAATATTCTTACTACAGATGCCTTTCTTTGAGCATGTGAAAAGGAAAAAACCAAAACAATAACAACAATGTAGAAGCAATTATATCATGCACCTTTGTGAAATAAGAGTATTTCTGAAGGTGGGTTTCAGTTAAATTTCTTACTACTCACTATCCACTGGCTCTTAAGCACTCCTGATGGGGCAATGGTATTAAGACTGTGACAAGCCCAGCTTACCCTTATATCCCCGAAAGATGAAATGTAAATATTCCCTCTCCCTACTTTTCCCACACAGGCATAGACATGCATATGAGTGCACACATACACACACTCATACACACACACACACACACACACACACACACAGAGTCATTTTCTATACAAATCCTTATTGGGTTCTTGGCTTTAGCAATGTCTGCTCCTAGAAGAAAATCTAATTTGAGCTCAGAGCTATCAAAGACATTGTAAAGTAGGTCCCCCCACCCCATATAACTGTTATTTTATTAAAAACTTTTGTATCAGTTCAGTTCTGAGGAGAAATGACAAAAAAATAGAAACTATTTCTTAAAAGATAAGACAATTAGACAATTCTAATGCAAAAATACTGCCTTCCCTTTTTTTTATTGGATGTTCTATGTATTTACATTTTAAATGTTATCCCTTTCCTGGTTTACCCTCCGCAACCCCCCTATCTAATCCCCTGCTTGGATGTTGGTACTCCCCCTCCCACCCACCCACTCCCGCTTCACTGCCTTGGCATTCCCCTACACTGGGGAATCCAGCCTTCACAGGACCAAGGGCCTCTCCTCCAAAGGAGGCCCAACAATTCCATCCTCTACTACATATGAACTAGAGCCATGGGTCCCTCCATGTGTACTCTTTGGTTTGAAGTTTAGTCCCTGGGAGCTCAAAGGGGTCTGGTTGGTTGATATTGTTGTTCTTCTTATGGGGTTGCAAACCCCTTCAGCTCCTTCAGTCCTTTCTCTAACTCCTCCATTGGGGTCCCCCTGCTCAGTCCGATGGCTGGCTGTGAGCATCCACATTTTTATTTGTCAGGCTCTGGCAGAGCCTCTCAGGAGACAGTTATATCAAGCTCCTGTCAGCAAACACTTTTTGGCCTCCACAATAGTGTCTGTGTTTGGTGTCTGTATATAGGATGGATCTGAAGATGGAGGATTCTCTGGATGGCCTTTCCTTCAGTCTCCACTCCCCACTTTGTCCCTGTATTTCCTTTAGACAGGAGCCATTCTGGGTTAAAAATTTGGAGATGAGTGGGTGGCCCCATCCCCCAACTGAGGGCCATGCCTAACCCCTGGATATGGTCTCTACAAGTTCTCCTTCCTCTTTGTTGTGCATTTCAGCTAATCTCATCCATGTTGGATCCTGGGAGCCTCTTGCTTTCCTGGCATCTGGGACTTGCTAGTGACTACCCCCAGTTCTACATCCCCCATTGCTACACACCTCTGTTCAAATTCCCGACCCTCTGTATATCATCCTGATCTTGCCCCCCTTTCCCCTCTCCCTCTCCTCTCTTCCTCTCAACTCCCTCCCACCCTTTACCTCCTATGAGTGTTTGGCATCCCTTCTAGGTAGGACTGAAACTCTTGAGCTTCATATGGTCTGTGGATTGTTTCTTGGGTATTTTGAGCTTTTGGGCTAATATCCACTTATCAGTGAGTACATATCATGTGTGTTATTTTGTGACTGGGTTACCTTACTCAGGATAATATTTTCTAGTTTGAATCATTTGCCTAAGAGTTTCATGAAGTCATTGTTTTTAATAGCTGAGTAGTGCTCCATTGTGTAAATGTACCACATTTTCTGTATCCATTCCTCTGTTGAAGAACATCTGGGTTCTGTAATAGAGAAATTAAGCTTTTCTTTTTTTTACAGCTTCAGGAAATAAGCGTTTATTTCAGCAACATGTTCTACCTTTATGATGTATTTCACGTCTTAAGTCAGGGCTTTGATCTTACCTTAAGGTAGTCACATAGAGGAGATGCTTTGTGATTGCTCTTTGATGTTTAATTTGATGCTTACATAAGCATTTTAGTGCTGCACCCAGAACTATGTGTAAAACTGTTTAGAATCATTTCTTAGAAGAGCAGGCCATTGGTATTCATATACAACTTCTTGCATCATACATAATCTTTACAGATGTAAAACCATAGAACAAATGTGGGGAAAATATAGTCTTCGCTGATATAAATACATTATAGAAAAGTGCTGAGGAACACTCTGGGACAGTTGACTGAACAACTAACTATCTCTATTATAATTTTATGAGACTGTGATGTATAAAGTACTTTGCTGACATTCTCAGATTTTGTTTGTGTAATAAAGGGAAAGCATCCAGTTAGTCTTATCTTCAAAATTGCTTAAGTTTTATGTATTAAGTGATTAGCTTTCATGCTCATGACAATCCTATGATTCTTAATCCATTAATATTTGTTACTTATTTAAAAGACAAGAAGTACAGATACTCTTTAGTGGATCAGACTTAGTAAGAAATCAGAATACCTATGTTAGAATCATGCAAATAGAATGAAAACTAAGAATAATACATTAAAGCAGATTACACAAGGTTTATAGTTATTTGCAGTTGGGTCTCTGCCTTGATTTTTATTACATATTTTTAAGTTTCTGAAGCATTTATAGAGAACAAACAAAATATTGTTCAAAATACGTGGTTCCCAATCTTGAGAAAACTTGTGTTAAATCAAGACTAACATGTTTGAAGCAAGTTTATATGTTCTCCGCCATATTTCAGTAACATGACTGAAGTTCTAAGGAAATAAAACAGGGAATTCCATTTCGGTTTTGTTAAGTGGATATTTACTGAGAAACTTCTTTATGTTTGAAAGAACCCCCTTTGAGAGTGTGCAGTGTATTTACTGTGAGACCATAGGTATTTATAGGCAATGAATAAGATTCACTGCCACTTGTAACTGAAATATAGTGTAAGCCGTTTGTGATTTTGTATATGACTTTCCACATTGTAGAAATAGCCTTTAGAGCATTCAAGTAAGATTTGATAAACTCTGTCAGTGTATGAAATTATTTGCAACTCAAAATATAATCATCACTAGCCAATCACAGGGGAAGTAATTCTTTTTCTTATATGCTGTACTTCTGAACATGTATTCTGATTTCATTGTGAATAACTGGCCAGTTTCAAAAATGAGAAAACCTGGAGCCTAGAGAATGCCCAAGGTGTTTGTTAAATAAAACTGCACTGTGTACTGTACTGTCATGGAATCTCTGTTAACTTGACCGTGGTTGAGAAAGTTCTGCCTTCTTACAGCTGTTGTAAATAGTGCATCTATCAATCTCAGCTGGAGAATTAACCACAAAATCTTTTCTCATAATGGAGAGGACACGTTTTACTTTTTCTTTATAACCCTAATATATGTCAGTCTTGCAATAGTTTTCACAGCCTGGTCTTCAGAATGATTGGTAACCATATTTTAACAGTTTTGGTATCTCGAATGTTGGTAACATCATTATTTCCTATACATTTTCAATGTGTTTAAAATAAAAATGTTTTGTGGAACTCTCATAAAACACTTAGAGACACATAGGATATCATTGTTCTGGAAAGAAAAGATAGGCTTCACTTTGATGTCCAGTCACAGTTGACAAAATGACCTGATCACCTGCATGCTGCAACAAAAGAATGGTTGCAGAAAGAGACAATCAACTTTTTTAGCTTTAGGTATTGTTTTGTTTTCCTCTGGATCTGCTACCATATTAACCTTTTGGGGGCGGGAAGGAAGAACAAAAGAAAGAGCATTGCTAATAATGAACAATGTTTGAATCAGGCAGTATGTGCTTTGCAAGTTTGTATATCACATAACTTAATTTTTGATAGAGGCAGATTGTGAAGGGACACAAGACTGTTATTGTGAGTACACAATGCATTTAGATTTTAACAGACAGGTTTGGAGTGATGAACCCACACACCATAGGATGACTCAGCCCTCAGCAAGTATGTAAGCCGGGGACAAGGGTACAATAGCACCACAAGCAGGCTTATGTTCCTTTCAAGCTATATAGTGGTTTTCCTGATAAAGTTTTTATGTCCATTATCTTTTATTTCATTTAAACTTTAAATTTTCATGAGTAACAGTAAACAATTTTACACTTTATTTTTTTCTGAAACACACACACACACATGCATATGCTTGTACATGCAGATATACTTTAATGAATTTGTGTGACTTATAGAAAAAGTTGCTATGATGGAATAGTTAAAATGTCATAAATTTTATATTACTATTATAACATTGTATCTGCTCATACTAAAATATGACTGAATGCCTATTAAATGCCTCGCATGCAAGTATAAAAAAGAACTTGATTTTTGCTGTAGAAATTGAACAAAAATCCCATCTCTGACCTCACAATATAAATATAATTATGCTTGTAAAATAGATGCGGGGAAGGTATTCTAATGCACTCTCAGGATTTCAATCTCTCTTTCTCTCTTTATATCTGGTAGTGGATTTTTATGATTGTTGGGTTTTTTATTAAATATAAATTCATATTTATATTTTAATATATGTAGTTACATAATAATATGATTTATATACATACATATCTTATGATATATGTATATATGTATGTAAATGTGTAAATTACTTATCCACTTTACATCTTAGTCATTATCCCCTTCTGATCACCCCCTCCCATGATTCTTCCCCCTGAGCAGGTGGACGAACTTCTGGGTATCCTCCCATACTGGCACATCAAGTCTCTGTAAAGATATGCAAATCCACTACCACTGAGGCCAGACAAGGAAGCTCAGCTAGAAGAACATGTCCTATGTACAGGCAACAGCTTTTAGGATAGCCCTTCACTCCAGTTATTCAGGACCCACATAAGACCAATCTGCATATCTGCAACATATGTGTGGGGAGGCCTAGGTCTAACCCATGTATGATATTTGGTTGGTGGTTTAGTCTCTGAGTGCCGCAATGATCCAAGTTAGTTGACTGTTGGTCTTCCTGTGGAGTTTCTATCCCTTCTGGAGCCACAATTCTTCCTCCTATTCTTCCACAAGAGTCCCCAGTCTCCATCCACTGTTTGGCTGTGGGTATCTGCATCTGTCTGAGTCAGCTGCTGGGTGGAGCCTCTCACAGGACAGCCATGCTAGGATCCTGCCTGCAAGCATAACAGAATATCATTATTAGTGTCAGATTGGTGCTTGCCCATGGGATGGGTCTCAAGTTGGGCTGGTTTTTGGTCATTCCCTCAGTCTCTGTTCCATCCCCCATCCCTGCATTTCTGCTAGAGAGGATTAATTTTGGCTCAAAATTTTGCACATGGGTTAGTGCCCCAATCTCTCCACTGAGGTTCCTGCCTGGCTACAGGAGGTGGCCTCTTCAGGTTCCATATCTTCAGTGTTGTAAGTCTCAGCTAAGGTCATCTCTCATTAATTATTGGGTACCTCCCATATTCCAGGTCTCTGTCATGTCCTGGAGATACATGACACCTTCCCACCCCTATTATTTGCAAATTTCCATTCCTTCACATGGGCATCTAGACATCTCTCCTATTCCCCCCCTACACCTGATCCTAAGCCTCCCCATTCTCCTTACAATCCTCTCTCCTACCCAGTTCTCTCCCTCTGTCTGCCTCTTACGACTATTTTGTTCCCCGTTCTAAGTGAGATTCACGTATCCTCACTTGGGCCTTCCTTCTTATTTAACTTCTTTGGTTCTGTTGAGTGTAGCATGGATGTTCTGTATTTTATGGCTAATATCCACTTATAAGTGAGTACATACCATGCATGTCCTTTGGGGACTGGATTACCTCACTCAGGATGGTATTCTCAAGATCCATCAATTTGTTTGTGAAATTCATGATGTGTTTGTTTTTAATAGTTGCGTAGTATTCCATTGTGCACATATACCACATTTTCTTTATCTATTCCTTAGTTGAGGCACATCTGGTTTGTTTCCAGTTTGTGGTTATTGTGAATAAAGCTGCTGTGAACAAAGTTGAGCACGTGTATTTATGGGATGTTGGAATACCATTTAAGAATATGCCTAAGAATGGTGTAGCTGGGTCTTGAGGTAGAACTATTCCCAGTTTTCTGAGAAACCACCAAATTGATTCCCAAAGTGGTTGTACAAGTTTACACTCCTACCAGCAATGGAGATGTGTTCCCATTGATCCACATCCTTGCCACCATGTGTTCTCTCTTGAATTTTTGATCTTAGCCATTCTGACATGTATCCGATGGAACCTCAGAGTTGTTTTGCTTTGCATTTTCCTGATGACTAAGGACTTTGAATTTAGCTGTTTGAGATTCTTCTGATGAAAATTCTGTTTAGCTCTGTACCCCATTTTAATTGAACCCAATTTGTGTTGTTGGTGTCTAACTTTTGAGTTCTTTATAAATTTTGGATATTGTCCCTAAGTTAGATGCAGGGTTGGTGAAAATCCTTTCCCAATCTGTAGGATGCTGTTTTGTTCTATTGATAGTGTCCTTTGCCTTACAGAAGCTTTGCTTTTTCATGAGGTCCCATTTATCAATTGTTGATATCAGAGCCCGAGCCATTGGTGTTATGTTCTGGAAATTATCTCCTATAACAATGCATTCAAGGGTACTTGTCACTTTCTCTTCTATGAGATTTAGTGTATTCTGTTTAATATGGAGGTCACTGATCCACTTAGACCTGAGCTTTGTACAGGATGATAAATATGGATCTATTTTCATTCTTCTACATGTAGACAAAAAATTAGAAGAGAGACATTTGTTAAAAATGTTTTTTCTTTTTTCATTGTATAGTTTTTTGCTTCTTATAAAAAATCTAGTGTTCCTAGGTATGTACATTTATTTCCGGGTCTTTGATTTGATTCCATTGACCAATGTGACTGCTTTAATACCAATATCATGTAGTTTTTAACACTATTGCTCTGTAACACAGCTTGAGGTCAGAGATAATGATTCTTCCTGAAGTTCTTTTAGTGTTCAGGATTGTTTTGGATATCCTGTGTTTTTTGTTTGTCCATATATAGTTGAGAATTACTTTTTCAAGGTTTATTTAAAAATTGTGTTGGACCCCTCACCCATCGCACTCCTATTGATCCCCTTGCTCTTAACTGACCTTTGTGCTGTCTTTATGTCTCTCTGTGTGACCCAATGAGCTTCATTGGTGCTGCCTAACAGAGCATAGGCACTATCTTAGTTACTTTTCCACTGCTGTGATAAAACATCAGAACCGAGGCAACTTATAAAAGAAAGTACCTAGTTGGGCTTATGGTTTCTGAGGGTTTGAGCCATGATGACAGTGATGGCATGGCAGCAAGAACATGAGCTCACATCTCAATCTGAAAGCAGGAGGGAGAGTGAGCACCAGGAATGACTGGATATCCTTGAGGTCTCAAAGCCCAGCCCAGGAGACACAACTCCTCCAACAAGGCCACACCTCCTAATCCTTCCCAAACAGTTCCATGAACTGAGACTCAACTGTTCTAACAATGAATTTATGGGAGTCATTCTTACTATTCTTACTCAGACCCTTGCTAGTAGCTACACTACTGAACAAAATGCCTCCCCACCCCCTGTAAACGTTAGCTGCCTACAGATACTCAAGGAAGGGTGGGGTCCTGTGAGAGTTCTTCAAAAAAATTTGTCTACCATAAGTGCCACATGCATTCTCCCATTTGCCATTTCTCTTTGATGGTGACTATGGCTCACCTATTACGTTATAAAATGCACACTTTATAAGATGATCTATACAGGTGTTCAAACTTTATAGCAGTGAAAACTTGATGTTTTTACTGTATATGCATTATATTTCTCACACTGATCACATTGCATTGATACAATGCAGTTCAGTGATAAAGAAACAGCTCTTCATTTCACCAGAGAATTTTCTTTTTGAAACACAGTTTCACCTTTTGAATTAATCTGAATTTCCTCCCAGACCAAAACAATTTTCTCAGCATTGGTTGGAGTTTGCTTTGTTTGAGGGATTTTTTCTCAGGTACCCCCAAAATGCTTGAAACCTCTAAGATCCTGGGGATGTTACTGGAACAGGAAAGGCACCAGAATTCTCAAGCTATTCTGAAGTGTACTTGGGTCTCTGTGCCTGCTCTGCAGATGTTAACACCATCACAAAAAGTTGAGGTCTAGGGTGCTTGTGTCTCAAAATGTTTCCCTACTCCCCAAAGTAATTATAGGCTTTAAACATTTTGTTTAATAAGGTGTTATGGATATTTCTGATTTCACAGAAAAAACTTGAAAAAAATGAGATTTTATCTTCTATGTCAATGAGGCTTGGGGTATTTTAGCCAAAAATCCGGAAATTTCCTAGTTTTTGTTCAAATCTGTGCAGTTTTGTCTAGTGTCTGCATTTTTCTTCCTCTCTTGAAAGCAACGTCAAATTCACCCTATCTTGTCAATTTATGAACCTTTATAAAGATGGCTGGAAGTAAAACAATGCTCAACTGTGGGCATTAAAAGGACAAAAAAAAATTGTGTTGGAATTTTGATTGCTTTTCACTATGTTAATCTTACCTCTCCACGAGCATGGGCAATCTTTTCATATCCTGACATCTTCTACAGTTTCTTTCTTCAGAGACTTGAAGTTCTTGTCATATAGATCTTTCAATCGGTGAGACATACACCAAGATATTTTATATTATTTGTGGCTAGTATTAACGGTGTAGTTTCTCAATTTTTTTTCTCAGCCCATTTATCATTTGTATAAAGGAAGGCTGCTTATTTCTTTGAAGTTATTTTATATGAATCCACTTTGTTTTTCAGTTGTAGGAATTCTCTGGTAGAATTTTGGAGGGAACTTTTGTTTACTATCATACCATCCACAAATAACAATACTTTCACTTCTTCCTTTCTAATTTTTGTCTTCTTGATATCTTTTAATTGTCTTATTGCCCTGGCCAGAACATGAAGTACTATGTTGAATAAATAGGGAGAGTGTGGGCAGCTTTGTCTTGTCCCCGATTTTAATATGATTGCCTTAAGTTTCTCTATTTTGATTGATAATGGCTATTGGTTGGCTTTATATTCCTTTGATTATGTTTAGGCATGTGTCTTGAATTCCTGATCTTTCTAATCCTTTTAGCATAAATAGGAGTTGGATTTTGTCAAAGGTTTTTTTCAACATCTAATGAGTTGATCATGTGATTTTCTTTCAGTTTGTTTATATGGTAGACTACATTGGTGGATTATTGCATATTGAACCATCCCTGTATCCCTGGGATGAAGCCTACTTGATCATGGTGGATGATGTTTTTGATTGATTTTCCTGATGAGTATTAAGTTTCCTGCTCTGTCTCTTTGGATTAATTTTGATTGAATATCTATTTTATTAGATATTAGAATGACTACTCCAGCTTGCTTCTTCATTCCATTGTCTTGGAAAACTATTTTCCATCCCTTTACTCTGAGGTAATGTCTATCTTTATTCCTGAGGTATGTTTTTGTATGCAGCAGAATGGTAGATCCTGTTTTTGTTCCCATTCTTTTAGCTTGTGTCTTTTTATTGGGTAATTGAGTTCATTGATATTGAGAAATATTAATGACCAGTGATTATTATTTCCTATTATTTTAATATTGGTTGTGCTAGTGTGTGCGTGTGCGTGTGCGCATGTGTGCATGCTTTCTTTGTTTTTGCTGGTATAGAATTACTTATTTCCTGTGTTTTCTTGGATGTACCCTTTCTTGGATAGTTACCCTCCTTAGATTGGAACTTTCCTTTTAATATTTTCTGTAGGGGTGGATTTGTACATAGATATTGTTTGAAATGGATTTGTCTTGAAACATCTTGTTTTCTCCACCTATGATGATTGAGAGTTTTGCTGGATATAGTAATCTAGGTTGGTACCTGTGCTTTTTTAGAAGTTGAAAGATATCTGTCCAGGCTCTTCTAGCTTTTAAAGTCTCTATTGAAAAGTCAGGTGTAATTCTGATAGATTTGCCTTTGTATGTTACCTTTGTATGTAGTTTTCCCCTGCTGCTTTTATTATTCTTTCTTTGTTCTGTAGATTTTTTATTTTGATTATTATATGCCAAAATGATTTTCTTTTCTGGTCTAGTCTACTTTGTATTTTATAAGCTTCTTGTAAATTTATAGGCCTCTCTTTAAGTTGGAAAAGTTTTCTTCTATGATTTTATTGAGAATGTTTTCTGGGCCTTGAAATTGGAACATTTCACCTTCTTCGATTCCTATTATTCTTAGGTTAGGTCTTTTCATGGTATTCCAAATTTCCTGAATGTTTTGTATCACGAGTTTTTTTTTGTTTTGTTTTGTTTTTTGTTTTTTTCATTTTTTTAATCTTCTATGCCTGAGATTCTCTCTTTCATCTCCTGTATTCTGTTGGTGATGCTTACATCTGTTCTTCCTGTTCTCTTCCCTATGTTTTCCATCTCCATGATTCCCTCAGTTTGTGTTTTCTTTATTGCTTCTATTTCCACTTTCAGGTCTTGCACTGTTTTATTTATTTCCTTCACCTGTTTAATTGTATTTCCTGTGTATCTTTAAGGAATTTGTTTCCTCTTCAAAGAACTCTATCCATTTGACTATATTTTCCTGTATTTCTTTAAGGATTTTTTTCATTTCCTCTTTAAAGACCTCTATCTTCTTTACAAGATAGATTTAAGGTCAATTTCTTGTCCTACAGTTGTGTTACGATATCTAGGGCTTGCTATGGTAGGGCAGTTGTGCTCTGCTGGTGTCACACTGCCCTGGTTTTTGTTGATTGTGTTTCTTTGAGGGCCGTTTGGCATCTGGATGGCTTTGGTCTCTGGATTTTCCTGTTGCATTAGATATTGGGAGTGGGGGTTAACCTTGTTGGTTCTGGTATGGCAGGCCTCTGATGGGTATCCTTGGGTGGTATAGTTTCAGATCAGCAGGTCTGTATGGTTCAAGATCCACAATTCTGATAAAGGTGGGCAGAGAGGTGGCAGGAGAATGGAGGTCCTACCTGGGATAGTAAGCTCCTCAGGGCAGCTTGGTGTGCCTCAGACAAAGATTATGTGTGGTAGTTTTAATAATAATAAAGTATCCTATCATGGCTGATGGGGCAAAAGATATTGAGCTTCACAAATTACTGCTTATGTCATTAACTATGATATATTCATAGGTCTATTATGCAGTTTCTGCAATTAAAACGAGTTCATTCTACAAATATTAAGTTATTCCTTGAACATTTCTAATGGCCCGTTAAATAATTAACTTCAATCTGAAAGGCACATTTGACCTTTGCTCAACATTCTTTTTAATTTCCAAAGCAGTTAATGGAATTTCTGAGTTTGTTCTAGACTGTTTTAAGCAGGAATACCAGGCATGTGCAGGAAAGCCTGCTCACTTTGGACATTTAAAATGACATTTAATTGATGGCTGCTTGTGGAATGATTTCTTCATCTTTCACAAATGTATTTAGGCTTACTATTCATGATTGTATCAGTCTTATGACATTGCAGAGATGGAGTTTTTAGGTTTCATTCCTATTAATATGAACATTAAAAACTGGTTTTAAAATATTAATTCATATGGTGTTTAGTTTTTATCAAGTATCATGAAACTTATCTTTATTTTGCATCTGCGAGCTATGTACCACTTCATAACATGAAGGGATAGCCTGGCTTATGTATTAACTAGAACATTTTCCCTCTAAAACATAAATGAAGAATAATTGTACATTCAGAGAAACCCAGAAAGATATATGGAAACTGTTAATATACATCAATTTTTAATTTGTGAGTTAAATGCTAAAGAAAACATTTTAATGACACAGCTTCAAAAATGTAAGAAAACCTAGGTATGTATCCACCTTGATACACAGAGATACGCAGAGTTCCTCTGTGTGCTGGTTTATCCTTTAACAGAAAAGAAAAGACACAAAGATATTTACATGGAAGAGGTCTTCCACAGCCATACCTTTCCTCCATAGAACATAGAGATGTCCCAGGGTAGGACAAAAAAAACATATTGACCTAGTGTCAAATTAGGGAAAGAGATCATAGGCAGATTTCTTGTGAAGTGGGATTTGGACAAAATCTTTATTTAAAAATGTGATTTTTTTTCTCACATTGCTCCTAAGCCAAGCTTTTTCAGCCTGCTTTTCATGTTGCCTGTTTGATCATGTACCATCTCATAGCATGGATTCTTTGTCTTGAAGTATTGAGTCATCTCTCTGCTTAGCACTTAGATTGGCTCTTCTATGTAATTTTCACACTGCTTTACAATTGTGCATAAAAGATGATGGTGTCTTCTGAGCAACAGTCATGAATCTTTAGTGTTGTGGGAGTTTAGAGGTTTACAATTCACATTGCCATATAAATCCAGGCAGATGTTAAACTCAGCTACCACAATGAAGTGGCATAGAACAGAGCGAAATAGTTTCACCTGTCCACATAGGTATCAAACATTGGCAGAAAATGGAGGAGCTGGTATTTTATAGATCAGATATGAGCAAGGCTGAGAGGCCCCTGATCTTAGAGCTGTCACTTTAAACACTCACATGTCATGATCCGAGAGAACTAAGTTGATCCAAAAGAGATTTCTTCTCAGGTCTGTATTGAGAATAAGAACCTGAATGTTTAGACCGATGAAGAATATCTAAGATCAGAAAACTAAACAGTCAGCATATATGGAGCAGCCTTTCCCAAGCGAAATGGCTCTCATGGTCTTATAAATAAATTCTTTGCAGTTACTTTAAGCACAATTTCTGACCTCTTTTCTTCAATCCTGCTAAGTAAGCTTGAAAAAGCACAAGCCCAGGTACTGGTATCTTTTTGCCTTTCAAGACTCTGATCTGCCAAGCATGTGTCCTGTAGATGGGAGTGAATTACAGTCAAAATGAGAGTAATATGGGATGGAAGCTCATTTCCTTTTCCTGACCTGGCATTTTGTACCAAAAGTCCTTATTAATCATCATAGCTTTTATTGAAATAGTCAAATTGCATTCACATGGTGAGGGGAAAAAATGACAGTTGGAATAGCCCAGCAAATTTCTGTTGGAGAGCTTTATACTGCTTTCTTTACTCCCTGCTGGGGAACTGGAACCATTCTGAGGAGACAGCTCACTGTCTTGTCTGCAATGAGTAGGAGTGTCATCTCAGGAGTGGGGTATGTTATTCATTATATTCTGTATGCTCACATCCAGTGGCATAATTTAGGTGTACAGGGCTCAATTGCTTTCAATATGGAGAGTCACAATAGCCAAGATTCTATCCATTATTTCCTGGACTCTGCAAATAACTGGCTTATCTGTATCCATGTGATGCTGGACATTTATGTGAATTGCTATTCTTTGCAATAGTTTCCTATATATATAAAAAATAGAGCAAAGAAGCTCAGCATCAACACTCATCCCTCTCAGCTTGCTGACTATGATGGAAGGTGACCAGTCACCTCAAGCACCTTTTCCCATGATTTCCCCACCATGATGGCCTGAAGCCTTGAAAGGAGACCCAAAATAAGTCCTTCCTCCCCTGCTTAAATTTCTTTGGTTAGATGTTTTCTCATAATAACAAATAAAATCATATTAACCAAAATATCTCAGGCTGAGAAAAAAATTGCATGTTTTGTCTCCTTTGAGTATTCTTGATTTTATATAGATACATATACATACATATACATAAAATATATGAAAGTATAAATGAGCGTTTCTTAGGGACAGAAGGAGACTAACAAGAAGTGATAGGATATTGTTCGAGTACATGATATATTTAAATGAAAAGATTTTTTTATGCAACCAGTCACTGTACACACCAAATATGTGGTGATAAAAAATAGAGAGGCACGAGAAGCAAGAAAAAAGCTGCATGCATGAGTGTGTGCATATGTGCTGCATGTGTTCGAGAATATGTGACAGTAGACTTGGGAATATATCTGAAACTTAGCATATCAAGATATTTAAAATATAAAGAAGAATGGAGTATTTTCAAGAAAAATTTAATTAGCCCCTGAAATATTATATTTATCAGGCACATAAATTTAACAGGTGTTAGGATTATATTATTTTTTATTTCTTTACTTATATTTCAGCAGTACGTTCTCTAATATGCCTTTACATTAGGTATTGTTACCATGGTATAAACTGCTTGTTCTTTCTTCTGAGGACATATTCAAACATGTTAAACTAACATAAAATAGAAATTTTATCTATATCTTGAACACTATAAATTTTAAATCCGTTTTTATACATCCTAAATGAAGCACAATTTATCAATTTTTTTTATTTGAATTAGGGAAAATTATCATGCTAATAAAATGAAGTGTAGAACAAGCAGTTCTTAGAAACAAAGATAATGTAGATCAGTTGTTCTCATTAGACTTACAGAGATTCAAACCATTCAAATATGTCCATTCTATCTGAGCTATAAACTACAAAGCATAACCAACATATACTAGACATCTATAGATGAGGCATTTGAGGTACAAATGAGAAACGTGATAGTATTTTGATAGCTTGCTTTTTGATAAGCACTGTTCTATTCTGGAACTACAGAAGGAAAATTCATCAAAACAATAAATGATTTCTCATTTTATGATTTCTACCTTACTTTGAAAAACCCAAAGGTCAATTTACTCCTGTGTTAATTAGTGGTGAGTGATCTGTGTATCTCTAAATGTTTCCTTATGAAGACTGTCACTAAAAAAAGGAGACAATTGTGTGTGGGAGATAAAATGGCCCTTAAGTGAAGTTATGTGAGGGATAAGGACAGGAAGTAGGCAAGGATTGGGCTTGGTGTGTGCATGGACTTTGCAAGAATCAAAGTAGGAAAAGAAAGTAAGCAAATTAAGGTAGAACTGACACAGAAGCAAGAGCCAGGGCAAAGCATTCAGAGTATCATTTGAAGCTGAAGAGCAAAAGTTATAATGATGTGACACAGAAAGAAATGTGACCTTGTAGTCATAAAATTTAGTTTAGTGAACTTAAAAACATCAGTAAAGGAATTGTAGCAAAACCTAAGTGCTGCAAGCCTAGAAGAAAATAGAAAGATTCAATTGAGACAAGGGACATAGATCAAGAAATAGGTAGCCTTTAAAAATATGAGATACTACAGTATTTTCGAATGTTCATGAGAATGAGCTAACACAAAGAGACTTTACTATTTAAATGAAGAGATTCATCTTCTCTAGAGTAAAATTCTTGAATTACAGACAGGATGTATAATCTAAGTAAGCCCTAAAAGAGGCACAATTTCTGGTGGGCAAAGAGTTAATTTGTCAACCATAAAAGGAGAGACAGCAGAGCACAAGTCACAAACAGAGATGGACTGGAAGTGCTGGTGGTCAGAGAGCTGAGGCATCACTGGACATTATGTGCAGGATTTTGTTTTTCTGAAAGTTGATAATGAGTGAAGTAGATACTAAAGAAGTAGTGGAGAAAATAGATTGTTATCTGTAACAATTTATTGTTATCTATTGTTATCTGTAATGAACTATTGAAAACATTAATCTGAAATGTATGTCTCATTTTTTCAATTGGATCATGTGTAAAAATGAAAAAGTATACAGAAACTCAGGGCAGGAGTTACTTAGACAGTGGAGGTACTAAAGATTCTGCTATGTTCTGTCTGGTTCTTTTATCCACCCATTTGAAGGTTTTATTATTCTTAACGTAAGTGTTATTTTCACTGTATTTTAAATCTGCAACCTAATGTTTTCTGTAGAAATAACTTCTAAAAGTAAAAATGCCATGACACTAGAGTTACTTGATTATTTTTCAAGTGCTACAGTCATTGCTCCTGAGCAAGAATAGCTGTTGTTATCAGGCCACGCCGACCCTTTGATATTTTTATTTTATAATTTCAACCTATAGGGAGACAACAGAAAAGGCAGATCTCAAAGTAAGGACCTCAAAAAAAGATTCACATCATCTCACATTACCAAAGACAGAAAGTGTCCAGAAGGAAACCTGAATAATACTCAGTATCAACAGCTTCAGTGCAGAGGATGGAAAGCTCCATCTCTTCTAGCCCTTTGTACTAACACCTGCCATTTAGCGGTTATTTATGGTAAATAATCTGTTTGAAATCTTAACAGCACCAAAGATAAATACTTCCCCTATTTTGGAGGACTACGAATTACTAGTGGGCCCCTTTAAATTCATAGTTCTCACTATGAATAAAATAACCTACCTGAAATAGAGTATTGATCATGAGATTAGCTGTGAAGGTGATGAAAACAGTAGAGTGGGAAACAGATATCCAAACTAAGGCAGGTGTCTTGCATTGCATACTGGAATATCGATGGCTCAACATAACTCAGTGTATACCCTCTTTGATATTGAGAAGAAACATTCAACATCTCTAAACATAATTAGAAGGAGAGTAATTCTCTTTATCTTGTTTTGATCTGAGCAATATGTGTTCCTGTGTTAAAATATTAAACTGAACCCCATGAACATGTATATATTTGAAGCTAATTCAAAAGTAAAGATAGCCTGTGAAAAGACTACATGGTAACAAATTTTATATGAGAAGTAATATGTTAGAAATTTACCTGGATTCTGTGGAAGATAAAGTTCAGTTGTTAGGCTTGATCATGAAATTTAGATAGTAAATTTAACAAAAATTTTTCCAGAGGAAAATGTTACAGAAAATGCAGATTAGAAATAATTTTGAATGGATTTGCTGTACAATACTCAGAGTTCATTCAAAGCTTTGGTTTTGTTTCAGTGTTTGTTTATCCATTTGATAATCACAGATTCTAAATGATTATGTATTTGGTTATTATTTACAAAATGCCAGATGCTCATCTGTAGTTAAAATGCCTGACAGAATCCAGGAGAAACTAAGGACAATTAAATATTTTCCTGAAATATATGTATAATTTTAATAAGCGGAATAACATTTACCAACTTTCTCCATGTTCTTTTCACTTTAAACTGATTTCCCAATTCGTCATCACAAAGAATAATGACTTACCTAGGCAAAACAGGGTCTCAAAAATCTAATGGATACAGTGTTGCAGTTCTGTAGGAAGAGGTGCCACACTTTTTAAACAATAAAAAGAAGCCTCACTTATTAATGCAGTAGAAGACATATACTGTACAAAATGAGGTGGACACACCTTACATCCGCCATGATCTTTCCATTAGCACCTATTCATTTCTCCCTGCCTGTGGCCAGTCTACTTACATAGCTTGTGAGTTACTTCTATTAACTGCTGTTGAGCATATCATACCCCTCATGCTTATCAAATGAGAGGCAGTGGATTTTGGCAATCATAGGAAAGCAGCTTCTAGTTGGGCTTATGGAACAAGGACAGCCCTGGATTCCGTTTGACTTTAGACTGTTGGAAGAGAGCTGAGAACTGTTCTTTCTCAGAGATGGTCTGGCTTTTCCTCATCAAGACTAATAAATGCCCAAGGGAAAGAAAATAATAAGGCCTCCTATTATTGTCATGGGAAAACTAAAGTAGCAGGCTAAACCTATAGGCTACAGGAATGCTACTCATCGTAGATGTTATTAGTTTTTATATTTTTAATGTCTATAGGGAGAGGGGGAGACACTTAGGTGGCGCCATGAAAAAGGCTTAATTAGCTTATCAGCAGCTCTGTTAAGACTTTCCACCACCTGACCCTACATAATAGCTGAGGCGCATGCATCTATGCTTTCTCTTTCATGTGTGCAAGATAAACAAAGACTTTAAAACCACAGATTTTGTGATGCAGTCTTAATTTTCAAACAATATTTTGCAGGAGCTTCAAGCAGCTAGGATAACCACATTTTTTTTAAAAAAAAAAATCGTGTAAGATTTGTATTTCATGATTGTCAAGGAAAACAATATGAAACGCTGATGATATAGTGTCAGGTTTCTTGTATTTTAAGTGTCCACTCCTCTATTTTATTAGAAGGTACAAATTGAGAGCAACATTTTATAGGAGATTTTATAGGCAGTTTGTCCAGAAATGTGTTAGCTACTTCACTGGCCTCTCACACAATGTTCCAAAAGAATGTAATATGAAAACTTACGTTTATGTAGAAATTTAAAACTCAATTGATCATCAAGGAGAATTAACTATTGCAGAAAATTACACTGAGGGCCAAGCTTGTCTGCTTTTTCATGCAAGAATTCCTATTTGGATTAATTGTCTGCACCATTGTCATCACTCACGCATACCACTTATTACCCTCCATCAGTTCGTCAATATTACAGATCACTGGTTCTTCTTAGTCATGATCACCATCAAAAGTCAAGAAAATTTTCAATTTCTGTACAATTACAGATTTCTATAAAATCACTCCCGCCCCCTTTTTTGAGACAGGGTCTCCCAACTGTCATGAAACTCACTTTATATTCAAGGCTGGTTTGAATTCACAGTGATCTGTGTACCTGTATCTCTGGAGGCATGTGCCACTGTGTACACCAAAATCAAAAGTTTTAAAGCTTTCCATTAAATGTTATCTGAGCCAATAACAAACCATTCTAAATCCCTTTAAAATTCAGCTTTTAATCATATAAGTCAGTGAAGAACACTAGTTGGAAGTTTATGATTATTAAGTATAAATGAATGGCTGTAATACAACAGCCTTCCAAAGACTTTTCTCCACCCATACTGAATCAAACATATAAATTTTCAGTCAATACTGAACCACCATTTCATAATACACTATTGCATTTCTACAAATTAATGTAGCTAATTTTCTCTATGCATACAGCCCAGTGCAACATGTTATCCTTTGAAAGCTGAGCTTAAAAATACTATGATTTAAAATGAATTCAACCAGATAATTATAATTTCCTCTGTAAATATATATATCATATATATATATGATATGTATATTTCTCATAGGTAATGTATACACTTATGTGTTAGGATACATGTGTACATATATAGTTTTACATTTCCTCTATTTTTATTTTTAAATTTATTATCACAGTTTTAATTAAAATAAAATTCCATCACTTAACCCTTCCCTTTCCTTCTTCCAATCTCTCCCCTCCTTCTT
Organism: Rhynchomys soricoides; assembly: GCA_019843965.1. NCBI lineage: Eukaryota > Metazoa > Chordata > Mammalia > Rodentia > Muridae > Rhynchomys > Rhynchomys soricoides. The sequence goes on from JADRCH010000014.1 coordinate 2,337,594, forward strand.
CCAGTCTCAAGTCGATGCTCTCATGTCTATTGTTTATGTTTTATTAGAGCTCCATCAATTCTATGGGAATTACATGATTCCTTTCTCTTAATTGAGATCAAAACAAATCTCCATCATTTAATGGAACCAATGTGAACCTAGTTCTTCAGATTTAAATTCGAAGTTATGGTTGTTATTTCTTTCTTTTATTAAAATGCAGTAACATGTGTTCAACAAAAACTCCTTTGGCCACACATTTTTTATATTTCATTTATGTGGAATAGAAGGAGTATTAAATACTCATAGAAACCTCAATGGGAACTGTTCTCCAAAGTGAACATAATGGAATTTGGAATAAAAGCATATTTAATAACTGAATCTATAATTAAGTTTTAGGTGGGAATTTACTTCATGGTAAAAAAAGAAAGAATTTAAGCACTTATAAATATCTTCTGCATGATAATCTCTAAAAAATTAGATTAAATGAAATGTTGTCAGTCAAATTCTTTTAAAATTAAAGATCCTGAATTGTATTTTCCAAAGGAAAGTTATGATACCAGTTTTATCAAAATGCAATTTTTTGAGACATGGTAGCTAATTATATACTTGGGTGTTTGTAAATAGAATTATCGCAATACACAATACATTGGAGAGAAAGGAGTAAAAGTTGTATCTTTTAGCTGAAAATGCAGTCTGCCTTTTGTGTTCTCCGTCCTCAAGGAGAGGAGCGACAGAGTATCATTTTCTTTGCTGTGAGCAACTAACAGGAGAAAGCTGTGAGTCATATGACTGATCTAATGACCATGGATTCATTTTAAAGATTGTTTCTAAGGATTAAGTCCCTCTGGACTCTTACCATCATCGGGAGTCTTGTAATGTCATAACATTTGAGACAGTTAACAGCTTGAAGCCGTTTTCCGTTTCATGGTCTGATTGTTCTACTGACAAGAATACTTTATATGTATCAGAAGCTCAGATGACAGGGATTTTCTAATGATTCCTGACTAAATACCATAACCGGACTTGAATTTTTCCACTTCCTACTCTTCTGCAGAGCTGGCAAATATGCTGATCACCATATTACTGTATTACTCATCAGAGCAAGGGGATTGCCATATATTTTTTATAGTATTATTTGAGCTAAAATTAAACTGTACTGGTGTGTGGTGCATGGATGTCATAATTCATTAAACAAATATTTTCTTAGCATTTTTTTAAGGAATTTATATGGCTAGCTTTCTGAACTATTCTGTAAATAAAGAAAACCTCTGTTCAGACACAACCATCTTGGAAAGATAAAAACTCTATATTAGTCTTGTAGAGGCTGTGTTTAACATTAAGAACCCTGTCAATGAGCCACTTTTATACTTTACATCCTAGGGGAAATATTATAATTCACTCTCTTCAGTGAGGATACGCCAGCCTGTGCTGTGTCTTCCTCAGTCAAACGGTCTGCAGCATCTCCGTTACTAATGGCAGCTGAAGAATTTCTAGCACCTGGTGTATGTGACCACAGTACATTCAACATCTGTTTGATAAATTCATCAAGTAGGAAAACAATGCCTGCAACTATCATAGGACAGTCTGTGAGTGAGGGTTACTTTGCCGTAAGGGAAGATAGATGGAGTATCTCTTTTTAGTGTACGTTTTTCTGTACGATCACTGTTGAATGTTTTCAGATACAGAGAGAGGAAGATCAGAGAGAACAGAAAGAGACAAAGAAGAGAGAAGAGTGATGCTAGCACAGGCATCACAGGCGGCAGCATTCTAGTAGATGTGGGGAAACAGAAGTTGAGAGCTTAAGGAATAATTCCAATTCAAATGAAACAAGAAAAGAAATTCTGTATTTGCAAAACATTTTTAGCAGTTCCATAGCTAACCATATATCTTTAAATGCCATTAATATGAAGATAATAGATATGCTTCTTTTTGGAAAAAATTGATTATTTGTGTAACTCTCTTTAGAGAGTCCTGCTACAATTACCTGGTAACAAGCCTGAACCACCTTATCTTTGCTCAGGTCTGGCCCAGAGGTGATGGTTTTTGTCCCTCTCAGGATTTGAGGGGATAAGTCTATGGAACACACTCAATGATTTCTATTTTTGTGGTTGATATTGTCTGCTTGCTTTTATTATTATTGAAAATATTTTTTCATACGAAGTATTCTCAAAATATTGCTTTGTAGGGCAGTTTTTACATTATTGGTCCTTTGCTTGTATAACGTTATTTCTGATTTTGGGTTTTTTGATGTGTATATATGTGTATGTATGTGGTTCTGGTGGATTTGCTTTCTTTCTTTACTTTTCTTTTTAATATACATGTTTGTTTTCTAAAGAGAGAAAGAAGGTGGACTTGGGTGGGGTAGGAGAATCCAGGAAGAAATGCGAGAGAAAAAACCAGTGATTTCTAACAAAATCACACTAGATGGAATTCTAGGACTCTTTCACTTGTGGTTTGGAAAATTAAGATTATTTGAAGACAAAACCTAATGAGTTAACTTGGGAAATTGACTTTTTTCTTGTTGTCATAATTTTCATAATTTGTCTGCAAAATTACTATTTATGAGAACTCAAAGATTGAACACTGTGTACTTTGTGAGAGAAAGCTAAAGATGAAGTCAGGCTTAACACAGAAAGCAGATGCAAGGCAGAGAGAGCTGAGGAGGACTCTGGAGAAAAGGTCTCGTGACTTGACCATGGTTATATTTTGGAGTAAAGGAAGTCAGTGCTTAACTTTTTGGTTTAATGGACATAGAGTAAAGACTGTGCTGTGAATTGCTGGTTTAACTCCTCATAGTACACACAAGAATCCATGTGTAGATTGTGCAAATAACTTAAAGCACGGGGTTCACCTAGCAATTCTGTAAAAGGAAACAGGAGCCTCAGGAGACTCTAAAAGATAATCATATTTTTAATTAAAAGTAGATATGAAAAATGGTGATAGAGGGAATTATAAACTGAAGGGAAATGAGAATTTTGTTAGCATTAACTACAGATATATCTCAGTTCTGAACAGAACAGAGATGAAGAGTACATCTACTATCCATTGTTTAATCTTACACAAGTACAAGAAACTATCAACACTAGGAAGAAGTCAATAGCTACTTGACATAGTCAGTGGTGGTCTCAAAATCACTTATTTTGAAAAGATATTTTAAGAACAAATGCTAGCTAGCTCTGCAAATATAGCGATCTTACTGTGCCTTTTATAAAAAGTTAACTTCCTCCTCCTTCCCCTTCTTCCTCTTTCTTTTCCTCCTTCCCTCTTCCTCCTCCATCAAGCCCACTCTATAAATTATCTTTAACCACAATGCCAATAGAAAACCTTCTACCTTCTCGGATGTACCAGATGGTATGTGTAAGAATAAACTGTGGTAAGCCAGTTGTGGAGGTGCATTACTTTAATCCCAACACTTGTTTAAGGCAAGCCTGATTTACATGATGAGTTTCTCACTGGCTTCCCTCAAGGATATGTTGGGTTTTATTTATTATAAAATGATATGTTCTTGTGAGGATAGGAGATCCAACAGAAGCCCATTTTGTTGATCCTGCCTCAACACCACAGATTGCCCTGAATCTGATGGTCATCCCGAACTATTTACTCTTCAGCTGAAAGTAACATCTGAGGAAGTCACTGGTGACAGCATGAGGTGTGATTGACTATATTAACATACATTTTTCTTCAAATAAATAACTGGATCTAAATATTCCATCATTTCTTTCCCCATTCACTCTTCTAGAATTAGTTTCTTTGTACTTTGTGTGCAAAGTGTAGGACTGTTAATTTAAGTATATTGTGGTTCCTATCTATCTACCATCTATCTGTCATCTATCTATCTATCTATCTATCTACCTATCTATCTATCATCTATTTGTCTATTATCTTTAATTTATCTACTATCATTGATCATCTATTTGCCTATATATCATCCATTTGTCTTCACATATCTATCTATCTGTCTGTCTATCTATCTATCTATCTATCTATCTGTGATTTTTTTTCTTAAGGAAGAGTCCAGAAGTATTAGCATTATCTGAGAGCTTGTTGGAAAGAGAAAGCTTAGAGCAGACCATAAGAAAGGAAAATGTCTGCATTTATCAAGATACCTCTGTAAATGTAATCTGTATTCATGGTAACATACTTATTGTGAATTGAGGTGTATTATATATGCCTGAACTGTTTCAATGAAAAGTAACAAAGACAAATCACAATGAATATGAAAAATATCTTTTAGCCAGTAAACACTGAAAAAGGAAATTGTCTCCATGTCAGCATCTTTGCATATCAGGTACCACCAGGTGCTTTTTTTGTTTGCCAAAACATACCATTTAATACTTACAGAGCTTAAACAGAATCATGTAGTACCCTCTAGAAATTATAATGTTGCCACTGATGTGATTATTTTTTAGTGGTTATTTTATTTATTTACATTTCAAATATTATCCCCCTTCTTGGTTTTCCCTCTTCAAAACCCATCTCCCACCCTCCCTCTCCCGTGCTCCTATGAGGGTCCTCCCCCACCTGCCTATCCACTCCTGCCTCACTGCCCTAGCATTTCCCTACACTGGGGAATCCAGCCTTCACAGAACCAAGAGCCTCTCCCATCCCATTGATGCCAGATAAGGCCATCCTGTGCTACATATGCAGCTGGAGCCATGAGTCCCTCTATGTGTATTGTTTGGTTGTTGGTTTAGTCCCTGGGAACTTTGAGGGGTCTAGTTGGTTGATATTGTTGTTCTTCCTATGGGATTGTAAACCCCTTCAGCTCTTCAGCCCTTCCCCTAACTCCTCCATTGGGATGCCATGCTCAGTTTGATGGTTGGCTGCAAGCGTCCACATCTATATAAGTAAGGCTCTGGCAGAGCCTCTCAGGAGACATCCATATCAGACTCCTGTCAGCAAGCACTTCTTGGCATCAGTAATAGTTACTGGGTTTGGCGGCTGCGTATGGGATGGATCCCCAGGTGGGGCAGTTTCTGGGTGGCCTTTCCTTCTGTGTCTGCTCTATTCTTTGTCCCTGTATTTCCTTTAGACAGGAACAATTATGGGTTAAAATTTTGAGAAGGATGGGTGGTGCCATCCCTCAACTGAGGGTCATGCCTAACCTCTGGATGTGGTTTCTACAGGTTCTCTCTCCCCTTCACCAATGTAATTATTAAATGAGACATTGTTTGTTCTATTTTTACATGAGTTTGACTTCTGAGTTATAATTCAAGTTTTGTGCTTGTCCTGGATTTTTTCAAACACTGTCATAGTTGGGGTGATATAAGTTATCTTTTTATTAATTTATTCTCTCATGTATTACATCCTAACTGTGATTTCATGCCTTCTTCCCTTCCTCTCTATAATTGCCCACCTGCTCCTCCCTACTCTGTCCTCATCAACTCTCTTTTCCTTCAGAAAAGGGCAAGACTCCTAGGGATACCAGCAAACATGGCCTATCAACTTGCAATTACATTAGGCACCTCCCCTCACAGTAAGGCTGACAGTAGAAGGACAAAGGTCCCAATAGCAAGCAAAAGTTTCAGGGTTCCTTGAACACCTAATGTTTGACTCTGGTTCCTTGCATCTGTTTTCATCAGCTGCTGAAAGAAACCTCTCTGATAACAATTGGACTATGTACCAAGCTATGACTGCAGCAGAATACAATGTACGGGTGAGGTCCCTCTGGTGGTATAGGTCTCAAGCTGGACCAGTCCGTGGTTAGTCACTCCCACAACATACTACATGTCACCTTTACCACTGAATGCTAGCAGAATGAATTGTAGGTAAAAGATGATGTGGCTAGTGTCCCAAACCCTGCACTGGGATTCTTGCCTGGTTATAGGAGATAACAGGTTTTATTGTTGTTTTGTTTTGTTTTTATTGGTTAAACATTTAGACACAGCTATTAATGTACTAAAAATAACATTTATAAGAAATATGTAATCTGATTTTTTATTCTTTAATATCATTACAGATAAATGAGGCACCTTTAGAAATTTGCTGCAAAGTTAGCTCCATTGTTTTTGATTGTACCTGAAAGTATTTGTCTATCTATCTTAATGTATAACAGGGTCAAAAATTCAGGAGTTGGCCACATTAAGGACGTAAAAACTCATTAGTTCATAAATTGTCCAGATTACACAGGAAGCAATCAGAGGGAAATCCCCCCTTGTGACCAGTGTGAGCTGTTGCAAGGATTTCTGTTAAGTCTTAATGGTTAGAGTTATAATACTTAAAAGTGACTTCACGATTTATTATTTTTTTCGGTTTATATTTTTATTTTTATAATAAGGCTTTAATGTACTGGAGCTAAGCAGATATCTAACTTCTATGCTACTGGCATTTATTTCCCTAGCAACAACCACAAGTTATAACTTGCCATATTCCATCTGGGTAGTTCTTAACTCCAATTGACCAGAATTCAAAGCCATGCTTTTATAGCTCACGTACCCCATGACACCTTCTCCTCTCTCCACCTTCTCTCTCCTTCTGTGGTCCTCCTCTTACCCCAAGGCCAGAAACCAAAACTCTGCCTGTCTCGCTTCTGCCCAGCTGTAGGCATCTTTATTCACCAATCAGAGACAATTTTGGGGACAATGTTGCACAGCATCCCTTGGGTCATGTGAGAATCTCCTCTTCCCTGGGTACAACCAGGGGCAGTATTTAGCAGTACAATACAGAGCAACAGACCAAACCTCCACATTTCTCCCTTTTTGTCTAAATATAAAGGCTCTTTTTCTATATAATAGTAAACAGCATACAGTAGGAACAATTATGAAAATTGTTAGGTATGAACTACATTATAAAAGTCCAGTCTGCTTGTATTTGGAAATGTAGAAGAAAGTATTCAATTATATATCCTATCTTTGTGAGTTTAAAGTTCTGCATTTAAATAACTTTCTTTTTTAATTTTTATTCTAATTTGCAATATTAACTTAAAACTATCTCCTTAGACCTAAAACATCTTTCTAAATGCTGAACAATTTCAATTTAATTGTGAGACTGTAACTATCTAGTCTTCAACCCCATCAGAGACCTGAGAAAGAAAAAATCCTTTCAATGACATGAATGGAGATTTAAGTTGCAGTTTGATTATATGATCAACAGAAGATTATATTTCTATATTTTTAAAAAATTGTGATTAAACAATCACATGGTCCAGGTTTTCCAAACCATTCAGCTTTATGGTCAATGTTAAGTGTTCATCTTTGCTACTAATGGGTTGTGCCCATTTGCAAGTCATCTGATTTTAGGTCTGCTTCTTTTCAGAACAAGCAGGTGTACCTCACATTAAATCAGACTTCTTAATTCTTGGTGTGCATTATATTTCAGAATTGTCAGAGCAGAAAGTCAGTGCCACATTTATTCTAATGATAATAGTGGAATCAGAATAGTCTTATTTCTAAGGCTAGTTAAAATGGAACCCTCAAATACAGTCTTCCAAAAGCCCTCCGTTAGTTCCAAATAAAAATGAACTTCAGCACTGAGTTTGTAGTCATCTGATGCAAGAGATGAATCTGAGTTATAAGCGAATCTCTCTTTAAAAATGTACACTTTTTAATGTATGTGTGTATACCACAGCACATGTGTGGCATGCCAAAGTCACTTTCAGGGCTTCCTTCCCCTTCCACTTATGCTACCAGGAGATTAAATTTGGATTGTCATGCTTGGCAGTGGGTACCAAAGCCTGTTATGACATCACTCTGCCCATGAATCTCTATTTCACAGTGAGCACTGGAGTGTAGTTTCTTAGAAAACCATCATGAACAATAAGTAGGTAGCAGCCAATGGTACAGATACATATATACACTGCAAATATTTTGGAGATGTCCTTCTCCTACAATAGGGGTTTCGTTATTTAGGTCAGGGAAGGAAATGGTTTTTAAAAATATTTGTAAAACTGTTGGAATTTTGTTTTACTTGAATAGTAGTAATAATAATAATAATAGTAATAATAATAATAATAATAATAATAATAATAATAATAAATAATTGGCTATTTATGTTATTTACATTTCAAATGTTTTCCCATTTCCAGGTCTCCCCTTCGGAAATCCCCTATCCCATTCCCCCTAAACTTGCCTCTATGAGGATCCCCCCCACATACCCTACCCACTCTCATCTTTCCTCCCTAGAATGCCCCTACACTGGGACATCTAACATCCTCAGGCCCAAGGGCCTCTCCTCCCACTGATGTCCAACAAGGCCCTACTCTGCCACATATGTGAGAATCATGGGTCCCTCCATGTGTATTCTTTGCTTGGTGGTCCAGTCTCAGGGAGCTCCACAGGGTCTGGCCAGTTGACACTGTTGCTCCCTCCATGGGGCTGCAAAACCCCTCAGCTCCTTCAGTCCATTCTCCAAGTTCTCCATCTGAGACCCTATGATTAGTCCAATGGTTGGCTGCAGGCATCCACCTCTGTATTTGTCAGGTTCTGCCTGGGCCTCTCGAGAGACACATGCTTCCATCGGCAAGCATTTCCCAGCATCCACAAGAATGTCTGGATTTGGTGGCTACATATGGGATGTATCCCCAGGTGGGGCAGTCTCTAGATGGCCCTTCCTTCAGTCTCTGCTCCACACTTTGTCTCCATATTTTCTCCTTTGAGTATTTTGTTCACCCTTCTAAGAAACACTGAAGCATCCACATTTTGGTCTTCCCCTTTCTTAGGTTTCATATGGTCTGAGAATTGAATCTTGGGTATTCTGTAATTTTGGGCTAATATCCACTTATGAGTGAGTATATACCATGTTTGTTCTTTTGTGACTGAGATACCTTACTCAGGATATTTTCAAGTAGCATCCAAGTGAATCAAGGACCTCCACATAAACCCAGATATACTGAATCTAATAAAAGAGAAAGTGGGGAAAAGTCTAGAACACATGAGCACAGGGGAAAAGTTCCTGAATAGAACAACAATGGCTTATGCTCTAAGATCAAGAATTGACAAATGGACTTCATAAAATTACAAAGCTTCTGTAAGACAAAGGACATTGCCAATAGGACAAAACGGAAACCAACAGATTGGGAAAAGATCTTTACCAGTCCTACATCCTACATTCAATAGAGGGCTAATATATACAAAGTACTCAAGAGGTTAGACTTCAGAGCACCAAATAACCCTTTTTTAAAACTGCAGAACAGAACTAAACAGAGAATTCTCAACTGAGGAACCCCAAAGGGCTGAGAAACACCTGAAGAAATGTTCAATATCCTTAGTCATCAGGGAAATGCAAATCAAAATAACCTTGAGATTCCGCCTCACACCAGTCAGAATGGCTAAGATCAAAAACTCAGGTGACAGCAGATGCTGGAGAGGATGTGGAGAAAGAGAAACACTCCTCCATTGCTGGTGGGATTGCAAGCTGGTACAACGACTCTGGACATCAGTTTGGCGGATCCTCAGAAAACTGAACATAGTGCTACCTGAGGACCCAGCTATTCCACTCCTGGGCATATACCCAGAAGATGTTCCAACAGGTAATAAGGACACATGCTTCACTATGTTCATAGCAGCCATATTTATAATAACCAGAAGCTAGAAACAACCCAGATGTCCCTCAACAGAGGAATGGATACAGAAAATGTGGTACATTTACACAATGGAATACTACTCAGCTATTAAAAACAACCTCATGAAATTTACAGGCAAATGGGTAGAACTTGAATTATTTTTTACATATATAAATGCAGCAATTCTAAACAAAATTTTTGCAGAAAAATCTAACAATCTATGAGATTGGTATCACGTTATCACTGAGTAGGATTTAGAATGTAATGGTTTTACTGCAGCAGACTAAGAGTATAGGGAACTTTGAAATCGAAGTGCATTGATGAAACCTGAGAGCTGAGAGGAGTCTCAATAGAGTGCTGCAAGTGAATTTCCTAATCATGGGATGAAGAGAATAATAATTATCAGGTTGTTTGTGTTGAACTTTTTTATTGTGGGTACTAACTGAGGAGTTTAGGTAAAGGAAGAAAATGACATCCAAATTGGAAAGAAAGAACTAAAATATATCTGTTGCCAGATGATTTATATAGCAAATCCCAGGGGCCTTCTCCCCAGCATGAATACATAATTAATTAATTTATCAGACTTGCAGAATACAAGATCAATATGTAAAAGTGAGTGAATTTTATAAAACAGAAGCAAATATATTTCAAAATTAAGTTTTATAAATCTACCTACAAGACCACACACCCAAGCATGAAATTGTCTTCAGCAATTCAATTTGGAAAGCAGAAATTGGTCTTTAGTGTTAATAAATAAACACACAAATAAACAAATAAATGGTATGACATAAAGTACGGTGTTTAGGGAAAGAGGGGATGAGTCTCTCTGGAGCGGTGGAGAAGATAAGGATAAATATGATCAAACTCCGTGTATGAAATTCTTTAAAGACTAATAACTTTAAAAACCCACCTACAGTAGTCTGCACCAGTTTTTTTCTAATTTCTCTAGACATGACTTTATCAGAAAAAGAAATGTGAATTACAGTTTTAGACTAAGTACATACACTAGCTTCTTGTGCATATGTATATGTGCCTGTGTGTGTGTGTGTCTGTACATATTTTTGTCTGTCTGTATGTATATGTTTTTGTCTGTGTATGTGTGTGTGTGTGTGAGTGAGTGAGAGAGAGAGAGAATTCTTTCACTAAATTGCTTTACCAGCCCTTATACTAACTTTTGAGAGCAGAAATGAAGGTCCTAAGAAGCCACTTGCTGAAGCTCATGCTGTCTGAGGTTTTCTGGTGCTTACACACATCTAGGAGAATGTGGAATGGCCAACAGCAGCTTGTTCGTGAACCTCCAAGTATGGAATGTATTGCTTTGCAAGTGCTTTCTCTGTTGTACATGGGAACTCGCTGTTCTCTTGACTTTGATCCCTGATTGCCATTCTTTCCAATCAGTCCAGGAAAGCATTCCAATTTCTAGGACCAAATACTTTTAGAAAATACAAAACCAAAAAACTTTGGCCTAGAAACTAAGAATCTAAGAGTAACTGAACAAGAAAAGTAAATAAAGCATTCTGATCAGATCCAAGTTTTGTAAAAGAATGTCACAGTATTTCCTAGCCAAGGTCAAGACTGCTACTTAAGTATTTCACAACAGTTAACCCCTTCATTGCTGAAATATTCTCCACTGCTCAAAATGGGCATTATAAATCTGCTGTGATCGACCAAGCCTTCAGAATCAGAATGATAGATTAAATTGCCTATTATGTTAAATGAAATTTAAAATTAAATTATAAATTATCAGAAAAAAAGTAATTCATAAGAAGAGTCAAACACATAATTTGAAATGAACTTTTTCTTTTCCAACACTGAAACAGATGTAGACTCCTGTATTTTCATATTCAAAACCTTAATTATTTCAACAATTTTGTGCATAAGGGAGGATGTAGCAAGAAATTACTACTTACTTATCATTAATATTACATCAGGTATACTGTGAATGTATATTGTTTTAATTTGTTGCGACTCTTTTATACCCATCAGAATAACTATTATGATACCCGGCTTCTAGCTAGTGGACACCAGCACTGTAGTTTTCCCTATTTTGATGTCAGAATACCTTGCGGGGCATGTCTTTGGACAGCTGAGAACTTTCCAATGTTATCTCAAGTTTTTAAAAGGTTTACTTATGGTTTCACATCTATAGTTTCTTACTCAAAGACACCTAGTGGATACATGCTAATACTGACATTTGAAGTTGTCATGCTTGTCTTGATGAGTTCATGTACTATGTTGACCAACAAAATCTCCTGTTTTAGTTCCCCCAACCCCCTTTGATAAAAGTTCTCACTATGTAGCCTTAGCTAGCCAGAAACTCACCACAAAGACCAAGCTGGCATCAAGGTCACAGAAATCCACCACCTACCTCTTCCTTTTGTGTGCTGAGATTAAAGGCACGCACAACAACCATGTTTGGCTATATTCTTACTTTTGATAAAGTGATGGAGATGTTAAGAAAAAATGACACTGGACTTTAAAGAAAGCCTATGAGCACTGCTCTGGGGTACTAGTCCAGAAGGTGCTGGAGGCATCTTGTTGACCTCGTAGTACTGTCCTTGTCTGTCATGCATCCTGTTCATTTCCTATTGTGTTGTGGTTAACTTGTGAGTCGGGGTAGCTCTGCTGATTGGTTTTGGGAAGAGGCCTCACATTAGTGTTCCTGAGTTTCAGTCCTACAAATGTCAATATGGGCTGATGAAGAAAGTTCTGGAGAATTTCTATATGTCTAAGAATACCACTTTGGATATGATGATCTGTGGCACCATGTGTTAAGTACATACAACATGAAATGGGTCATGGAAGTCTATAAACATTAGATTCTTAGATTTTAAATCTGATATAAGTCCAGAATATTGACCAATTTTAGTTTTATTATACTAGCTTTGCTTTCCCATAAGAGGTTACTGGACATTTTCTCATTGAACACCTGAAATGGGTGTAAGGCAAGAACATTCCTCATTAACACTGCTTTCCTGCAAGTGGTTCATGTGTTTCAATAAATCCGACTTTTGCCTGTTAGTCTCTGGGGAACCATAGACCCACACATAGTAGTCTGCTACTATGACAGGAATGAAAGACTACAGAAATTATTTACTGATTTAATTATTCACTTGTTCAGTTATTATCAACCCCTCTCCATGCACTAGATTTCTTTCAAAGTGCTAGGTGGAAGTGAAATATTGCATTTTTTATAAAAATGTTCGTGGGAGAAGTAAAAGTCATGTCTCCTTGCAATGAATTGCTCTCAAATCCAAAGTCACACACTTTCTAGCTGCCTGGCTTTCCACCAACTTCTTAATCTCTTTCTGCTGTTTCTTTAAACAAATACATAATGCCATGCACATATAAATGGGACATTGTTCATTCACGGTCAATGCTCTTTATTCATAATCTTCTGGCATAGACTACATGAAAGTTTAATGTATGACTTAGCAGTGAAATTCATTTGTCTACTGGTATATTTATAATATCATTTTTTTAAAAGGATACTTTAACTTTCTATTTTTAAGAAATATGATGACTAAGTAGATTATCTTGCCAAATACTGTGAAACCAATACTTATGAAACCACTCACTTATCTGAAGAGCTGCACATGGCTAGTGGCAGAAAGAGCTAGGCCATGCCTCTCTTGGCTTTGTTTATTAGCAGCTTTGTGAACTGTAATGTTTTATCTTACATGTTTAATATATAATTATATATAGTTTTTGTTTTATATCTTTTATGGATATCAACACAAGACAGCATAGAATCTCTCTTTCTCTCTCTCTCTCTCTCTCTCTCTCTCTCTCTCTCATGGCACAGTGCTTTCTTGCACTTAGTTCACTCCCTTTGTCTTCTGTCCTATACCATAATGCACCAAACTATAAGTAGGTACTTATTACTCAATGTTCATAGGTTTTTTCATTATTTATCTCAAATTGCTACCTACTGACTCCTCTATATCTCAGGACTATTTCCATCTTGACCTGGTGGGATGACCCTCTGTAAGGTGACATAGTCTAGTTGTGCAATCAGGTTTCTGGTTTTATTACTTGTGTTATGGCATTGAATCTGGCTTTAGGTACTGAGGGTCTTTCTCTGTGTAGAAATGCCTAATTGATACATTTAACAGAAATTTCACCTCTGCCTTGGTTCTTAGGACACAAAGAAGAGAAACTCAGCTTTGTATGTGAGGCTGTGTGACTATACCTCTTTGCCCAGGTGATTTTTCGGCTTTCCTGGAGCTCTGCCCACTGTATTCCTCCCTTCTCAGCATTCTCATCTATTTATTCCACATGGTTGTGTCTGCCATGACCCAAATCCAACCTGTCACTGTTCTGCCCCATAAACTGTTAAACCATCTTTCAGTCAGAGTCTGTGGGCAGCATTCATATCAGTAACATGCTGGCTGCAAGCTGTGCAGTGAACGGAGTGTTGATGGCAAACAAGAAACAGTCTGGGAGTTGCAATCTCCTAAAGGTGGTACATAAAATCAACAAAGAGTAGTCTTAGGTGAAATAATTGACCAAGGAACATTTAAATTTTAAAATGAAAATTAAACATTAGTCTTAAATTTTATTACTTCTGTAATAAAAATCAAACATAGTGTTATTTAAGTATAATATGATAAGCATTGAATTTTGTGATATTTCGTTTCTACAGAAGGCATCCAGTATTGATCTACAGGAAGAGTAAGGGGTTATTGACTTCATTCTTAATAATGTTTTAGGCTTTCGACCATCATTTTTAAAATAGATGCTTTTGTGTTCATATTCATAAAGAGATGTGGGCACAAGAGTTCTTACCTGAAGAACACAGAAAACACGCTGGCAGCAAACAAATGTTTCTGTCATAAGGAACGTACATGTTACCAAAGGAAAACTTCCTGCCTTTTGAAATTTTTTTTTTTTTTTATTTCTAATGACAGCTGTTTTGGTTTGGTTCATCAGTTGAATTTGACAAATCATGAGCGTTTCTCTTACTGTAACTTTTCCCCCAATTTTGAGATAGTACACATGACACAAGATGTGTTACTAATGGCCAAATCATATACACAATACTGAAACCATGTGCTTCTACCTATGAAACTCAGCTCTTCAGCCCTTGAACTGAGAATACCCACAGCAAATTCTATCATGTCATTGTTCTTTGTTTTCCAAATGCTTCTGGGAAATTATCTTGCACAACTCCCTAAGGTTTTCTGTGTTCCCTGTTCAGAAAACTGAGACTCAGAGATACTGAACATTTATGTAAGGTTCTAGGATAAATGATTGACCTCATACTTGAGCTGTGGTAGTGGATTTGAGGTCCACACCAGCGTTCTCTCTGAATATGGAAAGGAATCTATCAGGAAGATAGAGTTTACCGTTTAAACCTCCCAGTTGCCTGCAGGGAGACAGTGTTTGTCTCTGGTATTTCTTACTGCTCTGTAAACAGTGATAACGGAGGCCTGCTGTGAAAACTGTTTTACTAGCCACACATGATGGTACAATGTGAAGCATAAGGTGCTCTTTTCTTTGGGAAGTGTCCATCTTGATGGGTCAGCTTCTCTTTAAAGACAGTGTCAAATAGGAAATAGAAGTGTGGAAGCTCTGTTGAAATATGATACAGGGTAGGGGGATTAAAAAAAAAGATTGGACTGAAGAAGAAAGAGATTTTGGACCAAATTTGATGCTAGTTTCTTCTTTCACAATGGATGGTTTGTATAGCCTGTTTCTAGAATTTTCTTAGAGGCATTTGTTTTAAATTAGTTTCTAATACTCGTTTTAAAATAAATTCTGTGATGGCATAAATATGTCTGACATTTTTAACTTGGTAGCTCTGAGACCCAAATTTGTGTATTGGATGTAGCGAAAGCTTAATAGTGAAAATCTCGAGATAATCTAGCTAAAAAATTGACCATGGTTCATACAATAGAACTTTAAAAATTCATATAATTCTATAGTAATGGTATAAATGATAATGTGAAGAATGCTATTATTAGAAACTTCTATGTATCACTGTAAGCAAATGTTCATGTGTGTGGGAATGGGAGGCCTAATGAGGTAGTCAGATGGCTATGCCTAAATATAGAAGCCTCATGACTCTGAAAACACATTTCCACACTAAGACAGGTGGACTTGTTGGTGACTCAAATCATGAGAGGTATTATATTAATGACATAATACTTTTCAAATTATGAAGAGACTCTTGGTAAATTTTGAACCAAAAAAGCTTTAAATTTGACCATCTTTACATAGTAATTTTTACATTCCTTCAGTTAGCCAAAAGGAAAAAAGTGTCTGAAATACCTGGTGTTCATTTACTCATGTATTTGCAATACATATATTGTTATTCTGGATGAGTGTCTGCTGAACCAATTGAAAGCATCATGGAGCCTGCTGAACTGTACTTTGCATTGTAGGATGACTATAACTCCTGACTTCTGCTCACTGACTTTCAGTGTAACCCTTTCCTTGTTGAATCCCAGACTCTTAGGTTATTTAATTTCTCTTTCATATATACATGTAAGTAATTTAAATTACTGCCATGAAAAGAACAAAACAATTTCAATGAGAAATACTTTTCCAGCCCCAAATAATATATCTCCAAACTCTTCTGCTACATCCTTCCCTATACATAAATAGTTAGATGGTAGATATAGATCATAGATAGACAGACAGACAGGCAGACAGGCAGACAGGCAGATGATAGACAGATTGATTGACAGAAAAATACATAGATAAATAAGTAGAAAATGATAAATAGATATAGAGATAAATACATGATGAATGCATATGTGATAGGTGATGGATAGATAAGGAGATAGATAGATGATAGATAGATAGATAGATCCTGCACTAATTATAATCATTTTTCTTTTAGATTTTACTTTCTTTTACTCTTGAAAAGGGAAAACTCATGTTTAACTCACCTTCTTATGATATAATAAGTATATTTATCCAATGACAGCTGGCACTTGAATGGTTAAATAAGAGATCCAAGAAACTTGTGAGAACATAGTCTGTAATTTGATATAATCTTTGTCTTTTAATTTTGTGTTGCTGCCTCAAATATACATTTCCATATTTAGTCATGCATAGTTTTTATGTACAGATTATTTATGAAGCTTATCTTATTCTTTGGCATGTTTAGATGAATAGATTGCAGAGAAGAATATTAGAACATAGCTGTGTTCTCACACTACTTTGAGAAAAATAAATAAAAAAATTGAAAAACATGATGGAGCATTTCTGTTGCCTCAAAAAGTCTGACATTGTTATTCTTATTAGCACATAAATGCCAGCAGTTTAGGGGTTGTTTGTTTGTTTGCTTTGCATCTTTGTTTTAATTGACAGCCTTTGCCTTTACATTAAGATCAGTGTAAGCCAGAAGATACCTAAAAGGAAGGGATAAATATCAATTGAATTGTAGTGTGTTTTGTTTTGTTTTTCAAAGTCTTCCCCTGCATATCTCTACTTCAGGAGAAACAGGTGTAATATACACAAATTATATCATATCAACAGAAGCCCCCGTGGCTCTGGAAGCCCTCAGCTTTGAATATCTGACATGGGAAATGTGAGAATGTTGAGTGCCTGCCATATTCTGGCCATTGAGGTGGAAGCTTTCCAGGAAGGTTGTTGTCTTTTGAGTTCCAAATTTTTCCAAGACATCAAAAGATTGCTTTCCTGCAGAAACAGTGAGAAACTCATAGAAAAATAAAGGTCTGGGTAGGAAAGAAATCTTGCTCTGTAGCCTGCTCTAAAGAGTTGGAGAGTATCAGGACTATACCAGGAAGAAGGAAGAGCTAGTGGGGGTATTACTTCCTGAAACAAAGTTGAATTACTAAATCAGAGCTATGGCTGTCTCTACTGTTCATATGCCTCTGTTTTATTTTGCTAATTGTTTTAACGATGATGTTTTTAAAGGGTGTGCTTCTGTATGAGTATGTGTAAACTGTTCAGTCCAGTCTATTTCTTAGTGTCATTTTCTGCATCTTGGAAGCAACAGAATTGAAATGAAAGGTAAGTGACTAAATTAGACACATTTACAACCAAGCACAGTTACATTCTGTTTGTCTAATTAAATCCTTCCATTCATTATTCATTATGTTTCAATAGAATAATTATTCTTCTGAGTCCTAAATGCTACTATTGAAAGAGAAATGTGTAGTAAAATTAATTTATTTGTAATTGAAGTAAATCAAATGAGCTAGCTAGAACAGGTGTTTTCAGTTCTTCTCACTCAGTGCCCACTAGTATAATCCTAATGCAAATTTACAAAAAATAAATTCTAGATTAATTCATCACAGTTATTCCTTAAATTATATAGAGAGCAGGTATAATACTTTTCTATTTTTCTGTATTCAGTTTGTTTGGTGTTCATGAACACCAGAACTAAAATTGGTGGGCATGCTATACCCAATTTGTAGATATGCCTCCTGAAGAGTCTCTTGGTGTTCTGGGAACTCTCCAGGGGAAAGTATGCGTTTTCATTATCTGTACTTGAAAATTATCAGCTCATTCTTATTAAATTGAACTTCAAATTAACTTCATTGAAGTTTGGTCCCTGGACTATGCAGGACAGACAGAAGGAACTAGGCTCAGGTAGCAACTGCCTGAAAGAGAGCTGTGTAATTTGTGGCTACTCTAATGCTCAAAACGTTTTGAATTCTTACTGTCATCATTGAAGCCTGTGTCAGGTGTTCTCTGAGTGTTCAGAATTCTTGATGCTACTCATTTCTAAAGAGCAGAGATGGTTCAAAACGGACCCAGAGCCACCAAGAAATGAGCAAACACTGCTGGCAGATATTAATATGCACATTAATATTTAGATTTTTAATCTAAGTTTATTTTCTGATAGTATGTTTGAAACATTTTTCATTATTATTAAGTATTCATTAAGTTTTTTTCCAGCAATGAAGAACTCTAATTGCATATTTTTCATAACTTATATTGCAATCATGACAAATCATTTTTTTGTTGTTCAGCTTGTTATTTTGCTGTATTTCTCTAAAAGAACACTTACAAATTACCAGTGATCACTGTATAGAAGATATGGAAAATAATATTTAATTTCATTTTTTGAGTTTTTGAATTTCATTAAATTGTCAGGAAAGAGCTTATTGTTTCTTTCTTAACTGAGTGTTACATGATAACAAAGCAGTTGTTAATTCCAAAAGCTAAAATATATGTATTGGGAAGGTGGGCACAACCTCTGCGAGTCGCAGGAAACTTTCTTGGGGAATAATATCTATGACTCTTATAGGAAAAGCACATCCTTGAAGGTACACTTTGAAATATCTATAGACTATAAAAGTTGCCGGAGTAATATAAAAATGACTTTTTTTTTAGAAGCTAATATTTCATAATTTACAGAGGAATACATAAATAGCCATGTTATATCTCTGAATGGATGAAGTCAATAATTTGCAGATTTTGCATGCTTGTTGAAATTAGAGTGAAGAAAGTAAATTTTTTCACTAACTTGAGAAAAATGTATGTTGTTTGAAGATTTGATGCTGGTATGTTTTACTAGGAATTGAGAAACTTCCATCGATTTCATCTTGATTTGGATTTGCACTTTCTCCTTAGCATTTAATAGAAGGAGGTTCAATTAAGATATTAAGGAATTTTATATTTGATTTCTACAGAGAGATTTTTTCAGTGATTTGGAATGGTATAATATCTTTTACAGTATAATCTTAACTATACTACAACTTCCCAGTGTCTGCACAACATGAATGGGTATCGTATTCCATATAGTTTAAAGTACCTTAGGCTTCCACCAATGAGCATGGACAGAGGTTATGATGGCGGAATGAGTAACTGAAGGAAAGCACAACTTGTTTCTGTAAGCTTGAATGCTTGGATATTTATGCTAATATTTTATTATAAAATTAGTTCATAAAGTTATTTTGAAGTAATAGTATTTATATCAAGATAGTTAATGGGTGTATTTGACTCATTTTTTTAATGAATTCATTCATGAAGAAGATGCTCAATCCTTAATAGGGCTGATACTATTCTTGATTTCTAGATGGTAGTAGAAGGATGTTCTCTTATTCTCTAGATGGGTCTTGATATTGGTTAACTTATACATTTAATTTTAGTAGTTAATATTTGAATATTCAACTTCTGAAATTTATTCTTTTTAGTCAAGTGCTTGTGATAGAAGGAACTTCTAAATTCAAATAAAGTATACCTCAGAATTAATGATGCATATTGATCCAGGTAGTCACTGTCCAGTAACTGTGCCAAAGATGCCATTTGCTGTTAGATAGTACATGAAACAGAGATATATGGCCAAAGAATGACAAGACATGCAGTTCTTCTGCATGATTATTTCTTGCTGAATGATTTAAACCATATTCAGCAAAAGTGTCAATCGCTAGATTCTAATTGAACTCAGAGCTTTTAGCACAAAGTTATTTAAGTATCTGTGGCTTGATAGTATCTTCAATGGATTTGCTTCTTGTCATTTTTCTACATTCAGTTCAGAAATATTTAAGGTATCAAGTGAGCAAAGTCTCATGCTGTTAAATCACTTTAGTAATTTTATTGATTTCCATAACTTGTCTAAGTAAAAAAACAAATGTAATGGTATGAAGTTAGGATATATGTTAATAATTGAATGAATAGCTTTACTCTTTCACTGGTAAATATCATTTTGATGTTGCTTGTTCTCGGGTCACAGAGTGGAATATTATGGTAATCTATGCTGTAGCTTTTCTTAGTTTCTTCCTGAGGAATTATGTTGATAGGTCTTGCTTATAAACAAAGCCGCTGTAAAGAAATTCGTTTCAGAATAACTGGCCTGCACAAAAGGATTTGGTTTATTAGAGTCGTTTTGTCATCTTCAGTCATAGTGATACACTGTAAGTCAATGAAAGAGGGTACAAGTGTTCCAAACCCACTTGTCAAGAACTCTTGACAAATATCTGTTCAATATTCATGCTCACAGTGTCAGCTTATGCTTCTAATGTCCTGTGCAGCCTATCTACAACTGTGGTCAGGGAATTCTTGGCAAACATCTTCATGACTAACGTACCTTGGGTTCACGTGAATAGTGAGTCTTAAGGTGTCATCTCCATAAATCCTGTCTGTTTAGTCTTTCAAGTATCTGGACTTCATTAAATCAGTTCTCAGTGATTTTTCACAGTGGGCCCTCTGTGTTTGTCCCTGAAGAGATGTGAATTTCAGTAGTTTCAAAACATACAGTTGAAGCATACAACAAGTAATAAGAGTAATTGTTTTGACACTTCACAAGTAAGTTTATAATTTTTTTCCGAAATTGACATCAAAATTTCATACTATCTTATCTCTACCAAACAGGCAAACTTCACCCTACCCTGCCTTTACTCATTAACTGTATAGAAGCAGAGTAACATATGATTTGAAACTTGACAAATGTTATATCCACTGCAGTCCATTTTATAACCCATTACTCTTAACTATGTGCTAATTAGTATCGATTTTTCTAAGACAATGCATTTTAGTACTGGAGAATTAGGAAGTAGGTCAGAGGTTGTCAAGCTGAGTCTCAGGATTAAGCAATGTAGCCTTACTGGAACACAGTCTTGCATATTTATGTCTCCTGGGCCTTCTCTCATATTTCAGTACCACAGTTGAATAGTTGCAAAAGGGACTACCACTGTGCCTGAAAACCTTAAAACATTAACCGACCTTTCTAAAGAATTTTGAGAAGTCCTCATAGATCAGAATCTGATCTAAATATTTATGTAGACGTTAAATTATTCATTTTGCACTGTATGTGTAGAGTTACAGAGTCGTCGAGAATACATTCTTCTTAAAAGAAGCCTCCTTTGTACTCAGTGTAAATGTCACTACTTTGTTAATTTATCCCTGTGCCTTAATTATGGGTTTAGCATACTGAAGCAGCAGCCAACTGGCGTCCTTTAGCACAGGGTTATTTAATTATTGTGGCTAGAGGCTTTAATCATGTCCTTCTTGTAGCAACCCCCCCACACACACCCCAAAAAAGCCAAAAAACAAAACAAAACAAAAAAAATGAAAAAAAACCATATGATTAGCCTTACAGTACAGGCATAAACAGGAATTCGATTCACGGATTTCCTAATTATACTGCACCATTTTGGAAATCAGTTGGTATTCACTCTCAGCATTACTTAGTATGCAGTTTCCTTTGGCTAGATAGAAGCACAATATAGGGTAAGTAAATTCTTGAATGTATTAAGACTAAAATTCAGGTTCACATAAGTACTTTTCTCCATATTTCATCATAGAAAGCTAGTTGACAGAATTAAAGAAATGCTCAGACATTTATTATATAAAATTTAAATGAGTCTTACTAATATACAATTATCCAATGAAGTAAACTTAATTATCTTCTAACTTACAAAGAGGGATACTGAAAAAACAATGAGAAATGAATTGCTCATTGTTGTAGAATATAGTTGAAGCTCGAGATTTCAAGGCATAAGTTTGAGATCTCTCAAAGAAGGCTTTACACCATTTTCTGTGGTTTGTGTATCTAGGCTGGGTCAGCTCAGCTCAGGCTGCCTTTGGTCCCAACATTGTACTTTCTCTTGTGCGTACCAGTTGGCAGGTAAATTCACATTCCTACATTACCAGCTCCAGCTTACCCTGTTCTTTTGTTTTAGACAAGTGAAAAAAATCAATTCTGAAACAAGACCTGCAAGTTCCCTCTTAATTCTCTCTAAACACAACCAAACCTTGTGTTTGGAATTTGAAGAAAATCTTGATTTTACCAGATGCAAAGTGGCTCTCCCATTTCTCTTTTCCAAGGCATCTTCCCACCCCGTGTTTTAGAAATAAAAAAGGCTGAGACCTCCTAACCAATAGTTTGTGTAATACTTACTGTAAGTTGTTTAGAATAAATATAAACACATCATTACATTTTTCCTCTTTTATTTTTTTACTGGCATGCAGTAATGACTTTGCAGCTTCATTACTTTCTGAGAGTTACTTCATAGTATATCTGTCTTTGCTTTTGATTTCAAAACTTATCTACACATACATTTTATCTAATAGGATTTTTTACTAGGATGGTTGCTTCAAGTTCTTCTTACCTACGCCTATGGAATAGTTCCCAGACAGGATTCTGATGCAAACAGAGATAGTCAGAATTCACTCCTATATTTGGGCAAACATTTTGTTTGTTCCAGAAGCCTCTGGGATACTTCTTTTTCTAGAAAGAGACATATTAGTGTTTAGATAGAGTTTCCAGTTCTTCGTGACATAAATTAGTAACTTAACACTCTAGACCACAATTACTTTCATCTGTACAATGATATGAACAAAATGCATAAGAACTTTATCTCTATTTGAGATTGGCAAAAGGTATACTTGTTATTTTTTAAATGCAAATTCTGATATGTGTGGTTTTGTACGTCCTTTAAAAAGTAGCAGGCATGCTATTGGTGGGTTGTTTGAAGTGACAGGCAGGTCATTGTTGGGTTGTTTGGGGTGGCAGTCAGACTATTGGTGTGTTTTTTGTTAT
>JADRCH010000014.1:2360546-2400841 GCA_019843965.1 Rhynchomys soricoides
ACTATTGGTGGGTTGTTTGGGGTGGCAGGCTATTGGTGGGTTGTTTGAGGTGGTAGTCTGGCTATTGGTGGGTTGTTTGGGGTGGCAGGCTATTAGTGGTTGTTTGGGGTGGCAGTCAGACTATTGGTGGTTGTTTAGGGTGGTAGTCAGGCTATTGGTGGGTTGTTTGAGGTGGTAGTTAGGCCATTGGTAGGCTCTTTAGGGTGACTCCTTTAGTACTCATCCCCACATGTATCTTTTAAATTGGGAATCTGCTGATGATAAGAAAGACAGTATTCCAGTTTATAGTTCAAAACTTATATGAAAAGAAAAGAAAAAATTTAGCTTTATTTGGATTCCTACCATTAGATGGGGAGAAGAATCAGTAGTTTCCTGAAGTCTCTTTTCTAAGCAATTTGCTTACTGGAAGTGATGTTCAAAGCTTGGTCCCTGAAGGACATGCTGTACTATACAGTTGTGCCTTTGATTCTGTTATTTTAAACTTTTAAAATGAATCTCTAACATATTCATTTCAGGTTTAGAAATCCATGATTCATAAAATTTTAAATATAATTGTATCTAATGTTTATTGGTCATAAGAAGGTACATTCAAAATTTCAAGAGCCATAAATAAGAATAAGCATCATATAGCAGGGGAAAAATAATCTCATGATACTGCTGTATAACCTAAGCAAGAATCAGTTTAGTGTATCACAAGGAAGTCACTGAACAATGTAATTAACAAATGTGACTCTGAACGTGGATAATCCACTTAACACTGCATAGTGGAATTAACCACAGAACAAGAATAACTGTAATCAGTATCCATCTCCATGGACCAAGAAGGCCTTTGTTTTATTTACCAGATTAGCATCACTGAATGTATCGTTTTAATATGCCTAAATAAAACTTATGTACATATACAAAGTATTTTTGTATCTTTTAAATGAGATGAAATGTATACACATTTATTATACATTTATATATCAGATATTGTATTAACCATTTCAGAAAAAGCAGAAAGTTAGCTATTTAGTTCAAGATGTAAAGAATTCTATTTTAAGTAGCTTTTTTTTTTTTTTTTTTTCATTTCAAATCTAAAAAGCCAAATAGTTAGATGGGTGAAAACCTGTTGAAGTCTAACTGTGCTAGGGCCATGAAGTCCATCTGGTCTCATTCTAGACAATAAATCACAAAGTTTATTAAAATACTGCAAAAGTTTTGAGTTCAGTTTTTCATCAAAATAATTAAATTTGATAAAAGTTGGTTTTGTGTTTCTAAATATACAAGAAACAATTTAATTATCCTAAGCAAATGGTACCCATACTTCATAGGTAATTGTAAAAGAGCTTTGTGATTAACCATAATTTTGACTCAGTTACTGTTTAAAGGTTTTTTATATAGTTTGGAAGATTATTTCCCACAGATACACTCAGATACATTTAGAGTCTATATGACTAATTGATGAGTTGCTGAACATCACTAATATAGAGGGAAGAACATAGGACTGGGAATGAGAGAACCCAACTTCTTGTGCTAAAATGTTTATAAAATAATGAATAAAGTACATTATCTTTACCCTTGAGTCTTGTTGCTTTCTCCTTGTGTGATAATGATGTCAGTTTATTTATTAAGTGAGATTACACAAGATGAGGTATGCTTGAGTCAATGATGAGTATGCTCTGCATCACCACCTTTATCACCAGCCTTCCTTAAGCAATAACTAACAACCCAGGGAGAAAAGTAGGTGGACATACCCCTCTGATGCCTCTTGAATTTAATAACTTGAATTGAACAGACACTAGAATCTTGCGTGTTCTTCTCCCTCCAACTATTTACCTTCTCAATGCTACAACACGCTAACACAGTTCCTTCCTCATGTTGTGGTGACTCTCAGCCATAAAGTTATTTTTATTGCTGCTTCATAATTTGCTAATGTTATAAATTGAATTGTAAATACCTGTAGTTTTTTATGGTCTTAGGTGACCCCTGTGAAAGGTTCACTTGAACCCCAAAGAGGTTGCAACCCCAAACTTGAGAACTGCTGATCTAAGAGCATCATTTATGATGATACATGGTGACAAAGGAAGTTTGCTAAGAAAAAAACTCAACACTAACCCAGAGTTACTTTTATAGAAGAAATTAAGACAACAATTAATAAGTCATTAAGTTACATATATATGAAGCATATATATACATATGTGTTTATATACATGACTACTCATATATATGCATGTGAGTACTTTTCCACTTCCAACATATATTTTCAGATTGCAGGTTCAGGAACCTTTGCTCTCTCTCACACACACACACACACACACACACACACACACACCCCGCAAGCACACACGTGGACAAACACATACATGTCTCTATAAAGGTTCTTGAATGTACAATTTGAATCAGGAAGCATTAGTTATAATATTACCATATCATGACCACTATAATTAAATGAGTTTTACCTCAAAACACAGTGCCTTATGATTTACTATTATTAAGTAAGGGGATTTATACTCCTGTGCTGAACAATGGATATGGAATACTTTAAACATTTGGCAAATGGACCAAGCAGTAAATATTAATTTTTTAAAAAATGGTACATGGCCTCTTTAAATCCACATGGCAGCCCATTGTAAATTTCTCTAACTCCATTTTCCTGTTCTTTCTGAGCCCCTTTCTGGGCCTTAATTAACTGTATATTTTTCAGGATCTTATACACTCTGCCAAGATATATAATTACTTAGAGATATGGTGTGTTATATTGATTTTGTGTATTTACTGAAATCTTTTACTCCACTATATTTTAAAATATATTTACAAATTTTAGCATTCTATTTTCCATTAATAAATCGATTTTAAATTATTGGATATGTCATTTTATTAATCAGTCCAAAAACAATGCCCATACTGTGTTATGAGAAGCTTAGTAATATGAGTCATAGTTGCTTGTGTAGTATTTCAGAAAACAGAGAATTTTCTACATTTTTTCTTGTAGTTTCCTCATGTACTGTTACACTTAATACTGCCTGTGTTAAACAGAATTAACTTCAGTTAAAAATTATCTATTATCTAAGCATGAAGTCCTGCTTCATGTTTTGTTCCTATTATCAATGTATCAATATAGCTATTGTCAATTCAAACAGTATACATAATAAAAATGGGGTTTTTTACTGTAATAATATCAGAAATCAGTTAAGGTAATTAAGTTGCTCTACTAAGACTTACTTATTATTTTATGATCAAATGATCAAGCGTTGCTTGATTTTTAAGATGTAAATTTGCATTGAAATAGTATACTGACTTTGGCTTCTAACACATATTTACTTCTTTAGACTAAAATAAATATCTGATACTATTGTAAAATCTCTTTCAAGCCGCTCTAATGTCGTGAGGCTTGGCTTCAAGTGTCCTTTCATACCCAAAGCCACAAACACTTTTTATTTCCATTCTGACATTTCTTTCTCTATTATTACTGTGTAATAATGGAAATTTGATGTAATTATCTTATTAAAAGGGCATGTTTAGATTACTAGTGATGAGTAAAAATAATTCCCTAAGTTCTGAACCTGGCAGACCTATCTAAACTTAATTTTGTTTCTCTCTCTCTCTCTCTCTCTCTCTCTTTCTCTCTCTCTCTTTCTCGTGTGTGTGTGTGTGTGTATGTATGTATGCATGTATATGTGTGTATGTGTGGCGTATGTGTGTATATGTGTGTGTTGTGTCTGGGATATGCACGTCTATGAGGGTACACCCGCCTATTCCTCTTTTTGTGGGAAAGAGAAGTTGATTTGGGGTGTTTTACTCTATCACTCTGCTCTCTATTCTTTTTTGGACATAGGGTCTCACACCAAATCTGGAGCCCACCAACTGATAAAGCTGGCTGACCTGCAGGCCCTGGGGTCTGTGTGATTCCACAGCTTACACTATACCAGGCTTTTGTGGGATTGTTAAGAATCTGAACTCAGTTCCTCATGAATATTTAACAAGCACTTTATTGACCAAGCCTATTTTAACCAGTCTTATGTGACACTGTTTAGCCCATCATTTTATTTCGTGATTACTTTTGCCACTTTGCTTGCTTTGCCATCCTCCAATTCATATTTTTGCTTTTCATATTACGTGTTCATACAGTATTCCTCAGATGCATTGATCTCCACAGAACAGCCCCTTAGCAAGCTCAGCCTCTTGCAGAGTTGAGGGAACTCAGGATTTCTTACCTTCAGCATTTGCTGTGCTGCCACATTGCAGTCGTCTAGAAATGTGGTGATTCCGACCATATGTTTAGTTATCTACAATGCAATACTGAACAAGAGGCCTGTTTAATTACAAGGTAGTTCTTTGAATTATTAATCTACAAGAAAATTCTTTATAAAAGAATAGTATGAAGTATACATTTTACATGTTCTGCAAATAACCTACTATTCCTTAAAAATTGTCACAGACTGAAATTTAAAGGCAATATTATGGGATGACATTGGGTGGAACACTGAAGGAGATGGGCAGTAATAATGGCTAATCGAATACTACATAGCTAAATTTAATTGTTTAAGAAACAAAACATAGTAAAGGTGTAATGCTATGATGCTTAAAGAAAACGACACATCATTCAGAGTTGAATTAGTCAAAGGCATTTAAAACAACTACAATAAATTTATTATTGGGTTACTTCTGGATTATTTTTATTATTATGAAATTAAAATAAGAATACTACATAGTTTTCTGTTTTGCACAAATACACTAACCACATCCAATCTAAATTGATAATTTTTTAGATATTATTATGTATTTAAGCCTTATCCCTGAATTAACAGGAATAACAAGAAATACATACAACTTGCTATCATTAGATAGTATCAGAGACCTTTTATGGCCCTTTTAACTTGCATCAATATTTCAATAGAATTTTCTGAGTTTGGCAGAAATAAAATCTGTGTTGTTCATCTGTCAACCAGTGATCACACATGGTTGCCAAGCACCTGAAGAGGCCAATTATTAGTGCTATTTAGTTCTAACTGAAATATTATTGTTGACACATCTTTGCTAACTTCTATATTGATTCATGTTAGATAAATGCTACTCTTGCCATTATAGTTTCACACATTTATAATCTGACCATTTGGAAGAATGAATCAGGACAGTGAGGAAGGCTTTATTTCAGTCCTTAACTACAAATATGTAGCAAGACCAGGTTTCAAAGAACCAAGGGATGAGCATAATTCAGCTGAAGAAAACTTGACTTAATCTCTATTTCTATTTATACACAATCATTAAAAATAGAATCAGATATATAAAGACATCTATATCTTACTTATTGTCTATAATAAATAGAATATTTATTTTCTGTGGGTTTAACTTGTGATAATGTAAATGTATTTATTATGGTTCTCTTAATCTATTTTGTTAGCTTTTATAACAGAAAAAAATTAAATAAAAAAGCAAAGTGCAAGTTTTCTCATGAAACGCAGCACAGTTAGATGTATATCTGCGGACCTCTAGGTCAGTGTAACGACAGATGATAGTATGCCAATGTTTGTAAGCGTGTATTTGTTGCTCTTGTTTTTTGTTTAGTTTTATTTGTTTTTGTTTTTTTAAGGTTGACATTTCAAACTACTTTTGAAGCTGGGAAATAGGAAGGAAATTTTTTTTAATTGAAGTCATTATTATATAATAATCTTGACAAGCGTTTTAAAGAAACGTATAATGAGTTGTATAGTAAACATGTAATACTTTAAATTTTAGGCCTCAAAATTGTGTTCAAAGTATGCACTTTCTTTTTCTGACAATAATAGTCCCATTTATGTAATGCTAAGAAATAAGCATGTATAAGCTTTCTATTTTGTTACTCACAGAATGAATAAAAGTACTCTGAGCTACAGAGTAAACAGATTAAGATATCTTATATGAACACAAGTGAATTTCTCATTTGTACTCATGTATGTTGCTTAAAGGAAGCCTAACATTTTAGGAAAACATTAAATGAGGAAGTGAGGGCAATCAATCAGCAGGTCAAAACTCCATTGCTTGAGCCTATGCTATTCCTCTACGCACAGACTAGCACCCAAGTCAGTTAATCACCAGAGAGCGCAGACTAGCACAAGTCAATTAATCACCAGAGATTAGTTCTCAACTACAGGTACGACTTCTCCAGTGCTGTCCATCCGGTTATATTATGAGTAAGCTATTTTCCTTTAATTTGTTTTGTAAAACATTAAAAGAAAAACTTGAAATTTGATGAATGTACTTAGTTTTTATTGATTCCTTGTGGCTGATTTATATACTGAAAATATAGCTTTCCTGCCTAGCTTCTAAGAGATTTACTGTATACAAAAAATATAAAGAGCTCTTTTATCTGATGAGTTTCTAACTAAAGTGAAAAAACAAGTGGGTTTCAGCAGGCAAATATATACTGGATGAGATCAATTATCAAATATTTGCTGTTAAATGAATATATCTTTTATTATGTTTGATTATTATTATTATTATTATTATTATTATTATTACTATTATTTTTTTACAGTCTAGTCCTTATCTCTCTCCTGGTCCGTCCTCTGAGTGTTCCTCATCTCATTCCTCTTCCCTACCACCCCACCCCCATCTACAAGAGGAAGTTCCCACCCACCTACCCACCCCCATCCCACCAAACCTCCCCACTCCCTAGGGCTTCAAGTCTCTCTAAGGTTAGGTGCATCTTCTCTCACTGAGGCCAGACCAGGTGGTCCTCTGCTATATATGTGTCAAGGGTCTCAGACCAGATCATGTATGCTGCCTGGTTGGTGGATCAGTGTCTGAGAGACATCAGGGGTCCAGATTAGTTGAGACTGCTAGTCTTCCTATGGGATTGCCCTCTTTCTTAGCTTCTTCCAACTTTTCCCTACCTAATTCAACCCCAGGGGTTCTCAGCTTCTGTCCATTGGTTAGGCATAAGTATCTGCCTCTGTCTCTGCTTGCTGGGCCTCACAGAGGACAGGCATGTTAGCTAGGCTCCTGTCTGTAAGCATACCATAACATCAGTAATGTCAGGCCTTTGAGCCTCCCGTTGAGATGAATACCAATTTGGGCCTGTCACTGATCCTCCTTTCCCTCAGTCTCTTCTCAATTTTTGTCCCTGCAGTTCTTTTAGATAGGAAGAGTTCTGGGTCAGTGCTTTTGACTGTGGGATGACATCCCCATCCCTCCATTGATTCCCTGTCTTTCTACTGGAGATGGACTCTACCAGTTCCCTCTCCCCACTGTAGGGCATTTCATCTAAGGTCTCTCGATTTGAGTCCTGAGAGTCTCTCACCTCCCAGGTCTCTGGTGCATTCTCGAGGGCCCCCCCTACCTCTTACCTCCCAAGGTTGCCAGTTTCTTTTCTTTCTGTTGACCCTCAGGGCTTCAGTCCTGTTTCCCCCTCCCTCAATACCTGATCATGTTCCCCTTTGCCCTCCTCCTACCCTCTCCCACCCAGGTCCCTCACTCCCTCCTGCCCCTGTGATTGCTTTCTTCTACGTCCTGAGTGGGACTGAGGCATCCTCAATTGAGCCCTTCAGCTTGTTAATGTTCTTGAGTTCTATGGATTGTATCCTGGGTATTCTGTACTTTATTTGGTTAATATTCACTTATTAGTGAGTGTAAACCATGCATGTCCTTTTGGGTCTGAGTTACCTCACTCAGGGTGATATTTTGTAGTTCCATCCATTTGCCTGCCAAACTCATAATGTCTTCCTTACTAGCTGAATAGGATTCCATTGTGTGAGTGAACAACATTTTTTGTATCCATCCTTCCGTTGTAGGACATCTGTGTTGTTTCTAGCTTCTGGCTTATCTATCACAAATAAGGCCACTGTGAACATAGTGGAACACATGCCCCTGTGGCATGGTGGGGCATCTTTTGGATATATGCCCAAGAGTGGTATAGTGGATCTTCAGATAGATCTATTTCCAACTTTCTGAGGAACCTCCAGATTGATTTCCAGAGTGGTTATTCCAGTTTGCAATCCCACCAGCAGTGGAGGAGTGTTCCTCTTTCTGTACATCCTCACCAACATGTGTTGTCACCTGAATTTTTGATTTGCATTTTCCTGATCACTAATGACATTAAACATTTCTTAAAGTGCTCTATGCCATTCGAGATTTCTCTGTTGTGAATTATCTGTTTGGTTCATACCCCATTTTTTATTGGGTTGTTTGGTTTTTGGAGGTTAGCTTCTTGAGTTCTTTATATATTTTGGATATTAGCCCTTTATCAAATATGGGGTTAGTGAAGATTATTTTCCTATCTGTAGGATTTGTCCTACTGACTTACAGAAGTTTTTCAATTTTGTGAGGTCCCATTTATCAATTCTTGATCTTAGAGCCTGAGCCATTTGAGTTCTGTTTAGGAAATTTCTTCTGTGCCAATGAGTTCGAGGCTCTTTCCCACTTTCTCTTCTGTTAGATTTAGTGTATCTGGTTTTATGTTGAGGTCTGTGATCCACTTGGACTTGAGCTTTGTGCCGGGTGGCAAATATTGTTTTATTTTCATTTTTCTACATAAAGACTGCCAATTAAACCAGCACCATTTACTAGGCTACTATACCCAGCAAAATTCTCAGTCAACATAGATGGAGAATCCAAAATATTCCAGGACAAAACCAAATTTAAACAATATCTATATACCAATATAGACCTACAGAGGATTCTAGAAGGAAAACTCCTACACAAGAAGGGTACCTACACTGGAGAAAAACAAGAAATCAATCATTTCAGAACAAAGCCAAAAGGAGAGAATCATATACATATAATGCCACCTACAACAAACATAACAGGAACTAACAATCATCTGTCTTTAATCTCTCTCAATATCAATGGACCCAAGACATTAAGCTAACAGACTGCATATGCAGATAGGATCCACCATTTTGCTGCATACAAAAAACACACTTCAATAACGAAGGCAAACACTACCCCAGAGAAAAAGGCTGGAAAAAAGTCTTCCAAACAAATGGTCCCAAGAAACAAGCTGGACTAGTCATCCTAATATCCAATATTTCAACAAAAATTATTATAATGTTTTTCAAAGGAAGCTAGGTATTTGGGGCTGTAAAAGAAATGATAGGTTTCCTTTAAGTTTTAAAGACAGTAAAATATTTGTAGACTTCTCTGCCCTTCATTTTGAGCAGTTAGAATGCTTATGCATAAATACAATTACGAACTTCAGCCTCACCATTTATGTTAAAGCAAAGATTTTTCTAGATGTGCTAACAGTGTGGGAAGAATGGTAAACTATATTTCAATATTTTCTTCAACTTTATAGAATCAACAAAAATTTTCAATTAGTTAAGAAAGTTTTAATTTACAATGTTCTTGCTACTTTCAACTTGATAAGTGCAGTTCAGTCTCCATAGAGTCTTCCTGTTCCTTAAGCTCTCTTCATGAGTTGGGTGAGTAACTCAGCCATAGAGGTCTCACTACTGAGATAACATGACAGTTAGAGACATTAGTGGTAGCACATGAAAAATGGTGATGAATATTCTGCTGTTAGTTCCTTAGTTTTATTTTCGTTTTCATAGAATATATGGACTACATTCTGAACTTCTGAACATTCATTTACTTATAGTTTACAAAAATGTACAGTGTTTCTCATTGTCTCACTTTCTTTGGGATGGTTGATTTAAAGAATAAACTAAAGTTTTCATTTACCTTGATTTCAGTTATTATGTTTAGGATATAGGAGCAACAGTTTCTCAAAAGCTGCCAATTTACCAGTATTACATCTGTCTCTTTGAGGCTGTTGGTATTGCATCGATGTTTACCTGAAAAGGGTGGTTGCAGATGTTTAAACCTCCCATTGTCATAGTCTGAATTATTTTCATTTCTGGAGCATGGAGAAGCTCTTCACACCTGTTTTCTTCCTAGCTAAATAATCTACACTGAAAAGATCATTAAATATTTGTTGTTTTATTAGCAATGTTTTAATCTGAGCTGAGAGTTTCTGGGAAAATTTAAATCTGATCTAATTAACAAGAAAAAACTAAATTTAGATGTGTTTCAATGTTTTGTACAAAATTTTAACATTAATCATAAATACTAGTACTTCCAAATATCTTGAGTTGTGCACACATAGCAACATGAACAATAAAAACTTCTGAGCAGTTTAAAATCACTTTTTTTATTCAGTGTGTTCTCTTTTTTAAATATTTAATATGTACAACTGTTATTGAATTTAAAATAACAACTTGAAATATTTCTTATTTCAAAAGAAATTCTGGTTTTCTGTACATATAAAATATCTAATTGGTAGGTCAGTAATATTATATAAACAGCTTTATTTTTATGTAATATGTATAAATTTAATTTGTTAAACACTGAATTTAGATTTCTTTCTATAATATGGTTTACTCATGTTTTATGCAAACTCCTCTGAATTTCATTACAAAATTCTCTTTCTTTTTCTTAGAAAAATTTAACAGATGTGTTTTGGACTATTCTAAGAACCCAAGTCTAGACAAGTAGTCAAAAGTATTTTAAGGTTTCTGTGGTAGGGACTCATGAACAACAACAAAACCATGCCTATCTCAGAGATGGTCAATATTTCCTTTAGAAAAGGAGGCATTAGCCTCCTTTAGTGGAATTTGGTGACATAGAAATATGTCAACAATGCGAAGATTAGATTATACAGCATTCTCTATTAAAGACCC
The DNA here is from genome assembly GCA_019843965.1 of Rhynchomys soricoides. Classification (NCBI taxonomy): domain Eukaryota; kingdom Metazoa; phylum Chordata; class Mammalia; order Rodentia; family Muridae; genus Rhynchomys; species Rhynchomys soricoides. The sequence goes on from JADRCH010000014.1 coordinate 2,371,184, forward strand.
ACAGGCCAGAAGACTGCTATTGATCTGTTTGTAGAGAAAGCTACAGTGAGCACTGGCATCCAAAGTGTACTCAGAACCATGAGCAGACACATTCAAAATTATCTCCCACTCTAGTCCCGGGGCTTTTGTTTGAGCTTTCTAAATATTCTTATTTCAACTCTCAGAAAGGCAGACCTTGCTCACTTGATGTAGCTTTCTTTGGACCATTTTGAGCATGGTGGCACAGCTCAGGCAGGGAAGATCTTGGGAAACACTACTCAATGTTACCTGTCCATCCCATATGCAAGACACTTATTACTCAATAAGTAATCGCAACATAGTTGAATGACTTGACCAGATGCATTGCAGACTGTGTTCATAACTATTTCATGCAATGTATCAATCCTAATTTCAACTCCTGAGATGAATGTGCAAATGTTGAGCTGGAAATCACTCTCTACTAAAAATTAAAAATGAAAAAATTTCAAAAATACTTGTGATGGCCTCTTATGTAAAGAAATCAGTTTATAATGTAGGAGTGTTTGAGTATGTTTTATAGTAGGTAGAACAATCCTTAAGAAACTCCCACAACTACTTCAACAGCATCAGTACCAGAACAAGCTAAGTGCTCCTCTGTACCTTCTGCTGCCCTGGTCCAAACCCTCTCACTACTGTGTATGAGACTCACTTCTGAGATAGAACATTTTGAATTGAATACCCAGGTCTCTTTAATTTCTAAAAAGTGTTAGAAATGATGGACTCATCTATCTGCAGCTGTATTTGATCTAGATGTAGCTCTCCTTTCACTCCTGAGTACTGAAGGAGTTTGCTGCACTCAATGCCCAGGATCAGGACTCAGAAAAGGCTGGTGAGAAAACCTTGGCATCTTATTTGTGTGATTTTGGAACAGGAGCTGAGGCCATCTGTTTAAAAAAAAAAAATGCTTTGTAATTTGCCCAATTCTTGCCCAGAGCTGTTTCTTTCCTCTTGTATGTATCCATAATGGATAGCTATACTTCATTTTCTGTTTGACTCTCCTCTTGCTCTGGCCACTGTCCTCTTGCTCTGGCCACTGTCCTCTTGCTCTGGCCCGAGCGCTGCACAAATCCACACTGTCAGTGATTCCCTCCATTTCTTTGTCCTTGAAGCATCCTCAGACTATTGAGGTTTTCTAAAGGCTTTCATTGCCAACACTAAAGGAAAATAAAAGCAAAGCTCCATCCTGTGCCACCATGGGAACCAGATCCTTTCATCCTGGTATTCAGTCCCTGCAGTAAGGGCAAAGTCTTAAGAAGCAATGTGAGGAGCTAGAAAATGAGAGGATAGATGTTCCAGATTTACTGAATGGACCAGGAAGTAGAAGTGTAGTTTTGTTCCTGTTGCTTGCAATCATCAGCCCCAGTATTGCATCTGTGTGACAAATTACCTTACTAGTGCCAGTTTGCATGGAAGACAAAGGGAGTTAAGAACAATGAAGGGAGCCTATCACAGGCAACTGAAAGAAAAGGAATGAAACCTACGTGTAGAATAGAATATGCCTAGGTGGTTCCTGGTAGCTTTGTTGTCCAAATCTTAAGGTCTGCAGCGGCATACAAACCGACCGCTGCTGCACATTTAGAAGAGGACGCTCACAATACTCAACAAATTGATTATGCCAGAAAGTGTTATTGGTGGCATTTTATTCCAAACCCTGTTTGCTCTTCAAGATTCAGTTTCTGATCTGGGGGGGGGGGGGGGGGGGGGGGGGGGGTTGGGGTTGGAATACTGAAACAAATACATTCATTTTCTTATTTTTCTTTTTCTAGATGTATAGACTTAGTATTAAAGACAGAAATAATAACTGAAGTTTTTTTAGGTCAAAAGTCTGGGCTCCAGCAGCCTAAATAGCTTCAGCTTCAGCACCTTCATCAGCAATCCATCACAGGCCATTAATGGTGAAAACAAAGGAAAGAGAAAGCTATGAAAACATCCAGTGTCCTCAGGTCCATTTTAGCAATGCTGACTTGTATTTTAAGTTCACTAGAAGGCAAGTGATTACATAATTAAGCAATCTCTGACAATATATGGTTCTATTAAGGTCCATGATTGCCTCAGCTGTCTTTCAAGGTGTTTCCGTAAACATTATTTTTTGTTTACCATTACCATAACCTAGGGAGAGCCTCTGGTTCCTGCGCAGTGACTACTTTAGTAGTCTCACCTTCATGGAGAATTGCCATGCTTGGATGTGCTGGAAGGAAGAGGAGGGGTGGGTTCAGAATAGGGAGTCGGATGGGTTGTCTGTTCTAGACATCCTTAGACATCTGGCTCTTCTTGGAATCCAGTGTGACTAGGTTTAAGACAGTGACTTATCTGTGCAACTTCAGCCTTGAAGCAGGATGACATGTATTAAGTAGGCAGACTCAAGTAGGAATGTGACGTGGCCCAAAATAAAGGAGACAGACACCAAATGAAGACTGAGATGCCAGATGTTCATCTTCCACTTAGTTTCTTGTGAACCCAATTCCAATCTTAAAACCACAGTGAAAGCAGCTCAGTTCTTGAAATCACAGTGAAGCAGTTTCTTTGTGCTATTGTCACAGGCTCGTTTTCTGTCCATGTGTTCTTACAAGCTAGGAGCAAAAGAACCAAATGTCAATAGCTACACTTCAGTAGTAACTTAAGGAGACACTGGACAGTATTCAGCTGGTTGCCTTCATGCCAGCACATAGATATCATTCCTAGCATGAAATATCTGATTTCCATTTGTGTGAGAGAAGCATGTTTTAAAGGAATGAAAAGGAAAATTTTTACAGGTTTCAATATCTGACTTTTATACAGCTAGGGAGTACAAAGCAAGGTTTTCATAAATGACCGAGTAATAACAGTAGAGATTGTACTAATGCAAGACCTGCCCATGCATTAGTACAATCAGATCTGCAAAACTAGGGATCCAGGGTTTTTACATGTAAGAGATTTATCCTCATTTGACAAGGCTTACAGGTAAGGCCAGCTGGGTCACTTTTCACTTCCCATTAAACTAAAAGTCAATTGCTATCCCTGTACACTGAAGCATGCCAAAACTCAGTTCCTCTCTGTTGCTGCTCAAAATCCTAATAGCATTTGGTTTGGATAACAGTATACACATACTAACTGAAGTTGGAAAGAAAAAACAACAATTTCTTCTAATTCAGCTTACACTGTTTCATGTAAGAACAGACTAGAGGGCTAGAGAAAAAGAAAATGCCTTGGGATGGATTGATAAGTTATAGTTGCAGCCACATTATGGAATAATGCACAGTCTAGCCACATATCAACGAATCTGAACTGATCATAGTCAGCAAATGGGCACCAGCGTGTAGTGCAGAACGGAAGGAGGGGAGAAGCTTGACATTTAGCTTTCTTTTTCTTTTCATTTTTTGTTTTGTTTGTTTGTTTAGTGTGTGTGTGTTTCAGTATTATTAAAACTGAAAATTATAGAAACTTAAGGCAAGTCTTATTGAAATCATCTTTCTTCTACATGATTTTTAACATGAATTTAATATATCCCCTTTTTATTTTGATCTAATACCTTAGTTCTTTGGAAAATCCAAATATTCAGAGACAAATTTTCTTAACCTACACAGGTCATGATTGGTTGCACATGAACCTGACTTGATTTTTCATACCAGAGGCCCCTCAGTTAGGCATAGTCTCTGTCTGAGTAAGAATGGAGAAAATCTGTCTGTCAGGACATAATCTACAGAACTATCTTTGAGCCTTTTCCTCTCCTAACAGTAACAGAGAAATGTCGCTTGTGGGTGGAGCCAACAACCTTAACCTAAGTCACTCCTGTGCTCTTCTTTTCCCTACAGCAATTCAGTAATATCAGAGGAATTGATTCTCCTCCGAACCTAAGGGCTTCTGTTACTTTATGAAGTTATTGAGTAATAATTAAAAAATGACTTCAGTAGGAAACAAATTTACAGAGGCAGTAGTGTAAACACCCTAAACATTATAGTTATTTGTATATTTCCAGTATACAGCGGTAAAATAACATTTAAATATTTGTGCTTATGTCACATCAGAATTCCTATCTATAAATAATGAATTCAGTCTATTATATAGTAAATTGAAAACTGAAACATTTAAAAACAACAAATATTTGATTATTTTTAAAAAAATGTTTCTTTCAAAATAAACTTTAGCAAACCAAGTATTGCCATAACATATTGTGTCCTCACTAATCAGCTAACTGGTGTCTCTTAATCTTAAAAAAGAGTTAATCCACTTGTCTATTTCAGGTCTGTGTATATAATCCAAACTGAATCATAAGTTTAAATTTGTCGATCACTTCATCTAATTGAAAAGTATCACTTAAACTTATCCTCAGATTACTATGTGCATGTTGCTTTATTTTCTAAACTACTTTTGTTCAAATGACCCATGTATAATATCCAGTTAGTTAAATAGATATAAAGATGAGACTAAAAGTCCAGTCACTATAACTAAGTACTAAAATGTTTTGAAAACCGTTAAAACCTGGATTTTGCCCTGGGTTCCTGAGACTGCCATCCCTTCCACTTTAGGCCTATCTAACAAGTCCCATGTGTCAAACTGGTTTTTATTGCTGAATAAGTATTAATCAGTTTAAACTGTGTACATTTAAATGGGTTACATATTGAATATATTTAAAAGTTGTATGTGTGTTTACATATATGTATACATTTAAAATATATTTTAAAATATAAAATATATGAATACCAAATAGGTATGTGCAAATGCAAAAGAACCTCATTAAACATTAGCCTTAGCTTAATTACTTTCCCAGTCATGTTCTACAAAGAACTACAATGTGACAAAGTCACAACAGCCTGGTTTATGCACTTCTTCTGCAATGGCCACTTTTTCTATTCACCATATTTGCAACATTGTCTTAATAAATTATAGCAAACTGTCTATATAATAAAATTTGACCTTTTAACAAATAAACTAAGTAAATTGTAGCAATCAGTTGCTTACATCCAATGTATTTTCTAGGGACTGTATTAGAAGCATTCAAAAGCAAGGGACAATGCAGAGGATATTTGACAGAATAGAGTAAGTTTGGGTGGCATTTTACAGCTATTTTCAGTGTTTTAAAACAAAACAGAGATCCAGATCAATATATAGAAATAAAGCCTTTTAGAACTACTAAAAAATAAAAAGCTTTTTTAAATTGCCTGGAAAGACTTTGCCAGAAATCTGAAGTCACAGTACAGCTTACTTTACATGGAGCACTGGAAGACTCATTAACAAACAACCCTTTGTTCAGAACCAGACTGCTATTGCGATTTTGTCTCACATCTGTAAATGCAGCCAATGGGAGGGAGCCTACTACCCTGTGGTGTTGTTTCTCTCCTTGAATGACAGTGACAGTAACAGAGCACTTTGCATGATGTGTTTAGTGCCTTGCATGCGGAAGACATGCAAAGGCAAGGTCCAGTCTGCATGCTGCTTAATGAATGTTTTTCCTTTTCTCTCCTTCCTTGTCATGTGCTTTCAGAAGACAACAATGTGGAAGGTGGGTGCTTTCTACTTTATTTTCCAATTTCCTTTTGCTTTTTATTTCTAAGTATTAAGAGAGTTCATCTCGAATATAGACGGTAAGTTGACCTTTCTGAACATCTGTTGGTTTCTAGTTATGTATCACTTTGCATATAGATCACATGTGCACTGTCAACCCCACTAGTCTCAGGGTAAAACCCTTCAACCTTATTTCCAGTGTCTAGTACAGTTCACAAGCCCATGCAAGCCTTAGAACACCTAATGCAGTATTCTGTGTGGAAAACTGATACAGAGCTACTTCTTCTATTTTGTTAAAAAAGGAAGTGTTCTTTTGCAGTTTCCAAAACAGTGCATGATCTTGTCTCCATTCTTTTATTTTTTTCTTCCTTCCTTCTTTGTTTGTTTCTTTTCTTTCCATTTTTCTGCTTGGTGGAGCAAAGTGGTTTCTTTTCTGTCAGAAACGTTTACAATTCTGTCATTTAAACCTCCTTCGTTTTATTTTTCAAATGATTTGAATTATATATATATATAAAAAAATAAAACCCATCAATAAAACACTGAGAATACATAAAAAGCATATATTTAGACTGAAATACACGTGGAAATGAAAGCTCTCAGCCCTACCATAATATAATGGGTAAGTAAATTTGTAACATTAAGTACATGTTAAAACTATGATTATTGATTGAAGTTTTCTTAGATAATCTCAGTCATGGGATTTTGAGAAAGTTATGTATATTTTACCATTGGTTCCTACAAACGTTTTCAGCATTTTATTGTTAAAAATCGTGGATGAAATAGTCGCAATGCTACCAACCAAATCTTGGAAAGATAAACACACAAAAGTATTTGTCACTGCAGAATAATAGACAAGCAAAGTTCTTCATCATTGTTTGCACATTTTCTTGCTGTATGGCTCAGCCTGTAGAGCAGACTGTTCTCCATCTCACAGACATCTGCCTCCCTTTACTTCTGAGTGCAAACACCCCTGGCTATCTCACGTTCTACAATCACAGCATTAACAGTTGCAGGTAATGTGTTAATAGCCAGGTGTCAGGAAAGGCGTTTAACATAATTTGCTTGGCTACTGTAGTTTGAAATGCAGTCATTATCATTCCATACAACAACTGCATTTCTACAGTTGAAGGGTCTCCTGCAAAAGGGCTATAGTGAACTTGACAGATTAGTACAATTGAGGTGACCAGGAGATCCTTTCTCTTGGAAAAAAATACTTCATTGTAATATAATATTGATCAGTAGCCTGGTTGATCAGTAAATTTGCCATTTTTTCATGGACAACAATTATTACTGAACTATTCTGATTTAAACAAAATAGACGAAGACTTCTGAAGAAAGCATGTATCATTTTCTCCAAATGTTTGCCTTTATAACACTTTTGAATATTTTGTCCCATAATTTTAATTTTGTGAACATACCCTTTATGCCCATTAATTAAATTTGAAATTTGTAAAAGGTTCTTCTGTATTTTGAAACCATTTTGTAAAATGTTCCTCCTTTTTTTCCTCTCCTGGACTCTTTAAGGGGCTTAAAAGTCAACCTAATCAGTATGAATACTTCTTTGTAAACACAGAAGAATTTGGGGGAAAGCATTGATAAGATACTGGTAATATAAGCTCCTGATCTATTGTAATAAATTTATTAATCATAGTTTATAATGTGACTTTAAGGATAAAGCCAAGCTCTCTTTACAGCTAGAAATAGAACAGCAAGAACAGAGGTCTTTGGAGGGGGGTCATTAATTTTTTTCCTATTTAGTGCAGTGTCAAAGCCACCACAAAATTCTAAGTATAATTTCTAAAAACAAGGTCTCCATACAAGTTAGATCTTACATAGAACTACAAACACACGATTAGGGTAGAAATATATATTAAAAGTGAAATTAAATGAAAAATTTAAAACCTGAACAAATGAATAACTTCTTTACCATGTACAGCATAGAACTAATCCGCATATAAAATATTTTTACTTGCCTGTATGATTATTTTTGTTGAAATCACCCCAGAAATACAAAGAAATACGGTGTTCCAGAAACATCACACTCCACCTTAATAGTTTCTGTATCATGTTTTGATTAATGATGATTTCTAATTATATCTATCCTACCCAGATATCAGAATCCACTTGAGAGTTTGCAAAAGATCCAGGCAACTGTGCATGATGTTCTTATGCTCAGAGATTCTAATAGAACTGAAGTAGGACTAGCAATTGAAAACCAAATCCTTGAAACAAACCCAAGAATGATAGCTTTATTTCTGAATTGGGACTAAGCAACAAAGATTCATGCTTTTCAATAAAAAGTATGTTTTTAGATGACAAAAGACCTACTAGGAAAACCCCCAGAACTGGGCATGGTGGCACGCTTGAGAGGCTGAAACATAAGGACTGTGGTTGAGGTTAGCCTAAGCTACACAATTAAGAATATGCTTGAAAATCAATCAAAACAGGAAAATTATTTGTAGTTTTTCTTAGAAAAATTAATGATTTCACAGAAAATTTTTGGTAAAAATATATCTACATTGTATAGCTTAGCTACTTAAAGGAACTTGAACATACATCAACATTTAATGAAAATAATAAATAATTTTGATTCATATGAAAACATAATTGAGCCATTGTAAATCTGACCAGTTGTTTCTTATAAACATTTTTGTGTCTTAAATCCAAGCTTTTCAACTGCATGTCTAATTATCTTGTTTTCTCATTTGAACAAGTTTAATCATTTACTACATGTGTCAGATGAGGGGATATTTCTGCATGGTCATTTCAATGTGATTAAGCCCCCACCCCATTTAATTATGAAACTGCTCATTTTTTTTTTTTATGAGAGGAAAAAGATCAGACCCAGCCCATGTTAAAGGTATTCATTGGGTGTTTATAAAATATAATTCCATCACAGAAAAATGGCAATCCCTAGGGGGACAGTGTTCTAAATAATCTTATCAAAGGGCATCTGCACTGTTGAAGGGACCAGTTGGATTTTAAATCATGATCTCATCTTTTGATTGTTCTTAGAATACACAGCATAGCATGTGCTTGTGTATAAATTGCAGTTTTATAACTCTTTGGCCCAAAGCATTCCAGCCAAGGATTGAAAGAATGTTTTTGATTTGCCTCTGTGATACAGACATGTCTCATACGATGTCTGTCAGTGAAGATTCTTGTCACCGTGACAACCCTGCCTTCCCATGCTCCCTTGTTTATTGCTGACTGTGCTCTTGTTTCCCTTCAAGGTCTGGCACACCTGATGATGGGCGACCAAGGTATGGGCTCTGCTCCTTCTCCACTCTGCTCTCAGTGTTTTCTTGCTCTGTAGCTGCTTTCAAACCATCGCTGCAAAGTATGGGCGGATGCTTCAATGTGATGTGGCTGAAATGAAATCCATGGCTTTTGTTCACATTTTTTCGTGGTTTTATCTGCTTTATGTTGGTTGGATGTCGGTTTGCTCCTGTGACACTTGTTTTTTTTCCATCCCTTGCACTGTAACATCTCTAAATAAATCAGACAGAGGTTATGACTGAAATCTTCACTTATAAGACTACAAAGGAAGAGTGCGTGCAGTAAAGGAAAGCCTAGAGTAGTCAGGACCTAATATTTGAAAACACCCAATCTAACTTGCTGCAGCAAGAGTCCATTTTTCATCCATGCATGGCAGTTTGGGAACATGCAGACAGCTTTGCCTTTGGTTTCCAGAGTGCTGACTGTAGCATTCCATGCAACTGATACTTTTCTACATGTGGCCATTGGGATCCTTCTTTTATGTAATCTTTTAACATGAGCATGGGCTTCCAATCCCTTGCATGTACCTGAATGTAAACCAGGCAGAATTCTTAGAATGTATGGATTGCTTTTCCATTTGTCTTCAAAACATTGTTTATACTTTCTTGTCTTGTTTAATTTTTAGAAAGCAGTACGTTTACATATATTCATAATCCTTCTTGTTGTTTTTCTCCTCTTCATTCTCTTTGTCTGGAAATCCTTTCTTCATGGACCCATTTCATCAAATGCATAGGTAAAAGTAAAGGTACTACATTATTTTACTTCTTAGTATCATCTGTGTGGATTGCAGTGTGTCTAAATTATGCAAATGTATGTAGACCTTTGGCATTGGTAATGGGTACTGGGTGGTAGGCATGCGTATTAATGAATATTTATGAAGTCAAGGTAAGAAAGAATCCATCAAAATATTTCTACTTTCCCTTCCTATCTTCATGTTTCGCTTTTTAGAGTTAATTTTTTCATGTCAGTTGCTTTCATAATTAGTATATTTAGATATTAGCTATAGGTTGTGGTGTCAGTTCCCGCAATATCATTTAACGGTAGTTAAATGAAGAGTGTAGTAATCATAAATTTATCTTCCTCAAACATTCAACTCTGACTGAGCACACCCAGCCTGGTCATTCTGAGTGATGCATGCATCATCACCACACAGCTCCAGGGTTGTCCTCCTCTGGTTCTTTTCCTTGTTGGCTGCTAGATGCCATAGAAGCACATTGATGCTGTGGCGGTTCCAAAAGGCAGCATTGTGAAAGAAACAGGGAGAGAAAGCAAGCTTCTTCCTTTATGCATACTAACATTGAGAATGTTAATAGCAGCTACAGATTCTTGTGTCACTTGGTAAGGCAGGCATGAGTACTCTTTGACAATGTGGAATAAAAATCAGAAGAAGCACATTCAATTTGCCCTTTAGATCCATTTTCTTTAGTATTGTCATTAAAAGGAAGCAAGTGACTGGCATCCCTGGCAAATGTTTAGAATTGCCTTGATTTGTTTTAAATTGTGTAATAGTTCATAATTCCTTTGTCTTTAAGTCATTATTCTTAAAAACAGGAATATGCCATTTTCCAGAATTCTATAAATCTTTGTTATGTGCTACAAGTTAGCATAGTGACTAGGATGAGAGCTCACAACTCTACCCTCTTGAGTTTGTATTAGCTAGCATGAAACTTGCTTCAAAAAAGCATCTGAACACAAGCCAAACATTAAGTAAGAAATAATATTTAAGTTTAAAATTGTAAAATAGGCTTTAGACGTGAATTTTTGGATTCTGCAAGTCAGTAGCATTCCTGTCTCAGCTTGCTTGTTTGGCCATTTCCAATAATACAACTGCATTTTGCTTTGAGTCTGTAGTAACTGTGCCAATGGCAGCTCCATCAGCTCTCTCAAAGATCTTGTGAGTCACTGGGGTATTTCTTAAACCCTTTGCCTGAGGCTAATCTCCCACTGACAGACAAATCCAGTGAGTGTGTCCCAAATGTTTTACACACATTATTCTGTGTATTGACACAGGGTTTCAGACCACAGGGAAGAAACTGTGTTTTGCTTTCCTGTTAGTGAAAAGTGTTTGTATCTGTGTTTGCATATATTTGTGTGAATATATAAACATAGATTGTAAGTATATACACTCATTCATATACTGAGTAACTCTTTTAATAATAACTCAAAATGCTTTTGCTAATAATATAACTAAATATATGGAATCTTTGTATCCAACTGGTATCTATTGGGTATAATTAATGGTGAATGTCACTTCAGCTTCGCCATGTCAGTGTCAAATGTTCCCTTTGGTATGTGTAACCAGTGGGTTTTTTTTAATTTTATTTTTATTTCATCACGTATTTATCAAATTTTGCTCTCCAATGCAAAGCCACAGAGGAAAACATTTGATTTTTCTATTTAATTTATTTTAAAAAGATCATTCATATTTGATGTATGTATTTGATGTTAAATGGGGGGAGTATTTTAAAGATCAGAGTAGTTGCCATTACTATTTTAGACATAGAAAGATAAAAAACATGGTTTGTTTATCTCACTGTGAGTCAGTTTATCAAATCTAGATCAGAAAGTATTTCTGTGACTTTGTGGTATAGCCTGTCAATATACCACGTGAAAAAGTTAGTGTACAGAACATAACTTCGTAAAAGATCAGCGTGATGTGTAGCAGTTCAGCAAAGGTAAGGATGGCATTTGAATCCAGGTCAGTGTATCTCTGCCTTGTGTCACTCAGCAGGACGTCTCAAACATACTGTCTACTAATTTCCCTTTGTAGCTTTCGACATTAGCTAAATTGATAGTTGTGTAAAAATTTAAAAGATCCTATATCTGGCCTATGAGAAATAGCTGGTTCACATTATAAACTCATGTTTCTTAAATCTTTATATCACTATGTAATTCTGAAGTGTTCTCCACTTTTCCCTAGTGTAGTGAACTAAGAGCCTTTGAAATAAACCTGTGCAAACTAATATATTTTCGTGCCAGTATCCAGAAGCAAAACTGAATTGAAAAAATGTCAGTCATCATTATCCTTTTGATTTCTTCATGTGGATTTTTGTTGTTTAATAAATTCTAAGTGCCCAGTTAGAGATGAATACATTTCGATTATAGAAAACAGTAAAGATGTTGGGGAGAAGAGAGGAGAGGTGTTTGGATAAGCTCTTCCTCCTTCTGATTCTTCCTTCAGATGGTAGCACTGGCCTCTCTGACCTCTTCAACCTCATTCAGGGTTTGGAATCTGAAAATCATTTCACCATCTAGGTATGACAAAAATGGCTAAGGCAAATGGATAAACATTAGGGACTCGAGCTCTGTGATGGCAGCATCAAGGTGAATGAAATCAATGCTTTCTCTTCAGGGTCCGTTGTATACAGGTGTCATTTGGGTATTTGGTTTCAAACTTTTGAGTCAATAACTTAAATTTTTTTCTTATGATTTCTAAATGGATATATATCACTTTTAATTAAATATAATTAAGAATAAACTCCATTTTAATGAATTATAGCATTCTTTTTGAGATCTCATGCAGTACCCAGAGCAAATCTAACTGGTGCTGGCTTTATGTGACTCCAGTCTTCCGGGTATTGTATATTGTTGTTGATTTTACATTTTTTTTTCACTTGAAAATTATCAATGGCATTATTTTTAGCATCACTAAAAAGGTTAATTTATTCAATTTTTGCTTAGAATCTTAATTTGGCAACTTTCTTAGAAATTTAGTGTTTCCCTTCCCCCTCTATTTCTGTATAGGTGTGTGTGTGTGTGTGTGTGTGTGTGTGTGTGTGTGTGTACATCTGTTCATATGTGCACAAGTGCACTCATTACACATGCATACTTGTGTCTTGTATAGCTGTTCAGATCATTCCAACAATTGCTTACTTTTTAATTTATTTATTTGGAGTTTGTTCTACTAGTTTTCTGAAAGAATCAATGACACTTTAAATAAAGAATAACAGGAATAAAGTACACATGCAAATCCAGCCATGATTGCTGGTGAGTTGCTGAGGAGAAGGTGCTAATTACTAAGACTAGTTATATGTCGATGCTTTTAAGAAAGGATTGTGTTTTCTTCACAGCATGTAACTGTAACTATGCACTTATATGGTCTGATCTTTCTCATGTCACCTTTACCTAGTAGAGTGGAAGCTCCATGTGGGCAGGCATTTCATGTTTCTTGTTGACCATTATATTTCTAAGACATTTTCTTTCTGTAAATTTACCATTTTCATGACATCAGTAGATACAAAATGCCACCCTGAACTAGAAGGAGAATCTGTCAAAGTAGACAAAGTAAAAGATAAAAAGGATGACAATTTCTTTTAGGTAACCATAAGAAACTAGCAAGAGATTTTATAGAATGTGTTTGTCTCTCTTTGTAAATTTTTGTCTTTGAACTTTCATCCTGAAGCTATTTGTCTACTTACCAATGGATCAGTCTAACATCATTTCCATTAGCTTTAGCAGAGAATCACTAAAGAAAAATGGGGTCAGGATATTATGATATTTAATTCTCATAGTCTTCACACTTAGAAGAAAAAAAATCAGGCAACTGATAGTAACTGAGAAAGGGAAAATTCATTTTTTCCCAGGGATGAGCCCCTTGATAGGTTTCAAATTTTTAGTGTCATTTACTGCCCCAGAGAAAAATAGCAAAATTTTATTTTACAACATTCTATTAATGAGACAACAGGTATATGACTCCATGAAATCCAGCTCTATCATGTCACATGATTTCTCTGTAATTTCTGTACATTTTTTAATTTCCTTAACTTCTATATGCCAAAAATTGAGAGTATTAAGCTGTTTAAAAAGTCCAAGTTGAAGTCTTGTAAGTATATTTGGTGTCTTGTATAAAAATAAATCCTACAACATGTCTATGAAGTAATTGTTCTTTTGGTTCTTATTAAATGAACATTTATTTTTTGATTACTCATGATCCTAGATGTTTAGAGATGGCCCAAGTTTTATAAGTCAAACTATAAAATGTATGTTCACACATTTAAAAATGCATTATCCCTGTGATATTAGTGATATTAGGTGTTAAGTTAGCATCAATCCTAAACACAGTCAAAACTTTTATATTCAAAATGAATACCTGAATTTCTTAACATTCTTCATAACAGCATTCAGTATTGTAGTGTTTAAAACTATCTGTGATATCATGTCATGATATTCCATTAAGCTCACTCTTAAAATAAATTTGATATTTTGAGTATATACAGGCAAACATCTCTGTGTTTTTCCCTCTTTTTTCTGTATTAGTCCAGTCATAATGATATAACAAAATGCCACAGATTTTCTAAACAGAAATTCATTTGTTATACTTTCAGAGCCTATAAAGTTCAACGGCAAAGAGTGAGTGCATTTGCTGCGTGGTGAGGGCTGCCTACTCTAAACTATGGTGGGTAGATAAGAACTATATGAGGCTCTAGAACATGTTCTTCTTGTGTTCTTAAATGCAGAGAGGTGGCAGTGGGATCTCTGGAATTTTGTATTAGACAAAAACCTGATTCATGAGGGATCCAATAATGTCCCTAAATTCTTCCTGCATACAGAACCAATTCCAACACGTAACTTCTGGGAAGACACTGGCACTCAAGCCTATCCTCTCTCTGGTCTTTGTTACAGTCTCTCAATTCTGCTTCTGCCACAGAGGAACAGTGCGCAGTACTTGACATCTGTTCACCAGCATCCTGATGTGCATATTCTTTCAGAACTTCTAAATGTATTGTACTGTGGCTTCTGATTTCCAATTGAATGAATCATTTTATTTTGTGTAGATCTTTAAATCACATTTTCTCCTTTAGATCCTTAATATTAAGTAATCTTTATTGTTCAGAAGAATGCACATTGTTACATAATCTTATTATATTAAAATCTTAGTGTTTTTTATTTGTGTAAACTATGGCATAATATGTCGTCCGCTGCCTAGCATTGTGGAGTCTACCATTGTAATTCTGGATCTCTCTTATTCACAGCAACAGAACTGGGAAACAGAAGAATTTTAAACATACACTTGGTCCTTATGAACATCAGAGGAGCTCTCTGACCACTCAATGTAGCCTCTCATTTCATCTTTATTTTAATATCCATCAATGCAGTACATAGTTAATACTAGTCACTTTAAGAACATATGTTTGTTTGCTATTTCTATGATTTAACTTACCTCACTGTATTTAGAAATAGTAAATCTCAACTGTTTTCATTCGCTGTAATGTTGAGTTGATAAAGAGAAATTCCTCAATGTCTTTATAAATCCTGTTCATAACCATTTATTTAAATACTGATTACATTATAATTTTATTAGATTCATAGAAGATTAACCTCTATTATGGAACACAGAAGAAATTGTCCATGCTATTTGTCTACAGATGAAGTTGTACACCTAGAAGAATTTCATGGTTGCCTGGAAAATGCTGCAAACTGTATTTATATTTTAATATATTGTAGTTTAAAAGAATATTCTTTTCTAAAATTCTTATCTATTAAAAATTATTAGTATCAAGTCGAAAATGAGTTTCGTTTATCTCAATATCTTTAATCAACTTTTAGGATAGAAGAGGTACTTTATAAATAATACAACCGTTAGATTCAGCATTTTATATATATATTTGTATAATATAATTTTATGAATAATTCCTCTAGTTAATATAAACAGAACTTTGAATATCATGGAATCTGTGGGCAGAAAGCATTAAGAATAAGGTTAAAAAGCAGCAGATGTGCCTCAGTGTCAGCAGAGATTCTGCTTATATATTATAGGAGACTTTGTGAAGACCAAACTGACGTAGTCCATATAAAATGAGCCTTACGGACACTTCAATAATATTCTTCCAATTCTATACAAATAATGATGAAACTGATCTTTGCCTGACATTTTTTGCCAAGATAAATTTAGAGGAAAACTGTTGTAAAACATTGTCCAGGATCCATAACACCTCATGTTCACGTTTTCCATTTAGGGTAGTGAAATCTGGTACTATACTATGGTAGGTAAGAGTCATGAATTCCCAAACCTGGATTCAGGCTCCATATTCATTCTGTCATGAGCTTAAATAAACTATTTAACCTTCTAATCAGGCCTGTAACCCAGTATCAGGAAGCTGATGCAAGAGGATTGCCGTATGTTCCAGGGGAGACTGATCTATACTGTAAGTTCTTATCTCAAACAAATCAGCAAAAATGCCAACTAAAAACAAAGAACAAACAGTCCACAAAATTCTAACCTCAAGTATCTGGATTTTTAAGATTCATAATATGGGTCAATGAAATAATCCACACCTGAAGGTGATGGCAAGATGCAAATGCATATTGACAAGAACAGAAAAAAAGTATTACTTCCATTTGAATTAAGTGATTTTTTAAAATGAATAATTGAAAGCTTATCAAACATGGTACCATTATTTTATTATCTTCTTACCATCACATAAATACCTTATTATTATTTACCATCCTGAGGTTATTTTAGGTTATAACAAACTGGCTTTGAGCATCCTAATAGCCCATAGTACAGAAAGCATATGCAATAGAGGGTTAGAAGCCGATGCCTCTGTAATTCTAGGTACTTGTTTGCAATGGGCTGGCAGATTTAGCAGACAGTTTGTAAAGATTTGTTTTAAATTTTACTTATAAGTTACTTTTTATGTCTCATAGGAGACTTATTTTCAGTGTTTGTCCTTCCTTCCTTTCTTCCAGGACAAAAACAAAACAAAACAGCAACTACAAACCTAATAAAGGCAGAGTCTTCTCATTGGACTAGCAGGATGCAGACAACTTTCCTGTTTCCTGTTCCCTCTTTTGGGACTTTAGTGGCAATTTGGAAGCCTTTTCCCTAACTGTAATAGTCAAAATTTAAAATTTCATGCAGTCATTTTAAATGAGTATTTCGTTAAGACTGCAATTCTTCCTTTTATACTCCCATGACTGTAGAGGTAGGAGAAGTGTCATCTGGAAACTCAGTTTCTAAAGATCTTGTTTCTTTGTGGTCTATTCAGGAAATATATATATATATTTTTAGATATATACTTTTTTTTCATTTCAAATGTTTTCCCCTTTCAAGGTCTCCACTTCGGAAACCCGCTATCCCATCACCCTCCCCCTGTCCCTATAAGGGTGCTACCCCACCCACCTACCACTCCAGTCTTGACTGGTGGTCTAGTCTCCAGGAGCTTCAGGAGGTCTGGCAAGTTGACACTGTTGCTCCCTCCATGGGGCTGCAAACCCCCTCAGCTCCTTCGGTCCCTTCTCCAACTCCTCCATCCAGGACCCCTTGCTCAGTCCAATGGTTGGCTACTAGCATCCACCTCTGTATTTATCAGGCTCTGCCTGAGCCTCTCAGGAGACAACTTATTATGCTTCCATCAGCAAGCACTTCCCATGGCTCAGTGGTTAAGATTACTGACGGATCTTCCAGAAGTCCTGAGTACAATTCCCAGCAACTACATGGTGGCTTACAACCATCTGCAATGGGATCTGACACCTTCTTCTGGTGTATCTGAAGACAGTGACAGTGTACTCATATACATAAAAATAATTCTAACAAAAAACCCAACCAACCAAAAAAAAACAAAAAAAAAACTTCCTAGGAAATATCTTTTGATGATTTTCACCAGAGGGAGAGTTTATAAAATGAAGTTGATCCCTTACTTTGTTTTCTTTTCATTTTTCTTTCTTCCTTTTTTTTTTTTTTTTTTTTTTGGTTTTTCATACAGGGTTTCTCTTTTTAGCCCTGGCTGTCGTGGAACTCACTCTGTAGACCAGGCTGGCCTCGAACTCAGAAACCTGCCTGCCTCTGCCTCCCAAGTGTTGGGATTAAAGGCGTGCGCCACCACTGCCTGCCTGGCTCTTCCTTTTTTTTTTTTTTTTAGATATTTTCTTTATTTACATTTCAAATGTTATCCCCTTTCCGGGTTCCTCCCCCACCCCTAACCCCCTTTTCTATCCTCCCTCCCCCTGCTTCTATGAGGGTGTTCCCCCACCCACCCACTCCAGCTTCCCCACCCTTTGAATTCCCCTACAATGGGGCATACATCGAGCCTTCACAGGACCAAGGGCCTTTCCTCCCACTGATGCATGACAAGGCCATCCTCTGGTACACATGAGGCTGGAGCCATGAGTCCCTCTATGTGTACTCCTTGGTTGGTGGCTTAATCCCTGGAGCTCTGTGGTGTCCAGTTGGTTGATATTGTTGTTCTTCCTTTGGAATTGCAACCCCATTCAGCTCCTTCAGTCCCTTCTCCTCCATTGAGAACCCTGTGCGCAGTCCAAAGGTTGGCTGTGAGCATCTGCCTCTGTATTTGTCAGGCTTTGGCAGAGCCTCTCAGGAGGCAGCTCTATCAGGCTCCAATTTGAGCTTCTCACTCAAAAAAGTAAGATTCCTAATTGTTAGGTTCACAGTTTGCAACCCATACCCATGGTAACATTGGCTTCCGACTTTACCAAGCCTAGAGATGAGTTAATTGGGATGACTGAGGAGCCCAGATCGGCAGCTATTGAGTTTCAGATGTAGAACCTGAACTGAAGAGTGTAAGGCTAAGAAACTCCCAAATTAAAAAACATGGCCAAGACTGCAGAACATAAGGCCATGTTAGAAAACGAAAATGTTGTATTTTTGTCCTTTTTGAAGAGAAGGGAAGGGAGCTCAGGTAAGAGGAGATAAATGGGAGAAGAAGGGAGAGAGAAGACTGAGAAAAGCAGATGAGATCAGTGTGGGGAAGGACAGGGTGTCCGCAGCCTTAGCCCTGGCTACTGTGAGTCAGGGTTAACGTGAATGGTACACTGTTACACAGGCTGTTAACAGCAGTGCTTTTCACAATGGATGCTTTCCTGACCTTGCTAGGCCATTGAGGCAGGAGTGGGTAGGTGGGTGGGGGAGCACCCTCATAGAGGCAGGTGGAGGAAGAAGGGGATAGGGGGCTTGTGGAAGGGAAACTGGGAACAGGGTAACATTTGAAATGTAAATAAAGAAAATAACCAAGAAAAAAGAAAGAAATATAACCACACCGAAAACAATTATTCCTTCCCAGGATAATAAGGCTTTACACTGTTGTCAATTTATACTTGCTTACAGAAAAGCCCTTTGTACATACCAAACAAGGCCCTGCCTCTTGTTGGCATATTTCCCTTTATAGTGCTGTGTACCTTAGACGACAGGGCAGCACACTCAGAATTGACACAGCTGAAGATCCGGGAATCATTTGTATTTACTTTTAGCTAAGTAAAATTTAGGATATTCCCAGAGTCATGAATCAAGTGTTTTTCTTTTCCATTGTATAATCATTTTATTATGTAACACAGATATAATCTATGTAATATGCCACCAAGACCATGAATTAGACCATTGAGAAAATCAAAACTGCTTATTTTTAGTAAGGGATGTTAAAGCCACATTTCATTTTATTTTTTGGCCAAAGTTACATGGTCAGTTGACCCAGCTTCTCATTTGATTATCTATAGTTGGCATTATAAAGAATGTATACATTTGGAGAAAATTAAATTATCCTCTTAAAGAGGCAACCAAATTTAAATTAAGCTAGCACGCTGCCAAAGGGATGGAAATCTGTAAATTGGTCAATTGTGACTCCTCTTGGCAGGAAAGACTTAGAATACAAGCTATATAGCTGTGAATTTTCAAACATTCCTGGTAGCAAACTCTGCCAGAAATCAGCAAGGATTAATGACAGCTAATGATTTTGAAGCTGCGTTGACCTAAAATAATTTTGGTAGCTTGTTATAACTGTCTTTTCAGTGATTGTGAAATGATATATCTTTGATCCACAGTCAAAGGCAGATGAACTTCCAGTTGCTTGCCCAGCAGTTGAGTTTATATTGAACCACTGTACTTTCTGTGACTAGAGATATTTTCTTTCATGTAATTAATAAAAGTTAGATTCAATGCGAGAAAATAATAGAGAAGTTAGTGCTCATCACAGAAGTCTCCCTCTTGAGCAGATGAATGTGAAGAGTAGTCCTTATTTTTGTCCTCTCATAGTATACAGGAGGAATGGCAATGACCTTTTAGGCCAAGCCCTGTTGTCTGTTTTCTTCAACTAATAGGAATATGGCGTTTCTTAACCAAAGGAAACCACCTCTTCAGAGAACCACCCTGTAAGCAGATCACTCAAGTATTTCTCTTCTCTGCTATGACATGTGATCAGCAGTTCACACTTCAGTCCAACCTTGACACAGTTCCCTTGACTTTGACACAGTAGTTCTTAGAATTACTGCCCAACATACATAGGCCCAAAGTTCGCTGAGACATACTTTTAAATATAAACCTTTTCATGTGATTTAAGAGAGATTTATTCAATAGGCTCATGGCAGTTTGGAATTCTATACTTAAAACAAAATAAAATAAATGAAACAAAGCACCAGTCTTCCTTATAAGAAGACTTAAATCATAAGGTAGCTGCTACCAATTTAGCCAAATGGTTTTTGTCTTCCAAATGCTAGATATTTAAGTGGTTAATGGAAACGTGTGCACAAGAAAAAACAGGCTGAAGATTGCATAAGATGACAAAGCCGAGCTCCTCTCTGGGCAGGAAGAAATGATCTTGTAGATAATACGAGCCCAAGGAATTGTTCATTTCTCCAGGTAGAGTAGATATGGAAGGGTAATTATGATTGCTGGAGAGGGCCGGCAGGATTTCAAAACCTCTTTCTAGGGATGGTTGCATATTTCATGTAATTTGAGGTGGTGGTGGAAATTATATCCTCAGGAAAGGTAAACCTTGCAGTGGCCCAGCCCTGCTGGGGAAAAATACTATCATAAAATATCTGAAAGTACCACATAAACCTAAGGAATGCATCTGTCCTTAGTGATCTGGTGGTATGGGACAAGTGCATTTTTCTGTGAATTAAACATATTAGGTGACATTGTACAGTTCTTTGGTCAGCCTTAGGTCTCCACAGATTTGGAAGCCAGTAGCTCACTATCATGGTTGGGGCATGACTCACAGGAAGTGGCACGTGATAAAATGGATTTCCTGTGTCAATGGTAAATATTCATGTACTGACACACTGTCACTTCTAGATCAAACTAAGCATAAAGGGCTCTAATATTGGGTCTAAAAATTACTTGTGTTATAAAATTATCTAGCAGGATAGCATTGATGTTAATTTTCTGTTAAACAGTGAGATCTTAAAAGACAAGATTTTTTGTATTGAGGACAGGTGTAATAATAAACCTCAATAAAAATTATGCACTACACTTCTTCTTAGCCAAAACCCAAAAAATAGTTGATACAAAGCCTGAAGCATGCAGATTGGAGTGGAGTATATCCACAATCAGACTGCAAGCTATTATTAGCTGTGTGTCTTCAGTCAATTTATTTGGCCTTTTGAGATCCCATTCTCCATATTTGGAAATCTCAGGTAAAACTATCTGTTTTATTGTAAAAATTAAATATAAAAGTGTCAGAATATATAATATATTTCTAGAGGAAAGTGGGTGTTCACCTAAAAACATGTGGAGAATTAGATATCTATTGATTAAAAGTAAATGAAGTTGCTTTCAAGGAAAATCAAAAGAAACTATTTGTACCGTATAAAAGAAAGATAAGCACACAAAAATGTTCTACTAGTCCTGAGTATACATATTTTTAAATCTCAGTAAGCTCAGATTTTCAGAAATTAAATGAGAGGAAAAAGACTGTCAGAAATAATATCCTTCCCACACACTTATAAATCTTTGGGCTATATAACTCACACACACACACACACACACACACACACACACATATACACATATGTATCTATGTATGTATGTATGTATGTATGTATGTATGTATGTATGTATATGTCTTGTGTAAACAAAAGTTTTTAGAGATAGAGTCTTAGGTAGTCCAGGCTAAGCTTGTATTTTCTGTTTGACTGAGGATGACTTTGAATTTCTGGTCCTCCTGACTCCAGCTCCTAAGTACAGAGATTACAGGCATACAGCTCCATCCACACTTGGTTTGAGGACTTGCTAAGGACCAGACTCAGAGCTTCCTCTAGATTAGACTCCTAAAGCAGCTATATCCCCTGCCCAGTACAGACTTCTGTTTTCCCGTTACCTAAGTGAAAAAGACAAACAGAAACCAAACACTTACAATGTACCTGACATACATTTTTGAGTGATAATGAACAAAGAAAAGCCCTAACCCTTCATGAATCTAAATTACAAAGGCAAGATATTTTTCTTTAACAACAAAAATTTCTTTGATTAAAGTATTAAGGTCTTGCTAACCGTAGTTTTAATACGATCAAATGAGACTTTTGTTCTCGTTGCTTTACAAGAAAATGCACAGGCTGCTTTTGACTTGTTTTGCTTAACTGCTTTGCTTCATTAAAAACAAATATAGGATAATAAAAAATCATAATTCCCTCATGTCCTTGAATTCCCTTCCAGGCTTTATTTTTGAGAGTGTAAAAAAATGTGTGGGAGTTGCAAGACAGCAAATAAGGCATGCAGGAGCTGGGAGCAAAAACGTATGTGATTGTATATTTTAGACAAAGGTACTTGTGAAATCCAATACAATCAGAAAATTATCCAAAGTTCTTAAGAATGAAAAAGAATTAATTGACAAGTAATAGCACCATGATATTGGACAAACTGTAAATGCCTCGAAGTCAAACAAGCCAGGAACAAAACTGTCTTCCTCTGAAGCAATGTTCGTCAAAACTCGGCATGAAAGCCCAGAGGCAGAGTTGACACCCCTGAAAATAACTTGAATTAAATAATGTAATTCTTTAAAAGTTTTTAATTTGAATAAAAATATACCTGTTTAAATTATCACCAGTTACCCATGTTGTTATTGCTATATCTTAAAATATTTACTGAATTTCTCCAAAGGGCTGTACTTTTTCCATTTTGATAGAGTTAAAGAAGTATGTATAGACTGAAGAAAATGAAAAGCCTCCTATAAACAGGTTTCCTTTCTCACAGCCAAGACATATTTTTTTTCCCAGAGTTTACATTTTTTATCTCTAATACCATCCTTCCCAGAGTTGAAACTTTTCCAGCTCTTTCTGGCCCATTTTCTTCCTCTGAGTCAAGCATGCTACATTGACCAGGTTACCCTTTTAGTTCAAAAGTAGTCAGTCTTTGCTTTCTGAGCAGGGTACTATAGAATGCAGAAGTGTGAACCTGGAAATGATGCTTCTGTTTATGATGTCCAAGGTGTGTGTGTGTGTGTATATGTGTGTGTGTGTGTGTGTGTCTGAGTGTGTGTGTGTACTTAATATCTTTTTTGTTGACACCTGTCAAATTCAGAAAAGGCAGCCTCCCCATTCTCTCCTCAGGAGTCTATGATGTGAGCTTTTTGGGAGGCATGAAATATTTCTGTTGGTCTCTAACCTCAGTTGTTAAAAAGCAATTGCTTTACCAAATGTTCTACCTGAGATATTGTGGATCTATAATAAATAATAAATAATGCAAGCTGCCTGTCATAGAGCACATAGGTACAGGCATTTTTACAAGCATTCCTCTGAATCGTTAAAGATCATAGCAGAATATCTACAGGAAAAACTTTCTACCTTAGCTGACTTATTAGCATTTTGGTTTTCAACTGACTAATCAGGTTGAGAAATTACAATTTCTACTCTACTGTTAATGTAACAAATCCCCAACAATTTCTCAATATAATTAGGATAAATTACTAAATTGTGCAACAAATCCCCACAATTTTATCAATGTAATTAAGACAAATATTACTTTACTATTGTATAATTCTGAAGTGTGGTATAGAGCTATCTCATTGAAAAATATTGGAGTTTTGACAATGCAATTTCTTCCTTCACAGTTTTTAAGATCATCTGTACCCTTTGGTTGGTGATCTCCATTTGTTTCTGGTTTGGTTCAAGTGTTCACCTGACTTTTAAAAGTAAAGATTGTACTGATAAGACAAGTTTCAGAAATATGTAACTGAAGGGAAGAAACAAGACACCTATGATTTAGTTAAGATGATACCTGGAGCTTTTCTTTGATTTTGAGAGCTGGAAAAAAGTGAATGCATCAGAGGTGTGCTAGGTACTACATTCTCTTGTAGTTAACTGTGCAGAGCCGAAGGCAAGATTGAAAATTACAACTGATGCCCATGTTCCCATCATAAGCCTGTAGTTTAGTGATGATATCATTTGTCGTAGGGATTACTTAAAAGAATGTGTAACACAGTGCAGATGATATGGAGAGAAGAGATTGAATGTCATTTCAGCCTGGAGACTCAAATAAACAGTTTGAATGCCAATTTCAACATATAAAAATATGATAATAAAAACCAAAAATATGGTAATTTCTGTTTTGGGTAATAACTCAATACCCAGGTACATCAGTCAGAATGATTGCCTTCTCTTCTGTTCTCCACCTGTTCCCAATGTGTCAAGCAGTTAACATGCACTCATTGTGAATATGTGGGTGCTTCAGTGCAGTACCATTACCAAACTCGGCTTTAGAAAGACACCTTGATATCAGAGTTAGCATTTTCAGTGTTGAAGAAGGAGAGGGTAGTTAGATTAAAAATAACTGCATGAGTTGAAGAATAAATGAGGTTAAAGGTTATGAGGTTTGAGCGGATAGGGTAATGTAGAATGGACGGTTCTGATATGACAGTCTAGAGTCAAAATGTCCTGGGTTCCATTCTTTGCTGGGTGATGCATACAGAGCAGGAGCCATAGTGAATGGTCAGTACATAAGCCGAAGAAGACTTTGGGGGGTTGCACTGGGTATGGTAGGTTAAATGAAAGAAATAAAGGCCATCTTTAGAGCCTCAGGAATAGTAACTATAAAAATCACAACTGTGGACGAGTACGCAGGAGAACGTCTGTCTTAGAAGATGCTCATGCAGATACCCTATCTTCAACATGAGAATGAAAATATGAAGACTGTTCTTGGTCCGGAGAGGCAGCATGGGAATTATAGTGCTGAAAAGAGACATGAAAATGTTAAACTGTTTCATCAGAAATGATGAATATGATAACCTCTTATAAAACAAAGTCAAATCACTTTGTGCATGCCAGTTGTTTCACAGATGAAGAAACCAAGAATCAAGAAAGTGGTTTTCCCCAAGATGAAGCAACAGGTGAAGCACAAAGTAGTTTTAGAACATAAAGGACACCCTGCCCTCCGTCCTATGCTACTGCATGGCCTTGTTCCCATTCCCACCCCTGTGTGTCCACATTCACTGCTGTCTACTTAAGGGAACCTTTTCTCCTCTTTTTCACCTTTTTCTCTCTTCACAAAGCAGAAGATTCACATTAGGATTGCATAATATTGGAGGTTTTGTGATGGCTTTTCTAAAATACAGCACATAGTAGACAGAAACTGAGACTGCCAAGATCACCTAACTGAAAGCCTGTGCTGTCAGTTTTCCAGGGGTTAGCTGAGGCATTCTGACTTGTTTAATTTTTTGAGTAAAATTGTTGTTATAAAACAACTTGTATTGTTCCATTTTAAATTACACCGACGACATAAAGCTAGTGGATTTTATGTTGTTCTCTGTGGAACCAGAGAAATTGGGGTAGACATGCCACGACCACTGTGAAGGAAGCCCTGTCATAGTTAAATCAAGCTTCCACAGTCATTAATTTGTTTGTATATTAGATTTCCTCCCATTTTGTAAATGTATAAGGGACTCTCATTTCCAGAATATTTGAGAACTACTGTTAGTGGTCATTAATCTGAGGACTACAGCCAGCACTTCAGACCTTGCCCTTTGAATTTTTTGATTCTATTAAAACACTCCAGATCCCATGGTTTCAAAGAAATAAATCAGAAAACTTCAATTTTTACCATCAAAGTACCTTGGGGCCCTCTGGCCTATGGTGAGCAGCATCTCTGGCCTTTGCCAGCCCAGTTGCTTTTGCCTAAGAGCACATTGAGAGTAACAGATTTTATGTATTCACTAGTGAACATCAGGCTAACAACTGAGTGAGAGAAACAACCAGACTTGAGATATGTATTTTGGAAGCAATACAAATATGTTCATATAGTTTTACCTCCATTTGCACTTTTTCTATTTTTAGTTCTAAGTGGAGTTCTAACCTGGTACTAACTGGAGTTATCAGAAAGTGCACTCTTATGGTGGTAAGTTAAATGTCAGTGTCATCAGACACATTACATATACACACACCTTCCATAACTGTTCTTTTAAAACTCATATTTTTCATATGTCCAATGGAAACAAATATTATTACAAATAGCTTGAGTCACATTAAGATCTTCCTATCATAAGTAAAAGTCTCACATTAGGTTGAAGAGTTAATTATGTTATTAAACTAGCATGAAATAGTCAAATGGAAGTTAAGAAGATCAGGATGACAACTACCTAGAAAGCAGAGGATTTTTTTTTAATAGTTTTAATAGTCCTTTAAACTAATCACAGTAACTTCTTATAGTTTAGTTTATATTCTTTTAAATTTTTAAAAGAAAATAGCTTTTTCCACCATGGCTCACATGGGTCAATAGGTTAATCCACTCCTTGACATCTCCATCTTCTACCAAGTATGCTAAAATGACAGATGCAGTCGTTCTGTACGTGCTCATAAGTCCTAAAAGGAAATGATTCCAATGAGTACGAATTGACAATAATATTGGTATAATTCATACTCCCTGAAGAACATGTAGATAGCTGGCATTTCTGTTAAAATATTGCTGGAACTGTTAGTATAGAGATGGTCCAAATTTTAATTTCTTCTGAGTGTGTTGTGCTATTAAAACCTTATTGAGCTTTTATTTGAGATTATAAAATTCATTTTGCATTTCTTAATGAAGTTATAATTGCATATTAATTTGTGTGACCACTAAGTAATTGACACAAAACATAGATTTCCATTTTTCATTCTTATTTTCCTTTTTGGTAATTCACTAAAATTTAATCAATACAAATGTTATTATACTTTTTCCTATGATTCAGGGAACCTGTGGATACGTATGACTAGAACCAGAGTATATACCTGCGAACCATACATTTATGAGAGAAAACAAATATCAAGTTATTAAAATGGTAGCTGAGAGAAAGCTCATGTGGTATAGAGAAATTCCGTGAGAAGATGAGGAAAGAAAGTTTAGATTTTCTGTGAGATTGACCCCAGCAGGACGGTGCAGTAGAGAGTCAGGTGATTCTGTATGACTTCATCCTTTTGATACTTAGGAGAAAAGTCACTTTTCTACTGTGGTGGTTTCAGTCTGTCCAAAGAGGCCTTTGTCATTCCATTCTTACTTTATGTCACTCCTCTCAGCCACCTTAACTGCTTCATCTACTCTAAGGCTCAGATTTTCTGCTAATACACAATGATCTTGCTTACAATGCTCAACGGTCCCCTCTTGCCTATCACAGGATTTTGATTTCACCTGTAATATTCACTGAAACAGTCTGCCACTGATGTCTTGAATAAGCCAGGCTTATATTCAATTCTGTGTTGGTGTTACTCTACTTCTCACCTGAGATGTTACAATTAACATTTTATGTTTAAGTAAATTTAAGAATTGACTTGCTAATAACAACTGCACTATTGTAATGCACATAAAAGAAACACAGAATAATGCCATTAACTGGAGGTTGACTCTAAGTAGAAAGATGGGATTTTAGGGTAAATGTCCTTTACAAGTGAGTTTAGACAATGCTTTGGGGAGTTGGGATACAATTCAGTGTGGAGTATAGGGATGACTGAAATAAATTGATTGTAGTCAGGTGTGTGTTTACAAATCCATCATTGTCCATGCACTGCACTGATTTCTGCTACAGAAAAGTAAACTGAGATTCACAAAGTTTTAATTTTTCTTAGTTGCCATGGAAACAAGCTGTATCTTTTCTTTGCATTGCCAGCACTCTCTTTATTACATGAATTAGGTTCTTTCTTATTTTTGAAATAGGGTCTCTCCCCATAGCCCTGGTCATGTTGGAAGTTGCAATGTATTCAGACTGGCTTTGAATGAGCAGAGATCTGCATGTGTCTGCCTCCCAAGTGCTGAGATTAAAAGTGTGTGTCACTCTCCTATCTTATGATTAGGTTTCTTTTAATATATGTGAGAGAGCACTCATCCCTTTTTAAAAATCTTTTGCTCATCCATTCAGCACATAGTTTCTTTTTAATTCCCTTGTGTCTGAAATCAGACATCTACTGTATCTCTTCCAACCCACATCACATTGTTTCACTGTGTTCAAATCGCCTGCTGATTGCTTTGATGTGGATGGCTTTAGAAAGTTGATATTTATGTTTTTTAAACAGTGTAGTTTGTGTGTTCACTTAATTCTGTCAGATATCAAAGGTTCTATAATACCACTTACATGAAATAAGATCAGAGAATACTGTAAGCGAGAACATAGAAACGGCTTGTAAGGCTTATGCTGCTTTATTTGTATTTCCTTTACTGCATTCAGCAAAATACTACGAAAAAATATCAGCATCTCTTTGAAAGAGACCTTTTATGGTCAGAATTTCAAATTTTAAGTTTTAAAAACTATTTTGTATTTTTGAGATTCTGTGAATGCAGTTTCCCAGTCAAAGAGAGAAGACTCTCTTAGAAGTGTCTTGGTCTTCTGCCTCTCACAGGATCTCTGACACCATTTCTGTTGTGATCCCCAAGCCTTAGATGTAGGCATTGCATCGTAGATGGATTAGTTGGGGATGGACAGCAGGATCAGTTGTTTTCTGTGTTTTGACCAGTTTTGGACTGTTCAATGTCACCATCTTCTGCCTAGAGAAGCTTCTTTGATGACGAGTGAGATTCACACTCAGCTGTGAGTTTGAAGAAAGGCATTTCAAATGTAGTTAGGAATTATATTTGTTCTGGAATGTGGCAGGAGTACATTCTTCTCTAGGGTCCATTATCTGACCATCCACAGCTTAATGATTAGACTTACAACAGCAGATGTGAATTCCCTCCTTTAGAGCAGGCCTAAAGTACAATTAGATAGGTGATTAGTTGCACTCTAAAATACAAGAACCATTTTTGTACCTTGGGGATACCTTGCCATGCTGGCCATTGTTGTGGTTAGTAGGGTTCACCAGAGGGTAGGATTGTTGATTGATTTTGTGATATTGGCAGCCTGCATACCGCCTTCAGATATTATGAGATCTGTCTCCAGGAGGACAATTTCAGGTTACTTCCAACTGGATTCCTCAAGTCTTTGACTGCATGCTGTGATATCTTTAACAAAAAGATCTTAACTACAAGTTCTGGGAAGCAATCAAAAGCAACAGCAATAACCTGTATTACGTTGAGAGTCTCTTCAACTGCCCTGACCAACAAGTCAAAGGGAGATTTCCTGAGCCAGGCAAGAACACTTTTCATAGATAATATATGGCTCTAGGGAAAGCATTATCATTGTTATTTGGAACGTGTGTGTGTGTGTGTGTGTGTGTGTGTGTGTGTGCGCGCGCGCGTGTGTGCTTTTTTTAAAAAGCAGAAAATGTTTCACTTTGTGTTAATGATCCCCTCCTTCCATCTCTGTTTTCCCAATTGACCATGACCTCATCTCAGCACCCAAGCCCTACTGTCTCCTTTCTAGAGCTCTTCCTTCCACCATTGCCCTTCCTTTTTAGTGTCTGTGTTTACTCCAGGTTATTACACCAAAAACATGCAGCTAGATGAGAGAATATACAGTGTTTGTATTTGTGGGTATGGGTTACCTCACTCAGTAAATATTCCTGTTCCACCATTTAACTGTAAATTTATGATTTCACATTTTGTTTTTATTACAACTGAAAGAGTTTCATTGTGCATATGTATCACTTTTCATTAGGCATTCATCAGTTGAAAGCATTTACTTTGTTTCCTTTCCTAGCTATTGTAAATAAAGTAACAGTGATGACTAAGTGTCTGTGGAGCAGGATGGATGCTATAGCTAGTGGGCTATATGCTAAGGAGTGGTATATCTTGGTCATTTGGTGAATATGTTAGAAATC
>JADRCH010000014.1:2401241-2411355 GCA_019843965.1 Rhynchomys soricoides
AAGGAAACTTTTTTGGGTCAGTTCTAACTCAGGGGTCTCTTATTGTTCTTATACAAGACTGTCAACTGCTGGGAAGAAGATTAGGTATTCTAATAATTCTTCTAATAATTCTAGGTTAAAAAGGAAGTGGGCCTCATGGCCTTGACATAAGTGACAGCATTCGGTGGAGGGCCCATCTTTTAAGACTCACACCACTTTGCTTTCTTTATCTCATATTTATTTAACATTGCCACTCTGCTGAATTTTTTAATGTGTGTGTGTGTGTGTATGTGTGTGTGTGTGTGTGTGTGTGTGTAGTGTACTATGGTGGATATTCTAACCATGAACACTTTAGAAATGACAGCAAAATCTTGCTCTTTCAGTTAATTGACATGGGACCTGGCCCCCATGCCTGTGCTCTGTAGGCTTAGACGTATGTAGAAATTCAGGATTAAGTCACAAAAGAACAAACATGGTATATAATCACTGATAAGCGGATATTAGCCCGAAAGTTCAGAACACCCATGATTCAATTCACAGCAACTATTGGACTGATCATGGGGTCCTAGATGGAGGAGTTGGAGAAGGGACTGAAGTTGCTGAGGTAGTTTGCATGGGGAGGGAGCAACAGAGACAACTGGCCAGCCCCCCTGGTGCTCCCAGAGACTGGACCATCAACCAAAGAATACTTATGGAAGAACCCATGGTGCTGGCCACATATGTGACAGAGGAGGGACTTGTTGGCCATCAGTGGGAGGAGAGGCCCTTGGGTCTGAGGGTGTTAGATGCCCCAGTATAGAGGTATGTCAGGGAGGAAAGAAGGGAGTGGATGGGTGAGGGAATACCCTCATCGAGGCAGGAGGAGGGGGAATGGGACAGGGGGTTTCCAAAATGGATACCTGGAAAGGGGAAAACATTTGAAAGGTAAATAAAATATCAAAAAAATAAAAAGAAATTCAGGATTAAAATGTTATCACATTTCATCAGAATGTGCTTCATTTTTTGTTGCTGTCTACAGTTTAATCTGCATTTATTTATGTATTTCCTGAGAAGTACTTTTGAATATACACCAGAGAAAATACATCACCTTCTTCTGAAACTGTGTCTGACATCAGAACTGTTAACTTACAATTTGACAGGTATTTGTTTGAATTATCTATATTGGAAAATAATTTTCAGTCTGTCTTCGAGAATCTAGAATGTTCTTCCAGTAATAGGCTCTATAGTCAATATGCAGGATGTCTCCTATCATTTGATATGTTGAACAGAAATATGGAAATTGTTTTATTTTTCTTGTTTAAAAAATTTTTAACTGTACTATTTACAATATAATGACTGTTGGCTTATTGTTTTAATACCAAAATATACTTTAAAAATAGTTTTTAATGAGAAATAACATAAGAATAATTTTAGATTAAGCAGTCTGTTTCATTGACAAATTCAGATTTTTACATATGGCAATTTGGGATTTAGAACAATAATTCAGTAATCTTCACACAGAAAATTAAGCCAAAATTGAATAGTAGCAAGAAAACTGCATCTTTTTTTCCTATTCCCAAGGACCATATGCAGCCACTTTATTTTTTTTTTTAATTTTCATATTTTATTTACATTTCAAATGTTTCCCCCTTTCCAGATCTCCCCTTTGGAACCTCCCCATTCCCTCTGCCCTCCCCTGCCTCTAAGAGGATATTCTCCAACCCACCTCCCCACCCCACCCCCCACCCACTCTCATCTTCCCTCCTTGACATTCTCCTATACTGGGGGATCTAACACCCTGGGCTTTTTTTGGTTGGGAGACTTTTAATGACTGCTTCTATTTCTTTAGGAGTTATGGGACTGTTAAGATGGTTTGTCTGATCCTGATTTAACTTTGGTAATTGGTATCTGTCTAGAAACTTGTCCATGTCCTCCAGATTTTCCAATTTTGTTGCATATAGGCTTTTGTAGTAGGATCTGATGATTTTTTAAATTTCCTCAGAGTCTGTTGTTATATCTCCATTTTGTTTCTAATTTTGTTAATTTGGATACTGTCTCTGTGCCCTCTGGTTAGTCTGGCTAAGGGTTTATCTATCTTGTTGATTTTCTCAAAGAACCAGCTCTTGGTTTTGTTGATTCTTTGTATAGTTCTTTTAGTTTCCATTTGGTTGATTTTAGCCCTTAATTTGATTATTTCTTGCCTTCTACTCCTCTTCGGTGTATTAGCTTCTTTCTGTTCTAGAACTTTCAGATGTGCTGTTAAGCTGTTAGTGTATGCTCTCTCCAGTTTCTTTTTGGAGGCATTCAGAGCTATGAGTTTTCCTCTTAACACTGCTTTCATTGTGTCCCATAGGTTTGGGTAAGTTGTACTTTCATTTTCATTCAATTCTAGGAAGTCTTTAATTTCCTTCTTTATTGCTTCCTTGACCAACTTATCATTAAGCAGTGCATTGTTCAGCTTCCATGTGTATGTGGGCTTTCTGTTGTTGTTGTTGCCATTTAAGACCAACCTTAATCCGTGGTGATCTGATAGGAGGCATGGGATTATTTCAATCTTCTTATATCTGTTGAGGTTTGTTTTGTGACCAATTGTATGATCAATTTTGGAGAAGGTACCATGAGGTGCTGAGAAGAAGGTATATTCTTTTGATGCAGGATGAAATGTTCTATAGATATCTGTTAAACCCATTTGGTTCATAGAATCTGTGTCTCTCTTTAGTTTATGTTTCCAAGATCTGTCCATTGTTGATAGTGGGGTGTTGAAGTCTCCCACTATTATTGTGTGAGGTGCAATGTGTGCTTTGAGCTTTAACAGAGTTTTTTAATGAAAGTGGGAGCTCTTGCATTCGGGGCATAGATGTTCAGAATTGAGAGTTCTTCTTGGTAGATTTTTCCTTTGATGAGTAAGAAGTGTCCTTCCTCATCTTTTTTGATGAATTTTGGTTGAAAGTCAATTTTATCTGATACTAGAATGGCTACTCCAGCCTGTTTCTTGGGGCCATTTGCTTGGAAAATTGTTTTCCAGCCCTTTACTCTGAGGTAGTGTTTGTCTTTAATACAGAGGTGCATTTCCTGGATGCAGCAAAATGCTGGGTCCTGTTTATGGATCCAGTCTGTCGGTCTATGTCTTTTTATTGGGGAGTTGAGACCATTGATGTTAAGAGATATTAAAGAATAGTGATTGTTATTTCCTGTTATTTTTGATGTTGTTAATATTGTTTGTGTGGCTATCTTCTTTTGAGTTTGTTGAAAGAGTACTTTCTTTCTTTTTCTTGAGTGTAGTTTCCCTCTTTGCGTTGGCATTTCCCATGTATTATTCTTTGTAGGGCTGGGTTTGTAGAAACATACTGTGCAAATTTGCATTTGTCGTAGAATATTTTGGTTTCACCCTCTATGATTATTGAGAGTTTTGCTGGGTATAGCAGCCTGGGCTGGCATTTGTGTTCTTTTAGAGTCTGTGTGAGCTCTGCCCAGGATCTTCTAGCTTTCATAGTCTCTGGTGAGAAGTCTGGTGTAATTCTGATAGGTCTGCCTTTATATGTTACTTGCCCCTTTTCCCTTACTGCTTTTAATATTCTTTCCTTGTTTTGTGTATTTGGTGTTTTGACTATAATGTGACAAGAGGAATTTCTTTTCTGGTCCAGTCTATTTGGCGTTCTGTAGGCTTCTTGTATATTTATGTTCATCTCTTTCTTTAGGTTAGGGAAGTTTTCTTCTATCATTTTGTTGAAGATATTTACTGGTCCTTTAAGTTGGGAGTCTTCACTCTCTTCTATACCTATTATCCTCAGGTTCTGTCTTCTCATTGCATCCCGGATATCTTGTATGTTTTGGTTTAGGAGCTTTTTGCATTTTGTGTTTTCTTTGACTGTTGTGTCCATGTTTTCTATGGTATCTTCCGCACCTGAGATTCTCTCTTCCATCTCTTGTATTCTGTTGGTGATGCTTGCATCTATGACTCCTGATTTCTTTCCTATGATCTCTAATTCCAGAGTTGTCTACCTTTGTGATTTCTTTATTGTTTCTATTTCTGTTTTTAATTCCTGAATGGTTTTGTTCATTTGATTGATTGTGTTTTCCTGTATTTCTGCCCATTTGATTGTGTTTTCCTGTAATTCTTCAAGGGATTTTTGTGTGTCCTCTTTAAGGGCTTCCAGTTGTTTACCTGTGTTCTCTTGTATTTCTTTAAGGGAGTTATTTATTTCCTTCTTAAAATCTTCTTTCATCCTCTTGATAAGTGATTTTTAAGTCTGAGTCTTCCTTTTCTGGTGTGTTGGGGTGTCCAGGGCTGGCTGTGGTGGGAGAGCTGGGTTCAGCTGAAGCCAAGTAGTCTTGGTTTCTGTTCCTTGTGTTCTTGCCCTTGCCTTTCACCATCTGGTTATCTCTGGAATTAGCTGGTCTTTCTCTCTCTGACTGTGGCTTGTCTTTCCTTCAAGCTCACATGTCAATATTCCTGGGAGATCAGTTCTCTCTTCCAGCTGTTTTTCAGACCCTGCGTCTGGAGTCCTCCTGTTGCTGGCTCCTCAGCACAAGTGGGCGGGTAGCTTTCTCCCTGAGCTACTTGTATATGGAGAGGCCTGTTGGCCCAGGAGGAGTTTCTGGCCACAGGTGGAAGCAGTCAGGCTCTTACCTACTGCCTTTTCCTCAGTCCCTGTGTCTGGAGCCCGCCTTCCTCTGCCTCGCCACTTTATTTTTTATGGTTACACTTCAAAGGAAGTTTGTTATATTTGGAAACACATGTAGATCATTTATAAAACAAAAAGTTTGAAACATCTATCCATTTTAGGAATGTGAAGTTAGACATTCTCTCTTTCATGCATTAATTTTAAAGGGATCCAGTAGAGGCAGCAGTTGTCCACATTTAAAACAATGAAGCTAATTAAAATCCCCAAGTTACATAAAAGGCAGTAAGAAAGTATCTCTGAAATGGCCAGTCCTGAGAAAAATCACACTGAATAGAAAAACAGAGGAGAGCTAGGGTAAAGATGAATGAACTGAAAGAAAATAGAATAATTGTCATACCAAGTTGGTTCGATATTTCAGGAATATGACCAAAAGCAATAGCTTCTTAATAGGAGGAATCTATTTTCCAGCTCTACAAAAATTGTTAAACCTAATGCTAATCAAGCAACAGCTGATACTACTGTGTGACTTGCATACTTTTCCAGTAGAAATTACAGTAAAAGATGTCCTATCAACTGATCATCTTTTCCATGGTTTTCTTATTTTCGTGGTAGCATCAAATTCGTGGAAGAAAATTTCCCAGAGTAAGCAATACAGTAGACATTTTTCTATATGACCTGTGTAATTGTTGTATATGCTTTTAAAGTAACAACGGAGTGTCGTCGTGGAAGGTACATTTCTTAATGCTGATAGATCTTTTGTACTCCTTTGTCTACAGCCTGTTCTTTATCCTTTCCTCTAGCAGGCCAATAACGTCAGGGCCTCTGGTCACCATAGATTAGTCTTCATTTTCTATGAGCAGAATCTCACTATGAATTTCATCTTTTGGCTTTATACAATGACATGTATTTACAAACATGCGTTTGTTCATACTTATTCCATTAAGTAATGTATATTATGGATTTATCAATGTCTTTATTCAATCTATCATGTTATTGTTAACATCAAGTATGTCATTATCAATTTCTTCTATCCCCTAGCACCCACAATAATTCTATACCGAAAGGAAAAATCAGTCAGTTGACTGAGGACCTAATGCGGACAGATGTTGGAGAGAAGTTTTGGAATGACTTTTACAGGAGCAGAGCTTAGGTGCTACAATTTTCTGTGTTAGAAGTAGCAAGATCAAAGATAATTTAGTGAGCAGCTACCATGTCAGTTAGTTTAGTCCTCTTAACTCATCCGATGTGCCTTCATACAGCAAATTTGCTTAAGTTAACTAGACTTCTCACACAACCTGTTTATTTTAAAGGAGGGAACATTCCCAACTAGTGAAGCAACTTGCCTGCAGTAAAGTCACCAGTTGTCACCAGTTGCCTTGCAGAAATAAGATAGATAGATAGATAGATAGATAGATAGGCAGACAGATGATAGACAGAAAGACCAAGTGTTATGGAAGTGCTTTTCTATTAGTTAAATAAAAGATTAATTTGTAAATATCACTTCTGCCCATTTAAAACTTTTTTATTCAATTCTCAAGTACCCGATAAAACTGTGTCTTGTGTTTGTGATTTATGCAAATCAATCTGTTGTTTTTCAGGATCATGAATCCCTCTTAAGGGGTGCAGGATGTACAGAAATTTCCATCGAACTGGGAGGGAAGAAAGTGAGAGGATAATTTGTTATTGACTCCTGTGGGTGTTTGTTTGTGGGGTGAGAACTCTGTTCAAGTCACAGTGTTTGACTTACTGGCTTTCCACAGTGATATCTGAAAAGCAGTGTTATTTACCTTTGATTGTGACTTTTATATAACATGCGTGAGGTAATAACCTGAATGAACAGCAGCTAGGTCATTCCACCTTTCTATGGATAATATATCCTTGCCATGAAACAATTAGTTCCCAAGAGTAAAAGTTTACCATAGTATTGCAGTTTGCCTCTTAAAACTTCTTTTGTTAAATTTTCAATTAATTAAAAAATGAACAATATTTTTCAGATGATAATCTCTTCTAGGATATTCCATTATATAAAAATCTCTTTTTTTATGAGTTGCACTTAATTACCAGGTAAGTTATAAACTATAACTACATAGGGAACCCACTATTACATTTTTATTGTCTATGTTAATCTTTCTGGACTGAAATAGTATTTTTTTACATTCAACAAGCCTTTGACATTACAAAAAATTCATATGCTGAAAGGATGCCTGTGTTATCCAACTATGCCTGAAAAAGGCTAACAAAATATTTTTTTGATATAAAATCTATGTATAGAAATACAAGATCCAATAGAAAAGGAAAAATGTTGAAATGTTCTATGATTATATTTGAATTTTTTTTTTTGCTGAAAGACAGTCATAATTATCTTACTTCTATGTCATTCTTCAAGAATCAAGATTTTAGTAATACATAGCTGAAAGCATTGGAGGCATGAACTACTGTATGCGTCTTATCACCGACAGAATCACCGGTATTTACCAAGTTCACTCCTTCTTAGCGAATTTGTTTCTTGACCTTATACATATGTAATATGTATACATATATAAGTACAGTATTTTACTACCTAATCAAAGATCAAGTTTTCAATCTAATTAAGAAGTGCCCCATACAAAAGCATCAATCTTAATATCTATGTGATATCAGAATACCTGTAATGATAGCTTCTAAGAAGCACCTCTTACTTCTTTAAAATTAAATGGTGTGGAGAGGCAAATGCTGCAGGAAATGTACTCAGTCCTCATCAGAAATTCCAAAGGAAGGGTGGTAGGCCAGCTAGGTTTGAAGAACCCTTGCTGATAACAAGCAGCTGTCTAACAAGCAAAGTCAGCCTTACACACTGCAGCTCAGAGGCAGAAAGATTCACGATCACTTTCTGTCTGCCAGATGATCTGAAAAACCTGAACTGGTTCAGGAAGAGCCTATGCCTCAAAGGAGTAATGCAGAGAATAATATAACAGGATACGTGACACCTTCTCTCCTTTGTATTTACTCAAGCACGCGGCCTCGCAACTCGCTCCTCCACACACATACAACACACATACCACATTCACACGTATACACAAAATTTCACACAATATCCAAAGTTGTATTATGGACAGTACCCCATAGTGTCTAGATTCCACAGACTTAACTATTCAATAGTCATTTGTTGTTGGCATTGGCAGGCTATCAGTAACTGCAAAGAATTTTAGTAGTATATTTATTAAAATGTGTACGAATGTACTTATAGAATTTGATGAAACACATTCCTCTACTGAGGAGGGATTTATACAAAGAAACCTGTGAACATATATGTATCCACAGGGTCCTTTTGGAAGCAAAGGATGATAAGCCCTGAGAGGTCCATAAAGACGCTGTACTACAGTACAGATGGGGACATCTCACCACCACCCCACAGCAAGCTGTTCACTAAATGGATTTCTGGCTGAGAGGAAACAGCCAGCTTCCAATAACTCCTGTGTAGGCATACATTTTTTGCAACTTCTTTTAAAAAAGGTTTAACCTCTCCTCTAGCCCATGATCCAGAGGGAGTGGAAGAGAAAACTTTAGGCTATGGGGGAAGTAGACCTGTTCAGCAATAGTTCTTTGGGGGCAAGCTTGATCTTCTTTGGCAGCAGTTCAGTCTCATAGCAAGCACCAAATACAATTCAGTCCAGTACTTTCAGCAAACAGACAACAGGCACAAACCAGACAACTGCAGTTCAATCCTAAAGAAACCACCTGGCTCATCAACTAGCCTGAGGCAAGGCCACAGAAGCAGAAAGCTGCTGCAGGCACCTCCAAAGCAGTTCTCGGGTGAGTGTCTCTCAGTGGTGGTGTTATCACCAGGTGACCTCAACAATGCTATGTAAGGTGAATCAATACATGTATGTTTTTAGCAAAGAGTAGTGAGGTGGAGCAAACCAAACCAAAGCTCAGTGCTCATCTCCCACTGTGTGGGATCATATTTACACTCCTTCATCAAGCATCTTTTCACGTTTGCTGTATCCAAACAGCCTTTCAATTTTGTCTGCTTCAAGAAAACAGTCTTTCACGTGTTGCTTTAGCAAGACAACCTTTCACCTGTGTGCCAAAACATCTTTTGACATAACTGACTTTCCAAAAAACTAAAACTTTCCACTTCACTCCTGACCCTCTGTGACCTCTACCCTGTGTAGAGTTTTTCCAGAATATGACCCCAGTAGATACTGTACCTATTGATAATGTTAGGAACTTATCACCTAATTTCACTTCTTCCTTCTGAGCATTGAGTTGTTGAAAGAAACACCAAGTCAGCCGGGCCGTGGTGGCGCATGCCTTTAATCCCAGCACTCGGGAGGCAGAGGCAGACGGATTTCTGAGTTCGAGGTCAGCGTGGTCTACAGAGTGAGTTCCAGGACAGCCAGGGCTATACAGAGAAACCCTGTCTTGGAAAAACCAAAAACAAACAAACAAACAAAACCCCAAAAGACTAAGTCCGTGACATATTGCAGATGACCCATATTTTTGACTGGTATGATCTATAATGTGACTACACATGCATGTTTTGCACCAAGAAGTGTATGTAATATGCCCATATTTTTACATGTAGAACAATCATAAGAAGTGATCTATGAAGTGATCTCAGGCTCACCAGAGCTTTGGTGTTCATGTGTTCTCAGTGTTTTAAGAATTGCATGTTGAGGTAGTTTTGTGAAGACAAGCATGATGCTGCCCATCTGACTAATACTAGATGTAGAGGCAAGAGCATCACATGTTTAGAGCCAGCTGTGGCTCTGTAGTGAACTGAAGGATAGCCTGGGTCTGCAAGATTCTATCTTAAAACCAAAAAGTTATTTTTGAAATATTAGACAATTGCAGTTACTATACTAGTGCCATTGGTAACTCCCTGAATTACTAAGTGACTCCGTATCCAGGTAATGATAATTATAGTTTTCTCAGTAATGGAACCAAGTGAATCTCACATTAATATGTATTATTTTGTGAGTAAGAGAAATGTCTTATGCTGGGAGTGATTAATGATCTGCCATACTTGATATAAAGAATTCGACATTACTAACCCTAGGTGGTATTGCTTGCTGGGTTGCCAGTATCTAAATAATGACCTTTTAATGTAAGAAAGATCACAACTTCTATCTAAAATTGTTTTTGATATTTAAGCCTTTATCATTTAACTACAGCGTCACATGTCATGTTCTGCACTAGGACCTTTCACTTGCTGTTCCCTGTGCATGTTTTTTCTCAAGATGTTGTCAGTACACAGTTCCCTACTCCATTTTCATCCCTGTTCAAATGCCACCTTCTTACACAGCCTATCCACATGATGAGAAATACCAACCCTCCCTACTGTCATCCTCTGTTCTATGAAGTAATAGGTAATGAAAGCTTATATAGCCTTGTATTTGCATGTTTGCTCCACCAATATGACATGCTGTGCATGGCAGGGATTTTTATTCATATTATATGACTCTGTATCTTCTCCTTAGCACGTAGAGCATGTCATAGCATTCATCAGAGTAATGGGGTAATTAATGAACAAGGAAGAGAGAACTGTT
>JADRCH010000014.1:2411365-2428828 GCA_019843965.1 Rhynchomys soricoides
TTCCCATTATAAACTGTTCATACAGTCCTTCCCATTATAAACTGTTCCTACAGTCCTTCCCATTATAAACTGTTCTTACAGTCCTTCCCATTATAAACTGTTCATAACATGCTTATATACAAGAAAAACGTCGACCTGGGGATGTAGGCCAATTGGTAGAATGGTTGCCGAAAACTGGGTCCCACCATCACATAAACGAGGCATAATAGGGCATGCTTGTGACCCCAGTAGAGGCAGGAGAATCAGATTTCAAGGACAAAGTCATCTTTAGCCCCACCACAAGTTTGAGGAGATCTTGGGTTTCATTAGACTATAACAGATATTATCCAAATAAAGGCTCAAGTTAAACTATTGGTTTAGCACCATAAAGATTACAAAAAAATCCCCTAATAATATACTAAGTTTAGTCACACATGTTTTTAAACAGGTATCTTATATCATTGCCATGTAATTTCAGTAAAATAAAAATTTATCCAGCTCTTACTTTGATTAATATTTGTCTGTATAAATATTCTACCTCTTTAGCATTTGGGAATGTTTCAAGTGGAACAGTTCTAAACAAGACCAGCAATATTTTCACACTTGCCTCAGATTGTGTATTAAAATAATTATGTGTATTTAAGAACAAACACAAATACTTCCATTCGTATTCACTATGAAATGAAGAAAAGAAGGACAAATGGGACTTTTTTAGCTGCTCTGATGCCCTAAGCTGAATGGTCAATTGGGTAAGTGAAACAGCCCTTCCAAAAAGTCACATAGTATTGACTGCAGCCCCCACTGTGCTGTCTCTGCTGTCTGTAGTGACAGAATTTGAATCCTTTTCTCTCCTTGTCATCCTATCACTGTTCACTTGACCTACTTCTTCATTTACTACTGACAGAAAAAAGTATCAGGAATTCTATAAATCATTATCAATTTACCTAAATGATCAATACTCACTGACATACTATTTCCTTGACTAAAAGGTTTTACTTCACTTAACTATAGAGTTTCCTTGGCTATAATTATAAACTCTTCCAAGGAGCAAGCTACCATGTTTATGTATCTGCTACATTCTAATGTTTTAACTAAACAGATTAAAGCTCTGGGTTCTGTCCAAATTACAAATTAAAATGACTTCAGCACTCTGTTATTCTTTATGTTGGGTGCAATTTGGTGCAGCACAATGATTCAGTTGGTAAAGGTGCTTGCTGTCCAACTGTGCAAGCCTATCCTCTCCTCGTTTTTCCACCCCTCCCTTTTATCCCCTCCCCCCCTCCTTCTTTCTCCCTTCTCTCTTACATCACTCTATCCCTCTCTCTTACTTGAGGAATTACCTCCATCCCAGTGGTGTGTAAGCATATCTCTGGAGCATTTCCTTGATTGCTGATAGATATAAGAGAGCTCACTTCACTCTGGAAGGTACCATCCCTAGGCAGGAGGTCCTAATCCATATGACAAAGAT
This sequence comes from Rhynchomys soricoides, assembly GCA_019843965.1. Lineage (NCBI taxonomy): Eukaryota > Metazoa > Chordata > Mammalia > Rodentia > Muridae > Rhynchomys > Rhynchomys soricoides. The sequence goes on from JADRCH010000014.1 coordinate 2,412,813, forward strand.
AGCTGAGCAAGCCAGGTGAAGCAACCAGGTCAGCATCGTTCCTCCATGGTTTCTGCTTCAAGCTTCTGCCATTAAACTTGTGCCTTGGCTTCCCTCAGTGGTGGACTGTAATGGAAACATATAAGCTAAGGAAAATGTAAACAAATTATTTTTCAAGTTTCTTTTGGTCAATGTTTAAGACAGCATCAGAAAAGGGTAATTGGAACAGTGTTTGTGGGGAGGGTAGAGAGCAACTTACAGGACACAATTATCACTTCTACCTTCTTGGAAGCAAGTTCTCTTGCACCTGCTGCTGTGCTAGGAGCTGGCAGGGAATTCTCCTGTCTCTGAATGCCACACCTGTGCAGAAGTGCTGGAAATATAACGATGTCCATCCAGCTTTCTACATGAATGCCAGTATGGAGCTCACATGGTCAGGTTTGTGTGACCATTGGGCTTTTACCACTGAGGTGTCTCAATGGTCCTCTTACAATTTCTGAAAGTTTTGTTTCTATTTTTATTTTTGTTGCTGTAATATTTAGGAAGAGTTGCCATTTTATTTGAGAAATATTTCAGGCCTGATAACTGTCATGGGGGCCTACGAGGCAAACACAAGGCAGTAAGTGTCCCCCTTAGCACCCCTGACACTGTTGTATTTTGTAGGAGTAGATATTGAATTCACAGCCTTGTGTAGGCTGTGCAAACATTCTCCCACTGAGGATATCCTACCCAGTCTTGACAGGCTTTCTGGGTACACTCTCACACTGTTCAGTCACATATGCTGCTATCCTGGCCTTACAGGATTGAAAAGACAGAGGAGTAATGGTGACTGATACATTATTGTCCAAGTAACTAAAAATATTATTACTTTTGCTTAACTGAACCTTTTCTACTTTCCTTGAAAATTGCTTTCTGTTCTGTTTGAAAAAAATGATAAAGAACTATTTCACAATTTGGCATGACAGTCTTTGTACTAACAACTCTGGAATCAGACTAAGCAACTGGGGAATTTCAGAAACTTTTGATTAGCCCCCATCTTCATTAATGACTATCTCAACTTTATCCACACTGAGAGGATAAGTTTAACTAATGAAAAAAGTACCAAAATAAATTTTCTGTTATGAAGAAATGCATTTCAAAACACAGCATCAAATGTATGACTTCTGTTTAAAAACTTCCTCCAATGGGAGCTTGATATTCTTCCACAGGATTCAAGTTCAGTTCCCAGCAGCCACATAGAGCACTTCACAACAAACTGTAGCTCCAGCTCCAAGGGACCTAAAGCCATCTTCTAGTTTAAACAGGCACACCACACACACACGCACACACACACACACACAAACAAGCACAGGTACATATACACACACAGGCACACACACATGCACATATGCACACCTAAACACACACATACTTAAACACCCATACAGATTCACATGCAAATACACACAAACAACAAAAATGTTTTTTTTAATCTATGAGCATTTTAATTAATGGATGTTAAAAGACTTAGGGTTGGTTAAAAGACCATTAAGATGGTTTGAACCATTCTTTTTGATTATTTTATTTTCAGACTTTTATACTACTCTGAGATTTGTGCTAATCTTTAGTTTTACATCAGATTATCTTTCTGAATCTTTTGTTTGCTGTTCTGAAGATTTACAAATCCTGCTGCTTTTCTCACTAAAATAATATTTGATAGACTATACTATGTCTGAAATTTATAGCCATGGTAGTATAGTTCATTTCTTAGTTTTTCTGGAGTTTACTAATACAGGCAAACAACAGTGTACTATATTTTTGCACTTGATCAAGTCAAAACTAAATACAAGAATTGCTATACATAACCTCACTTATAGAATCATTATAGCAAAGGCAAGTGCTTATCAAATTTTGTTTTCTGTTAATTTCATGCCAATTTCAATAACTGGTGACAATCATTTAAGGTTACATTAATTATTTTCCCTTTTTAAAGTTTTTATTGGTTATTTTGTTTATTTACATTTCAAATGTTATCCCCCTTCCTGGTTTCCTCTCTGAAAAACCCCCTCCCACTCTCCCTCCCTGCCTCCATGAGAGTGCTCCCCCACCAACTCGCCCACTCCCGCCCCACCTCCTTAGCTTTCCAATATGCTGGGGCATTGAGCCTCCACAGGACCAAGGGCCTCCCCTCCCTTTGATGCCAGACAAGGCCATCCACCCTCTGTTACATATGCACCTGGACCCATGGCCCCTCCACGTGTATTCTTTGGTTGGTGGGTTGGTCCCTGGGAACTCTGGGGGGTCTGTTGATTGATATTGTTGTTCTTCCTATATGGTTGCAAACCCTTTCAGCTCCTGCAGTCCTTCTCCTAACTCCTCCATTGGAGTCCCCTTGCTCAGTCTAATGGCTGGCTGCAAGCATCCCCATCTAGGCCAGACTCTCAGAAAACATCCATATCGATCTACATGTAGAAGAATGTGAATTGATCCATTCCTATCTTCCTGTACAAAGCTCAAGTCCAAATGGATCAAGGACCTCCACATAAAACCAGATACACTGAATCTAATAGAAGAGAAAGTGGGAAAAAATCTCGAACACATGGGCTCAGGGGAAAAGTTCCTGAACAGAACACCAATGGCTTGTGCTCTAAGATCAAGAATCGACAAATGGGACCTCATGAAATTACAAAGCTTCTGTAGGGCAAAGGACACTGTAAATAGGACAAAACGGCAACCAACAGATTGGGAAAAGATCTTTACCAATCCTACATCCAATAGAGGGCTAATATCCAATGTATACAAAGAACTCAAGAAGCTAGACTCCAGAGATCCAAATAACCCTTTCAAAAACTGGGGAAGAGAGTTAAACAGAGAATTCTCAACTGAGGAAATTCGAATGGCCGAGAAGCACCTAAAGAAATGTTCAACATCCTTAGTCATCAGAGAAATGCAAATCAAAACAACCCTGAGATTCCACCTTACACCAGTCAGAATGGGTAAGATCAAAAACTCAGGTGACAGAAGATGCTGTCAAGGATATGGAGAAAAAGGAACACTCCTCCATTGCTGGTGGGAATGCAAATTGATACAACCTCTCTGGAAAACAGTTTGGCGGACCCTCAGAAAAATGAGCATAATACTACCTTAGGACCCAGCTATCCCACTTCTGGGCATATACCCAGAAGATGCTCCAACATGTAATAAAAACACATGTTCCACTATGTTCATAGCAGCCATATTTATAATAGCCAGAAGCTGGAAACAACCCAGATGTCCCTCTACAGAGGAATGGATACAGAAAATGTAGTACATTTACACAATGGAATACTACTCAGCTATTAAAAACAATGACTTCATGAAATTCTTAGGCAAATGGATGAAACTTGAAAATATCATCCTGAGTGAGGTAACGCAGTCACAAAAGAATGAACATGGTATATACTCACTGATAAGTGATTATTAGCCCAAAAGTTCAGAATACCCAGTAGTCACTTCACAGCAACAGTAGGGGGGAGTGGAAGGTCCCAGATGGAGGACTTGGAGAGAGGACTGAAGGAGCTGAGGGAGTTTGCAGCCCCGGGAGGGAGCAACAGTGGCAAATGGCCTGACCCCTCCATGCTCCCGGAGACTGGATCACCAACCAAAGAGCACACATGGAGGGACCCATGGTGCTGGCCACATATGTGGCAGAGGAGGGACTCATTAGCCATCAGGTGGAGGAGAGGCCCTTGGGATGGAGGGTGATAGATGCCCCAATATAAGATGAGAGTGGGAGAGGGGATACCCGCATTGAGGGAGGGGGGGAGAGGGAATAGCGAGGTTCCAAATGGGAGATCTGGAAAGGGGAAAATATTTGAAATGTAAATTAAATTTGTAATATTTGTAATGTAAGTCAAAAAATAAATAAAAAATAAATAAAAGAAAGAAGACATTCATATCAAGCTCCTATCAGCAAGCAGTTATTGGCATCAGCAATAGTGTATGGGCTTGGTGGCTGTGTATGGGATGGATCCCCAGGTGTGGCAGACTCTGGATGGCCTTTCCTTCAGTCTCTGTTCCACTCTTTGTCCCTGTATTTCCTTTAAGATAGGAGTAATTCTGGGTTAAAATTTTGAGAAGAGTGGGTGGTTCCATCCCTCAACTGGGGACTGTGCCAAATCTCTGGATATCATCTCTACAGGTTCTCTCTCCTCTTTGTTGGGTATTTCAGCTAAAGTCTTCTCTGTTTTGTCCTGGAAGCCTCTTGCTTTCCTGGCATCTGGGACTTTCTGTTGGCTACTCCCAGTTCCCCATTCCCCATTGCTACACACCTCTGTTCAAATTCCTGACCCTCTGTACATCTTCCCCATCTCCTTCCATACCTGATCCTTCCCCCCCTTTTTTCCTCTCCCCCTCCTCTCTCCCTCCCAGGTCCCTTCCTCCTCTACCTCCCATGATTTTTTGTTCCCCATTCTAAGTATGACTGAAGCATCCACATTTCAGTCTTCCTTCTTGACCTTCATATGGTCTGTTACTTGTATCATGGGTATTCTATGCTTTTTTCCTAATATCCACTTATGAGTGAGTACATACCATTGGTTTTCTTTTGTGACTGTGTTAACTCACTCACCCACAGATACAACATGCACAAAGATGTTTCTGCTAGAGAAACAAGTATTTCTGAATTGGTGATTGTGTTCATATTCCTTGTGTATTTCATACCTCATATTTTCCAATCTTTAATATGGATATTATTTGAGACAAAATAAGTAAGATAAGGGTGTCATTAGAGGAAATTTTCAATGTACTAGACAAAAAGTGAGCAAACGCCTCATGAGGGCTCATTGGGCTCACATCAGTGAGATGGACATATTGTCTTCCTCACACAGAAACTCCCACCACCCACTCCAATGACTATTCATAGAACACAGACTGTAATAATATCACTTGTCAACTTGTGGGCTTTCAAAGTATTTGAAATTCTTTCCTACCATCCCCCCCCTTTTTTCTTGGTCTATTTAAAATTTCTTATGTCTCAAATCTTATGAATTATTATTTTACTTATTTTCCGTGCAGTAACTTTGCTTGCTATAGTACAGTTTTTAGAATACTATAAATATTGACTTAAACAAATATTAAAATGTTGCTTTTTAAATGTTTGAAATATAAATCTTCCTCAAGAAATTTATTTAAGCCATCATTGTATTGCCTTATTGCAAAGAAAAAGTGCTTAAGATGAGTTAACAATATATATTCAGAAATTTTAAAGTAATTTTGACACATTTTTTCCTACCAAATTTCTCTGTTTTACCCTCACTATTTTGACGTGCCTAAATGTAATTTTTGGTTCAAGTATTTAAAAAAAAAATTTAAAGTATTGGGGTAAACACCTTTGTATATAATTTCCCGTTAACTAAACCATTAATATATATCTGTTATATACTCCCTGGGAGATTCCTTAAAAGAAAAGAAGAGTCAATATAAAGATCAGATTAAAAAAAAATCTCTGTATTAGTTAAAATGCAAACCCTAAAGTTTATTCTATACAAAGTTTAGATTTTAATTATACTTCCGTGAATTTAGTTGCCTACATATTCTATTTCATTTTGTTTTCTCATTCAAAGTATTCTTTACAGAAAGATGCTTTTTTGCAAGTCGTGTTATAAAGGATAAGTTGGGAAACTTCCTGCAGCCAAAGCTGGCCCTGAAGTTTTGAATCTGTTACCTTGTGTCCTGGGTACTAAAATCATAGGTATGCTTTGTCAGCTTCAGATAATAAGACACACTTAACTTCCTTACTTCCTTCCTTCCTTCCTTCCTTCCTTCCTTTCTTTCTTTCTTTCTTTCTTTCTTTCTTTCTTTCTTTCTTTCTCTCTTTCTTGTAAGCCACATTAATTGAGTTCAATCAAGTGTGTGGATCCAGATATACTTTGACTTAACATTTAGATTTCCTGAGGTGTACAAGGTCTTGGAGTGATCTATTTTCGACCACATTTTAAACACATCTAAATGAAATAATTCACCTTCGTTCATATAGAGTCCATCTTGAGAATTGTTAATGATGCCCACCATTGATTTCTTCCCATCACAGTATCTCCTGGGACAATTTTAATTCTCATCTCTTTATCTAATTATATCACGATGTTGTCTGCTTTTTACTAGGCACATTTTATTTTGGAAAGATCTCTTATGTAGTTATTATAGTATTATAATTAAATTTCCTCACTCAGGCAAATTAGTTTTCTTGTTTCAATTATTATTAAAATAAGAATTTCAACAAAGTTCCTAACACCTGTTTTGTAGTTTATGGATACCGTGATTAAGACATTCTAACTTAATTTTAAGTGTATGTTTAAAAGCCTAAGGTTTTTGACCGAGAAATAACGAGCCCTTGGGTCTAGCTAATAATGTCTATATTTTAGGACATCACAGCAGACCAACAAAGGCCACATTCAGGATGATAAATTCTATAAACCTATGCTGAATAAAAATGAGTCCTTTTGTGCTATCTGCAATGTTGCTATGGTTACCAACTGTTGCTTTGTGGGAATTTTGCTGTTTTATGACATCAGATACCAAACTTGTCAGTCTCATTTTATATCATTCTTAAATCTCTTCTGTGAAAATAACATTCCTGTAAGAGATCCTCTGATATATTTGCAGCCTTTTTCTTCCTCTATAAATAAGTTTCTTTGGATAAAGCAGGGAACAGAAACAAAACAAAGCATATGTTCCTCTTGAGTAAACTTAGGACAGACTTTGTTGGTGTCCGCCCCCATTGTTGTTGTTCAATTAATTGGAAATAAGATGGTATTATTCTTTTAAAAAGGCAATGTGTTCTCAACTGGGAGACTCCATTTAACAATAATTATTGTACCCATGGATTCCCATCTGTTATTGGTGCTAAGAGTCAGTATGTATTCTGCTTACCTGCAAACATGCACTTTCAAACTGTAACAGAGTTTGAAGTGTCCATGAGTTGTTACTACAGTTTTACTGAGATTGTGGCTTTGGGAAACAGGTCAGATTCACTTCCTACAAAGCACAGTGCTTTTTTTCTTTTTTATGCCTGAAGCATTAATATATCTTCTCTTGTCTCTATTGATTATATTTTGACAAAAGGGATGATGTAGGAAATATATTCCCAACGTTCAAAATATTGTGGTTCATTTGAAAACTACTTAATATGCACCTTTCCTGAATACCTAACCAAATGACACTGGTAAACTAATGAAAATATTCCTTTTTACAGGATTATTCCCTCATTCGGTTGTTGTATTATTATGGCTCTCTGGAGGAAGAGCAATATATGTGTGTATACATTTGCATAGTACACATACAAGTCTTCAGGCCATGTTAGATTCCCAAAAGCTGATTCTGATTTCAGCTGAAGAATCAACCCAAACAACAATAGAGTAGATAAACTTGCCAGCAAGAGGGAAGCCCAAAGGGAACCAAAGAGACAAAGCTTTCCTTATTCCGTGTCTTTTTATATGAACTGCTACCAGAAGAGACTGCCCATATTTGGGATAGGCCTTCGTACCCAGTTAAAGCAATCAAGACAACCCCTAAAGACAGGCCAACAGGCCAGCCTTGTGTGTGTATGCAGTCTTTCACCAAGACTCTCTCTTCCCAGGGGATTGGAGGCTATATCAGTTGAATATTAAATCTAACCATCTTGGATGTCTACACTGCAAGAAATCCTTTCTAGTGCAACTGTGTCTCACTGCCTCATATGTATCGCTCCCATACATCTTAAATAATTGTATTTCACAAGTAACACCCTAAGCAATGGGCTAGCAGGTTATAATATGTGCACAGGAAAAAAAGGAGGAATCTAACTTTTCAGCAACTAGGTGTATATTGAGTAAATATCTACATTACCTTATTAGCGTATTGTCACTTTATGAAGCAGACTATTTTAAAAGAAGTACATTTCGCAGTTTCATAGATAAGTTGCTGAGGTTGTATGTTTTGTTTAGAATCAATAATGGTTGAATGTAGAAATTAAAGTAATATGATTGTAATGGACAAAGAAAAAAGTTTGCCATATTACCTACCAAGTATCCCAGAAAAAATAAAAATGATTAAATATACAGATAATGTGGGCAAATATAACAATATAAGAAACTAGTTTGTGAATGTGATAAATAAAATGTGAAATGAGAATTGGGATCAGCTGAGTGGGTGAGCTCTTACTGCTGGTCCTTCACTCACACCAAACATGAAAGGAAATCTTTCAACTCAATTCATCAGCTCTCTACAAAGGTCCTAAATTTATACCAATAAGATGAAATGTCAGACAGGAGTATTGTAGGGTTCAATATAAAAAATCAGCATAATACACATTAAAATGAAGAAAAACATGCATGTCATCTGGTTTCCAGGAAAGCATGTGACAAAGTTTAACGATCTTTGAAGAAGAAAAAGGGGAAAGTTCAGAAAATAGGGAAGATTAAAGTGAAATGGTAGGATCCACAAAGCATCGGTCTCATGACAGTCAGTGGTAAAGTCTGAATACTTTTCACCTAAGATACAGATCACAAGAATGTTTGCTTTCTCCATTGCTATTCAACAAGTTGGAAGCTCTACCCAAAATAATTAGGCACAAAGAATAAAAACAGTCCTTTGGGATGGGAAAAGTAAGCATCTCTCTTCACAGATAGCATGAATATAAAATTAAGAGAATACTTGGAAAAGTTCCCAAAGCCGGGAAAATCATTAAAATTGCACATGATAATGTCAAAACACAAAAATCAGTTGTTTTTTACACCTCAAATGAGTAATCAAACAAAGGAAATAATGAAATGTTTTAATTATATTAGCATCTTAAAGCATTTCTGAAAAGCAGAGTTAATATCTTAAATATATAAAAAGTTACTGTAAGTTATCAAAGAAAGTCTACCCCAGTTATACTTAGGTAAACTATATGAATAGATCTTCTAATAGCTAACATGTGAAAAAATAGTATCATGTTGTTAGGGAAATGTAACTTCAGACAACAAGATAAAGAAAAGGTTCAGTGAAAATGATATGAATTATCTAGAATACACAAATTCGTACAGGAGAAAGTGAACAGAATTTGCCAGGACGTGAATAGTTAGGATAGAGATAGTAACGAATTACTGCTTAATTACTGCAGTGTTTCTGTTTGAGGGGATTGAAATTTTGGAATTAGATTGTGCTATGTCTGTAGAATGACAGCTGGACTTACAGTTTTATATGAAGAAGTTTAAGATTATGACAAGCAAATGTAAAAGAACAAATAACAATTAGCAGATAGATAAGTAGAACATAGTCCAATCAGGTGATTGCAAGAAGATGTAACAGGAATAACTTGGGAAATCTGGTCCAAAATAGGCAAACAGAAGCTTCTTGCAGAGACCTTGGCAGAGAGCTGTATCTCTCCACCATGAGCTTTAAGGATTGTTTACAACAGGATAAAACATAGTGACTTCTTTTGGAAATGCCTTACCTCCTTGCTATTCTTAAGGATACAATGTTTTCAACTCATTTATTTAACCCCTTGCTATTTGTCTCCTCTTCCTGGCCAGAGAAAAGGAATTTTAAAGACATGCTATTGTTGTCAGACTCAAACAGACTTCAACCCAGTACAAGGAGGGGGCCAGTTTCCTGTTCTCAGAGTCCTCTCTCAAAAGGCACAAAGTCCTCTTTCAAAAAGCACAGATAGCACAGGAGAGGACCGATGTCCTCTTCTCAGAGTACTCTCTGAAAAGGCACAGGGAGCCCAGGATGATTTATCATTCAGTGCCACAGAACTGTGCCTGTAAAATGGTTAGAATACCAACTTTTGTTTTGTTATTTCACCACAACAATCTTTAAGTAAAATAGGGGCTGAAAAAGTGGCTCAGTGGATAAGAGCAGTGGTTGTTCTTCCAAAGGACGCAGGTCAATTCCCAGCATACACATGGTGACTCACAACCATCTGTAACTCCATTTCCAGGGAACCTAAGGCCATCTTTAAGCTTCCACGGGTACTGCATGCTTGTCCTGCAGAGCATACATGCATGTAAAACACCCATAGACATAAAATAAAATACGTATAAATTAAACTAAAATATATACATAGAAGTAAAAATGCTTTGAAGGCAGAATTACAACTTAAGCAGTTTCTTTGATACTATTTGTATAGTATGAGTGCAAAAGCGTCAGTGTAAAAGTGATCTCACTTACATCTTTCAAATTGTATGAAAATATATATGGAGAATAAAAGGGATTTATTCTCTCTGGATCCCATAAGAGACTTGGTTTTAGAATTCTGTCTGGTTGCCTCCCAGGATTACTCATTGAAAATGAAACATTCCCTCACTTTTCACATGTACTGTTTTTATCCAAATGGAGCCACCCAGAATACATTTCTGATATTTGTTTCAACTTGATCATATCTAAAAGATGCCTTTGAATACTTGGTTACAGATACATTACTTTTACTCATTACAGGAGTGCTCAGTATAGATAATGTAAGATGCTCACAGCTAAATAGTTAATTTTTCTACATGTAGAAGAATTATATTGTATATGTTTTTTGAAAGTGACAACATGAACTAATACTGCATCTCGAAACTTTCAGTTTAATTGCTAATTCACCCTTTTCCAAATATAGCTCATTCATCCTTAAAGAAAACACACACACACACACACACACACACACACACACACACACACATACACTGAGGAATGGAGATCCTTGCCAGCTTATGCCTTTTGAAGAATGACCAAGCTAAAGAAGGTTTTAGAATTCAGTCTTAGATTTAGAACCTCCTTTAAATAAAATATTTGGTATTCACTTGACATTTAATATGTGTGTTAATGAAACACACTGAAATGATTCCTATAAGATTTGTGTTTTTAATGAAAATTTAAATTCATAGTTGGTAAAATATTGAAATAAGCTATTTAAAAATATGAATGCCTCAAAGCACTCCACTCATTCAAATAACTTGTTGACTTAGAAGCAATGCTCAAGATAAGGTCTAAGGCCTGTGGGTGTCAGGATTGGCCTGGCTCTACAATAACATAGAAGCCACTTAGGCTACTGTAAAGCACAAGTAAGATCACTCATAAGAATGGGTTTTGTAGTCTAAAAGCAATGTTCAAGTTTAACCAAAGGGGTCTGGGATAAGTAAATACAAATATTCTGAAAGATATGCACAGAGCCTGTCTTATTACCAGACAGTGAAGGATGGACAGGTTATTCCTGGCCTTCCACTGAAGAGGTCAGTTATGTTTAACTTTCCTGAGTTCTCCAGTGCTTTTCTGTGTGCACAAGGACTTTTTGCCCTCTACACTATATGGAGGGAAACTTAGTCTTTGTAACGCACAATTAAATATAAATTGCGAGAGTTCTTTTCTGATGGAATACTGTGTGTTGGACGATCTGTGAAAGGCAAATTTTTTGTACCTTCCACATTATGGTGGTGCTAGTATAAAATGAAGACTTGACAAGATAAATAATGCTAGTACTCTAAGAGATTACTATATGTTCTAAGGCAAAATTGCTACTACAGAAACACTTCTTGCTGGTAACTTTAAAGGGAAGAATGTAGGATCTTAGTAAACTAACATTGATAGTAATATCAGATTATTAATTGGCTCTATAAAAATTACTCATTTAATTTAAGATTTTTCTGATAAAATATAGAGAAGAGAAATAGAAGCTTCTAACAGAAATGGATGGTTGGTGAAGGGTAGTCATTCACAGTCACAGGGTAACTGTGAATGACTACCCTTAGACCTTGCTCACATCACTGAAAGCTTTGTTTTACCTAAAATGTCAGAGGATGATTGAATGTGTGATTTCACAAGCTTCTTCTTGCACAGAGAAAGGGAAATCAATTTTTTAGTAGATAGGTCGCCAATCTGTAGTTGTTCAAAACTAAATACTGCCTAGTGTTTTAGTAGAAGATGGTGTTGAAATTGTTTTTCTTACAAAATGAGCAGTTCTTAAAACTGGATTTATTGAAAAGAATATTTTTCACATTCATTTAAGGATATCAGTTATGATCCATATCCATTAAATTTTGGCATTTGAGAATTTTGATTGCTAAAACTTACACTTTTAGCATTTTTCTTTTTATTTGCCCTTCTCTTATGCAATGCATCATGATCTCATCCTATCTTCTCTCCACTCCTGCCAACCCCTCCCCCACATTTCCCCACTCCCAGGGATCCACTGCTTCTCCACTTTCTTCCAGAAAAAAAACATCTCCCAGATATGGCTCCCAAATGTTATAAAAAGATGCAGTAAGACTAGGCATAAACCTTTATATCGAGGCTAAAAAGTTATTAACAGGTAACATCAGCTAGTGAAGCCTCGATTAATAGTTAAGGAAACTACAGACCACACAAGATGCTTTGCCATCTCATATAAGAATCTGAGTTACTTTTCCTAGCTTTAATTTCATTTAAATTTCATTTAATTTTTTGACTTTTTTAATCTATGCTTGTGAGAAATTTATTTGAAATGTGATTGTGATTTTACATTATTGCTCTTGGTCTTTGTATTTACCTTTTTATTTTATTTAATATTTATTTAATATTTATTTTTAATTGTGCATGTGTGCATGCATGCATATATGAATGTCATCCTATATTTAGAATATAGACTCTGGAACAGTGGTTGCCAGAGAATAGGAAATAAAGTGATAAGGAACAGAACAGGAGAAATTAATCAATATGTATAAGCATATTGATAAGATGGGGAAAGAAGTTCTGATGTTCTGTCACAGATAGGTGATTATAGTTAAAGGCAATGTAATGGGCAATTTTAAACCAGCCCAGAGAGAAGACTGTAGTGGTCTCACAATGGGAACTGAATGTTCCAGATTCTAATTACATCATTTCACAAAGTGTTTCTGTATTGAGAGAATATTAAACCCTATGAATGTGAACGTTTATTTTAGCCATGTGGATGTATACAGTACATTTAATGCTGGTTATGGTTAGCATTTTGCTGATGAGTAATGAGGCCAAACTCTGAACACCATCTTAATACATGAATACATACTGCCATACATTCTTCCTGTGTTCTTGTGTTATAAAAGTAACTTTTTGTCAAAAGATGTTATTGAAAAGGCTTACTGGTGAATAATCTCACTCTGTCTAGTTCTTTTTGAATTGTGTTTGGCTAGTTCAACTCAGCTGTTCTGGCTCAAACTCCTTCCAGGCTGACTGATTCATTCTTGCTTCTATTGTCTTCTGACAGAATTGTTCTACTTGGCCTCAAACGGACTCTGGCAATCTATTCTTATATGTATAATAATAAATATATATTTATTCATTCATATGTGTATATATATATGTATATATATGTATATATATACATATATATATATATTTACATTTCAACTGTTTCTCCCTTTCCAAATCTCCCCATTGGAACCCCCTATCCCCTCCCCATTCACCCTCCCTCTATGAGGGTATTCCCCCACACCACTCTTGTCTTCCCTTCTTGGCATTCTCCTATACTGGGGCATCTAACACCCTCCAGCCCAAGGGCCTCTCCTCCCCCTGATGTCTAACAAGACCCTCCTCTGCCACATATGTGGCCAGCACCATGGGTCCCTCCATGTGTATTCTTTAGTTGGTGATCCAGTCTCCGGGAGCAAAGGGGAGTCAGGACAGTTGACACTGTTCTGGAAATCTATTCCAATCTTCTGGTTCCTTCTCTTTCTCTGGGTCATTCTGTCTTCACCTGCAACCTGTCTGGGTAAAATTTTCCTGGTAAAACTGACTTCTCTCTCTCTCTCTCTCTCTCTCTCTCTCTCTCTCTGTGTGTGTGTGTGTGTGTGTGTGTGTATCCTCTCTTTCTTGTCTGTTTCCCTCATTAAAATACCCTATCTCTGACTCATTCTGCCAAATCTTTCTCTGATTCATCTCTGTGTCTGCCCCTTAATTAGACTTCACTTTCTAGCATGACTGCTTCCTTCTAAAAACTAACTTTACCTTCATTGTTCGGAATTAAAGGTGTATATTAGGGACATTTCTGCTTTCCAGCCAGAGGGATTAAAGGTATATTGTTCCAGGTGGATCATACAGACCTAGAAGTTCTTTGAATGTGATTCCTTGCCAAATAGCCATGTTCCTGGATTAAAATTCCTCTACAATCTGTATATTGTATTAACTATATCTATCACTCACAGTATTTGAAAATCTCTTCTATTTTCCTATAAGATTAGTTCATAATGATCTTAATCTCTTTTAATACCAACTTAATACATTGTGAATTTCTTCTTTTATACTTGATACTTATGTGTAATTTATGGAATATTTGCCTGCTATAGTGATAAAATGATTTTGTTCTAATGTCTGCACATATGTAGAAAATGATCACACATATCAAATATGACATTTAATACTTCTGTATGGGAACTGTAGAAATGCTCTGGTAGTAGAGACGAAATACTGCTTCTGCAGGCGATCTGAGTTCAAGTCCCAGCATACATGTTAGATAGTTGAAATGGCCTGAAATTGCATTTCTCCGTGATTTAACAGGTTTTGGCCTCCTTAAGCATTAGGATGCATGTGAATATGCCCCCATATAGACTATACATTCATGTGCATAACTAAAAGTGAAGAAATTTAAAAACAAAAAATTCTATGTAACTAGTCAAATATTATTCAGGAAAAGCAATGTGAATTTTATAGTAAAAACTAACTTCAAGAGAACCTGTAAAATATTGAATTGAAAAAGAAAATAAACTTATATGAAGTAACAGATGTCTACTATTCAATGTGTACAACAGGAAAAGGTTGAAACAGAATCTGCAATTCTTTTGAATTACAATGGCTACTGGTTAGTTGTAAATTGTGGGAAGTAAAATACATACGTTGATCACAATCAGTTAACATTTATGGCATGCTTTTATGATTCCACAAATAGAGTTGAAGACAAGAAAAACAATTCTTAAACATTTTTTGCTTTTTGCACTCTCCCAACACAAAATGGCTTTGGTGAGTGAGGCTCCCCAGCTTATTCTAGTAGTTAAAAAAACTTCCTTTGTGGTTTTAATTAGTGTAGCATTAAAGTGCTGTGGTTCAACAACATGCATGTATTAACATTTTTATTGCTCTCCATTGCTGGTTCTTCCCTTCATTCTATCAACATTTACAGATTAGTGGGGACAAATTATGCATTCAGAAGAGAACAAAAGTAGAAATATAGACTTGGTTCATAAGTTGCCCAGGACTGACAGCTCATAGAGTTCAAAGAAAGAAAGAAACACTGGAGTCCTTTGGTTCAGCAAAGGTGTGGCAGTTGTAGCCCTTGATCTGGGCTTGAAAGAACTCTGTATTTGAATAGGGAGCAATAACTATTCAGTCCTTAAGGGAGAATTTGCACTATCTGCTGTTTCTTTCCTGGCCATCCTTTCATCCTGCTATTTGATTGGGTTGATATTTCAAGGAGTGCAGAACATGAAAGCATCTTGATATGTCCATGGTCTATTTGAATTAGACTTCTTAAGAAAAATCAGTAGAGGAAATAAAAAAGGCAAACTCTAAGGGTAGGGTGGGGAAGAAGTTCATATAGATCATTCAGCGTTCTACAAGGGAATTATTCTTCATTCAGATGCACTGTTGAGACATTAAAAGTCTCAAAGGTGTGAATTTTAATTAGAAACAGGCCTGGTTGTGCATGCTTTAACTGTCAACACCTGTGAGATGGACAGAACGATCACTATGAGTTTGAGATTCACTTTGTCTTCTTAGTGAGATTCTGTCTTGAAACAAAACAAAGCGAAAAATCCACAAGTAGAAAAACTCTTCTCCTTTACCAAATGAAAAGTGTATTATTAATTTTGAACTGCCTTATGTATTAACTCACGAAACACCCATGAAGCCAGTGTCCTTGAGTAAGTGGAATTAAGCCTATCTTCTTATTAGCTCATAAAAAACACATGCGGACTGTGTCATATTACTCCTGCTGAAATTTAAATGCAAAAAATTTAGGTAAACACGCAGTTTTGGTTTTGGATGTGAACCAGTTCCTTATTTTGTGTCTCTCACATTCTAGATGCTCAGTATAGTAAGGTAGGAGACCCCTGGACAGGATGGAGAAC
>JADRCH010000014.1:2428838-2450912 GCA_019843965.1 Rhynchomys soricoides
ATAGTAAGGTAGGAGACCCCTGGACAGGATGGAGAACTCCTGAGTGAATATTAGTAATATTTATAGCATATATCCAAAAAACAGCAAATGTTCCCAGCTCAAAACCTCTCAGTTTACCTCGGGCCCTGGGCCTGGTTTTGTTTGTTTTCTAGCTACTTAGTGTAGTATCTGATATACAATGGGTACTTCAGAACCACTTTGTGAATCTAATTCCAGTTGAGTTGTGAAACTTGGTTTTTTAATATTTGATATGATCCCCATCACAAGACCACAGTGTTTTTTTATGACTTCCTGAGAAGAATTCTTCATTATGATAATAGTCTTACAGACTTTTAAAAATGCTCTATAAAACCAAAGTGCCTTCCATATTTTCAGTAATTAGGAACATCTGCTTTTTGCTTCTTCTCAGCTTCTCAGTGCAGAAGGGAAGATATACTCTCATGTTTCAGCACTTGTTTGGGTCTACTAACTAGGGAGCATATCTCTCCTTGAACAAGTTGGGAGCCTTACAGAGGTAATATTATTCCATTTGTTGTACTTCTGCAAATTCTCAGTTGGACAAATCGACTTCTTAGGACTGAGGATTATATCAAAGTTCTGATAAACACTGTGAAGTTAATTGGGTTCCCTTGGCATTCTCTGTAAAATTTGAATCTTTTGGGATACTCCACTGCATGTAGTCTAGTTGTATGTGCCCATTTTAATATATGGTAGTGTAAAGGCAATCAACTGTCACTTCAACTTTGGACTGCCAGTGACATGTGCTCTAAACCTAAAATGAGATCAGAACTGATTGAAGTAGAAAAGGTCACTGGATTGTTAATAGGTTCTGCCACTCATTAGCTTAGTTTGACAGTCTGCCAATGCAGAAGCATAATTCTCAAAGCTTTTGTGTCTAGCTCTAAAACTGTTGGTTCTGTTAGTTCTGTATACCTCTACCGAAATCTCATGGGGAGAATGTGATTGGGAAAAGAAATAAAATTGCAATTAAAGAGCTTAGCTTTTAAGGCCTAATGTGATTGGCATGTGTGAGGTTGGGAATCTTATCTTGGTTCCCCAGAGCAAAGTGGCAAGCCATGAAGAGAAGAGCACTGGAGAGAAGATGCTGGGTTTTAGCATAGAGTTTGATTATGCTGCAACAGTAACACTATCTTCACTTACTGAGGAATGCTTGCATGTTAAATCCATCATAACTTCATAATTATCTCACTATTAAAGATATTATGTTAGGAACTTGGTGTCTATGTAGGGTTTATAGATTACTCAGGTATTTACATTTATATTAAGATGTCATTATATGCTTATACGTGGTGAAATAATATAACCAACAATTTAGAAATACTTAGTCCAAACTTCAGTACATTGAGGCAAAGTAAATGTATTCTGCTTGACAAGAAATGTTCTTGTAAATACACTTTACATCTACAACACAGCAAAAGAAACCGAAGTTTGTCCTGGAGAATGCGAATATTAGAGTTTAGGGGAGCTAAACAGATACACATACACAGCTGAGAGCAGAATGCTACTGCTGGAGAAATACTAACCAAGAATGCTACAATCTCATGTGTGCATCTTGTGCAGGCTATCACCATATATTGTTTGGACTTGGCACTTTCAATTTATAAATGTACTAATTTTTAAAATTCTCTGTAGGTATGTGTTTTCCTAGAATATCTCTTTGGTGAACACAGAATTTCATGTTTTACAAATAGTATTTAAAATGTATCAGGTATTCTAGCTGCTTAGTGGAGCAGGGAAAACAGATGTGGTAGCAGTTCATTGTCAGTAGGTCTAGTAGGGTCTTCTGGATGACATTCAGCTCTTTTCCTTCAGTGACTGCAACATGGCTTCTCACTGTCAGGATGGACAGCTTCTCTTCTGCATGACAGGATCCTCTTTAGGAGAAGGTCATCTCTGTCTAGGAAAATCAGAAAGAAAAAGAAGTGCCTTAGGTGTTTACTAATTTTGGAAGTCAAGATCTGTTGGTTTTATTACAAGATTGTATCACATTGTATCACAATTTGTTCCCTAAAAAAGACCTCCTGGTGAAATTACTTAAAAGAAGACAGGGAGGAGAAAAAAAATGGAAAACCCATTTCTCCCTATGTGACCAATGGTCCAGTCTCCTTACCTAGAGAGCAGACATAGACAAATACCTATTTTACAATGTGGTTGAAAGAGTTTCATCAAAAATATATACATTACCTGAAAGAAATTAAAGTTAGAGATTTGTGTACAATGTATTCAGCCTGATCTATTTCAGGTAATTCCTTTGGGGGAACATCGAATTAATTATTTCTCTTATGAAAAATGGAAATGGAAGTTAGAACTAAGGATGCCATTTGAAGAGAGACAAGAGAGTGGTTCTTTGCAGTCATGTCATAGTCCAGTAAAAACCTGGATTTCTTGATGACTGTGATTGTGTTTGTCCTACTAACATAACAAATACTACTGCAGCATGTGTAACATGCCGATATACTACATTGTCTAACAGAAAACCACATAAGATGCAAATCATTTCTCTTAGGTAGCTTTACTGAAAATTTAATTTAAGGATTTGAGAATAAGTTTAGGACCCAGGGATGTGTGTGCTGAAATCCAGACTGGATTTCCTAATAAAAAACAATTGTTTCATGTAGTGGGTTCTGAATCTCCTCCTTTGGAGGCATCGGCCAGGTCAGCACTGTTTTTCACAGAGCATAATAAATCTCAATAACCTGTCCTTATCTATAAATACAGAAAAACACACATGATATTTTAGAACTAATTAATAATTATCTAACATTTGCAACCTGGGTATTTTGAAAAATTGCTCAATCTTTTGCTATTTATTAAACAATTTATATATAATGCCAACAATATTCTAGAATAAAGATATTACGGAGGTATACTGCAACTTCTGTAAAAGTGAAACAATACTTCATGGTATGAACCACTGCTCTTCAGATAGGAAGAAACTAAGGACTGATGGTTTTTTTCTCATACCACCAATAGTATGTCAAGTAAAATGAGTTCATGTTCACTTAGCCTAGATGGTCCACTTTATTAATCCATTCATAGAAATCAGCAGTCGAGCATGTCTTCATCTACCCACAAACCATTCAGCACTTACCTCAAAGCACATGGACTATATTCTGTAGTAGAGATCCCAGGTCTCATGTTTTGTGCTGCAAAGGAATTGACTAATTTTAATAACCACTTATGTCATATTATGTGGGGTGCTCTATTATGAATGATTTTAAAATAGTAATTTATATAGAATTAAAAGCATTTTAAGAGTTTTATATGATCTGTCCTCTTTATAAAAATAAGGAGGCTGAACTAGGCGTGGATTAAGTGACTGGAGTCTACACTATATATGGTGGGCTGGCATTGCAATCTGATTGATCTGGTTTAGACTCTGTGACCTTAACTTTTAGACATCAAAACAGGGGAAAGCGGGTGTTTTCAAGGAATACTAATAATGATAGTGTTACCTGTCTTGTTTCCTAATGAATGTTGCCAAGACAAGTCTCAGTGATTAAGGCAGAGTTGGAAACCCTGGCTCCTGTCTTCTTTGTCCCAGGTCGCCGAGTAGCCAAACATCCTAACACTGTGTTATATTACCAGAGTGTGTCTTCTCCTCCCACTCTTCAACTCTTACCCCAAGCAGTATACTTCTACAGGTCTTACAGACTCATAGACAGGTCTTTACATACATACACATTTCATTTTCTTGACATAATTTATTGTTCATATTCATAAAATTCTCCTTGAATGGATAGACTTTTTTTTTAGAGCTTGTCCACATTACCCCAAGCCTCTTTAAACCCACATTAGAAAACCTTCTAACAGACACTTTTTTTGAAATGATAATATTTAAAATAATAACCTGCTCTCAATTAATGTGCCAGTAATGGACATGTTTAAAACTTATTTAGTCTCTACTATGTCAACTATACATCAATTGCTCATATTAAATAATAAATTCATAAATAGAGTAAGGCAATTGTCAGAAAACTAGATTAACCTTGTTTAAAATTAAGTTGAGCATGTATACCCAAAATAAACTCAATAGATTTATATTGCTGCAGAATGAATGGAAATTGATTAGTCTAATTTATTGTTCATTAAATTGGGATTTACTTTATACATTATTGAGGTTTTGAAATTACTATAGAATTTTAATAAAATATATAACATTTCATTTTCAGTAGATATGTTTTCAAAATATGCTTTAAAACCCCCATCTCATAATTAGAGTACTTTCACAGCAACACAAAGATTTCTAAATCTAATGTACAGAAGCCCAGAGGCATGTTACCTAAGTGCCATAAACCCAAGATATTGATTAGTGAGGAAATATACTAGGGAGAAATTTCATATGGCCCTGTGTGGATAACAGATAAAGGGTGGTTAGTAAGTTTCTTCTTACTGGTCCAATAAAGTGAAACTCTTCAAAGAATTCAAATAGCACATAGATCATGGGACTGAAGGATGGAAGAGTGGGGCCAAAATTGGACTATTTTCTCAGAAATATAGTGATGGTTGATGCCCTGTACAGAAGGAGACAAGAAAAGCTCTTGCTAGGATACATTTCAAAACAAAAAACATTTGACCCAGAGTCAAAATTAGAACCACATAAGCTATATGAATGTGTGATCATGAGAATAAGATCTCATGACTAACTGAACTGTACTCAGTGAAAAAGCTGAAGAAGCAAGCAAACAAATGCCACCTGGCAATCTTAAGATTTTTTTAAGTGATGTTTTGCAGATTACGTAAATGGTAACATGGATTGAGCATGAGTGGCAATGTAGGAAAAAGTTGAGTATTTATACACGCAGAGAATGATGACCGAATTAGTTTCTTCAGAGCTATTTGTTGGGTAATTTCTCGTGGACTTGGTATTTTTCTGATTACTAGTTGGTACTTCTTTCTTATACAAGGTTTGATAATTCAGGGACTCTGTCATTATTGGACATCTGGAATTATATAGGGTGTTAAGTAGTTTTAAAGTAGATATTTTGCAAGCTGAAGAGATGGCTCAGTAGTTAAGCACACCTACTGCTCTTGAAGAGTATCTGGGTTTGGTTCCCAGAACCCACAAGGTGTCTCACAACCTGATATAATTATGTTTCCAGGGGATTTGGTGTCCTTTTCTGACTGCATGGACAACAGGCACACACATGGTACATAAATTGCCTGTTACACATATCAAGTGATACACATAAGCACATGCAGACCAAATATTTATATACATAATATAAAATTTAAAACATCTTTTTCAAAGATCTTTCAAAAGTCAAAACAATGAGACTGGAGAGAAATACAGTAAGGCACAATGGTACACAGACATAGATTCAGAGAAAACACCCTTATGTATGTAAAATGAAAATTTAGGAAAAAGTCTTTGGAAAAAGTAAAAATTTCTCAAGTGTCTTCAGGTTTTTAAGAGACTCAACAAAAAGATGAGCTTCTGGGCTCTACTGGAATTAATTTTCTAGCTCCAATTATTAGAAGTTCGATGACCCACCATAAAAGTGGGCATCACCTTTCTAGTGGCAGGCAAAAGGAGGAAGAAAAAATGAGATTTGCTTTTGACATCTCTTTACATAGGTTGGATGGCTAGGATTAAAGGCGAGTGCCACCATAGGCTATTATTCATTTCTTCATTATTGAACTTTGAGAATTTGTTCTTTACAAAATGTACCACACAGCAGCATTGATTTCAAATGGAAGCACAATGCAATGGGGTTGTCTCTCATTGCCTGAGAGAGAACTCGGCTCTAAACATAAACATAGTTTTATATTAATAAGTACTATATTTTATACTAATTCTTTATACTATATAATTTTTCTTGAAGTTTGATTATAATTTTTCCAAAATGATAAGCTTTCTGTACTTCTTGATCTTGTTCCTTTCTAAAGGTACTTTTAATTTTAAGATTGTTCTTACAAAAAAGAGATACCCCAAGGCTCCTTCACTTGATGACCAAGAGTGCTTGACTTCTTGATTCTTATAACTATTGATATGCATTTATAAATATTAAATAAGAAAAAGGTACTATCAGTGTCTCCAAAAATCATAATTCTTTACCAGTAAGTTCTGGTAAATTTTCTTCTCTAGACCAAAATTTAAAATTGATTATGTGCATACTAAGCCTGGTAAAGAATTGGAAATTATCTGTGGCTCATAGAAAATGCAATTAAAGCACCTTGTTGAGAGGAACAGTAAAGATACATTTAATTATTTTAATTATATCACTTCTAACTTAAACTCTGTGGAAGAATTTCTCTTTAAAAACTATGGTTATCCATTAATTTCAAAAAAAAGTTTTCTTTGAGTTTAAGAAAAAATATATTCTCTTTGAAATTTATTGCTGTCAAAAATATTTCAGATAATTACTCTCTTTTACCTTTTTCCATTTTTACAAATCTTGCCCCCATATCATAGCTCTTATGTCTGTTGGAGCAGTCAAACTGTAAAATGTGGCCAGCAATTTTCAAAGTACTTTGGAGACATTTGAATTAAAAAATTCAGATGTTCTGTCTTATTGATATGTTACCTTAATGTTCTAATTATCTGATAGATAAAATGTTATTAAATAATCATATAAAGCCATAGTTCTCTAGTGGACCAGAGGAAAATCTGTTTTAAAGTCATTCTGGTTGATTGGATTTGTAAGCTTGAGAATACTTTTAAGCAAATCTAGCTAAATAGATGTGCACCCTGGAGAGCAGAATGGCTTTTTGTTGTCAATCCATTAAAGGTCCTTTAATTTCTTAACAGTTCTCCGTCTGTCCCCTCTCAGCCATTTCCCTTCAGTGAAGGAACATTTATACAATACAGTGAGAGAATAAAAATACCCCATTGATTTCAGTGAACCAATGAAGCAGGTGGTTTAAATCGAGTCCTAAGAACTCCCAAGCCATCTTCACCAAGGAATCATAAACACTGGTGACTTTACTCTGTCATTGAATGGGCGAAGGAAGATGACTATTGGACAGAGGTATTTCAGTAGCAGTGTATTCTTGATCCTTTAGGAATGGTGTACACTAAGCCAGAAATTTTGGGAGATGTCAAACAAAGTTAATACAACCTTGAAATTCAATGCTTACAGAGGTCTTCCACAGAACAATAACTTAGGAAATTTTAACATGAAAATGACACCTTTAAATACCATTATCTTCCAGTTATCCCAAAACAACAGACAGGATAAGGCTTTGACTGTAGGGATGTATCTCAAGTACTAGAGTGCTTGTGTGGATTGCAAGAAGCCCAAGGTTAGAACCCAGGAATGGTATAAAACAAAGTAAAGGCTCAAGCTTGTCATCCTAGCACTCTGAATATGGAACAGAAGGAATGACCAGAAGTTCAAAGCCATCCCTGGCTACTGGGCAAGTTACCAACCAGCATTTGTTATATGAAACTCTGTCAAAAGAACAACAACACAGTGCAACACAGCACAAAACAAAACTGTTGGGGACAAATAATTTCAGAGAGTATTGTAGAAATGGGTAAGGTTCTCCTCTATATGATCAATCATTAGTTATTAAGCCAAGAAAGCAGCCATGTTCAAAGGGTAGCCCATTTTATTTCTTAATAGACAGTATTTATAGCCAATAATACTACTGATTATAACAGTCAAGATTTTATAGGAAGCAGAGGCAATTTAATGAAAATTCATTAGATTGCTTTTCATCATATGCTATGGGTTTTCCACCAATGACTGTCTCACACCAGGAGCATAAGAACACTAGAGTAAGTTGTCCAGGCCATGAGATGTTTTGCCTCAGTGCTTCCAATTGCTGCTGGAGAATTCCTAGAGTATGAGTAGTCTTCAGTCTTTGTTAGAAATTTGTAGACCATAGACATGAATTCTGGTGTCAGTGACAGAATGAAGCAGGAGCAAGGAGGTATATGACAATCTAGCCTGTGTGAAGTGATGTCAAAAACAAATCTCATTTTGACTCTTCCCTTTGCCTTCCACTAGAAAGGTACATCCCATTTTTATGGTGGGTCATCCAACTTCTGATAATTAGAGCTAGAAAATTAATACAAGGAGAGCCTAGAAGCTCATCTTTTCCTTGAGTCTACATATGATAAAGTTGGCAATTTACTATCAAGTGCTTCTCTCCCTCCCTCCCTCCCTCTTTTATTTTATTTATTTATCTTTTTTTGTCAAATTTAAGTACACTATTGTTAGTCAGTCCTATACCCAACTTAGAACCTCCAGCAGTAACTCTGTTTGATCTTGGTAGGCATGAACATATATAAATATGTGACCCACAGAATTCTATGAAGTTAGAGGAAGTCTTCTTGTAGGCTTAGATTTTTTAAAACCTACTTTTAATAAGGGTTCTTCAATGCTTTAACCTCCTTTCAAGCCCACCACTCACCAGAGGTAGTGGAAAGGAAAGATTAATGGGGCAAAGGAGGATGTGGATCTGTTTAGATATAGTTCTTTGGGGCAAATCCAATCTGAATTCCATTCACATGAATCAGCATCAGCAGCTCAATCTACTTGCAAACACCATTCATGAATCAACAATGGCAGGTCAATCCAGAAGAAACTGCAAGGCTCTGGCAATTGGCAGAGTTGGTGTAATCAGCAAGAAGCTGCTGAAACATCACAAGAAGTTCTTTGGTGTGTTTCTCTCTATGAAGTCATAACAAATGATGTCCAGCAAAGAATGGCAAGATGCACCAATACCACACAGCACTGTCAGTGAAGATCAACATCAGCAACGCCCACCAATGACCAACAAAGAATGGTAAGGCATACCAATACTACGCAGCATGTCCACTGTCTGTTGGGTTATATTTATACCCTTTCCAAACATCATGTGTTCTCTCAAGTATCCATTCTAGCAAAACTTCACATGCTCCTTTTCTAGGCTGCTTCCAGAAAAACACTCCATGTCTGTTCTTAATAATACATCCTCCCATGTGTCTGCTTCAGAGAAAACATCCCCTCATAGGAGTTTCCAGAAACACATCACATGACACAACTAAATCTCCAAACAAGCCAGAAATTTCCACTTCAGTATCTGGCTTCAGTTTTTAACCTAACCTCCTATTAATGGCACCTATGATTAACGCATGTGTGTGAGTTAAAATTTACAATACTTCACTTTTTAGCACATTAAATTGTCTTTGGTTTTTTTGGTTTCTTTGTTTGTTGTTTTGTTTTGTTTGTCAGGGTAGGAATAACTCAATAGTTTCATTACTTATCTTAAGAAAATAACTTATAAGATATTTGGCTAATACCTGTGTAAAAAATGCTGTCACTAGAAATTACACAATTGATAACTACTTATTCAAGTTTATTTCATTTTGAGAGTGGGAGAAACCCAAGGTATGTCTTGCTTCACACTACCTAGAGCTGTAATGTAGATATAACTTGTCTGTTAGTTTTATTGCAGTGGCATTCTTCCTACCTTTTCACAGTGATTGACAGCAGCAGAATAAACCTTTGTGTTCTTGCATACACCTTTTCCATGCTCAGTGTGATTCAGTGGATCTGCTCATATAA
This sequence comes from Rhynchomys soricoides, assembly GCA_019843965.1. NCBI lineage: Eukaryota > Metazoa > Chordata > Mammalia > Rodentia > Muridae > Rhynchomys > Rhynchomys soricoides. The sequence goes on from JADRCH010000014.1 coordinate 2,438,357, forward strand.
ACATATAGGTAACTTGAGATACATTAATTTTGTCAAATAATTGGAGGTGGCTCATGTAAGAAAACTGCTTTCCTAAGTGCCTTGCAGTCCAGATACAAATGTAGAGAAAACACATGAATCTTCCCAATTTCTACTAAATTAGATACTCCTTTACATTACTACTAAATGTTTAGATTGGGAAATAGTAATAGCCAACCTCACCTAATGACCTACAGATATGACATAGTCACAGGCCTGATAAAGTTTAAAGTAGGCAGAATATAAAAAGTAGATATGAATCCACACAGGGTTTTTGTTAATCAGACACACATAAACAGCAGGAGTAAAAACGGAACCCAGATGATATGTGATGTCGTCCCCTTCTGATCAACCAGCCAGTGAGTAAAGGAGGAAGGGATGTGCACTGAAGTTAGACTTGACTTTGTGCAGTCAGTGTGCCCATCTTTCTGGGCAGGTGCCAGCTTTGCCAAGTCATAAAATGAACTGCCTCACTTTCTCTATTCTGAGTTTCCAATGCTTATATTCCAAAGCAAGGATCGATGTTTCTCTTTGGAGTACTAGGAGAGAAAAACTAAAATAGTCTTCAGAAGTTAAATTGCTTTGGAGTTCACTTGTATTCTGCTACATGTTCTGTAAGAATTGACCTATTATTATTATTATTATTATTATTTATTATTATTATTATTATTATTATTATTAATTACTTTATGTCCTTATCTATGCTGTTGGATTTCTATGGCACCTATTGTTCAGAATTGTTAAGATAAAATAAATAAACAAAAAAACATATTTATGATTAGTAGCCAACATAGTAAGCTTCTAATAAACACTTAGTAGCACTTGGGCATGGGAGAGTACAAGGCAAAGGCAACGTTCTTTCAAATAGGTAAATACTCTGAAGGCCCAGAGTTCTGGATCATATCTGCATTCTTGTCTTGCTTGCTTGTGTGGCTGTATGCAATATAGCTCTAATCCTCAGGAGTCTGTAAAAGCTGAAATGATAAATGAGCCTTGCTTGATTTTGTAATGAAAAAGAAGAATTTGCTGCATTTTGACGGTGTGGACAATGTGTGTCTTGACAATATTTTTGGATGCTTCTAATGCTTGCTAACATCAGAAAACTACTGCTCTTAGCATAGTGAACCCATCAAAAAACCATCTTGCCAGGAGTTTTCAGAATCTGAATATTTTCTCTGTTAGCAAGGAAACCTTTTGGCATGTCTACTTTAAGGTGGCCTATTCATTGTATCAATTTATATAAACCTCCTAGGGAATCATTATATGGTAGCAGAGAGCATTTTCAGGTTTAACATGAAGTTTTGTTGAATATCATGTCTCAATATTTGAAAGATTAATATAATGAATCAAAGCTTGCTTTATAGTAAACTTTGAATAAATGACAGTAGTAGTTATTACTATTACTTTAATATTGAGCTTCTATATTCCATTATATAAAAATCTTGCATTTCCTGTGTGTATTGGGTAACTATCAATAGACCACTCAACAGTTCTAATGGAGAATGCAAATGTAACAGGTTATTCTATGAAATTCAAGTAGCTTGAAGCAGACTGATGTCCTCATTATTGTCTAAATACAGATTTTTAAAAATAAAATCATGATAATCAAAAATATATTTCATTTTGTCCAGTATTCTGTACCCAGCACAATACCCTGATATTCCTCAATGTTTAACATTTTTTTAAAATAATGTGTGAATGCCTGAATTATTCCAAATCCATAGTGAAAGGGAAAAAAGTTCCCTTTGACCTTTCTTCATACCTGCTGCCTTTCCCCCAGTGGATCCTGTGACCTTTTGAGTATGACTGGAATAAGCCAAGTGGGATCCTCTGTACAGTGGAGACTCAGAAATACTAATCCTGCTGTTTACACACCATGACCACTTATTTAGGAGCTTGCACAGCCAACTACACACAGCAGTTTCAATCTTGGCATTTTGGCCTAAAGTGGATCAGAACTTTTAGATGCTGGTGCCAATGAGACAAAAATCTCCTGCCACAGGCTCACCAGGTCTAACGAGACTTTTACTTTATCTCAGCACTATACTTCAAATGTTCTTGCTAGATCAGTGGGAATTCTATAGTTTTTCTAAGCCTAACTAGGTTTTCTATAATAAATCAGGTCATTATCCAGTCTGATAAGCAGTCTATCCAATGTTGTTCTTTTTAGTCTCATGATAATGATGTCAATGTCAGAGAAGGGAACAAGATAGTCTGTGCTTTAGCCTCAAAAACATCCGTTCGAATTGCTTTTAGACATTTATTTTTATAAATGTGTCAAAACCTTTTATTAAGCTCTGAAAATATATGGGGACTTGGAGCTTCATCTTTAGAGAGATGTGAGTTAATGCACAGTGAAGCTACAGGATGTAAGAGAAAAAAACTTACCCTTGCCCTTCATTCTGCTAAAAATCTGATCTTGGTGACTCTGAAACAGATCAACTCTAAACCCCAATAGATTTAAAATGCACCAGACTCGCTCAGTTATTCAACATATGTGGAAGTGACTTGAAGACCTTTATTTGGGGCTACACTCGGGAGGAATCCCTAATCTGAAACTCAAGTAACAGTACAATCATTTATCTTAGCTACAAAGGTATTCAGAAAATTCACCTGGAAAAAAAGGAATTTTTATCATTCCCTAAATTTAGTTCCCTAAATTAATTCCCTCATTAACCATTTAAAAAAGAGACTATTGAAATTCCTATACCATTACTATATTTTAGACCATGTTGTAACATTCTTTTTAAATTATTTTTCATTTTTAATTTTCTGTGAATTGGCATTGCCTGCATGTATGTCTGAGGATGCTGAATCCTCTGGAGCTAGAGCTACTACCAGTTGTAACCTGCCATGTGGATCCTTGGAATTGAACTCAGAACGTGTGGAAGAGCATCCATCTCTTCAATGCTGTTGTAACATTCTTTACCACATATATTCAATATTAAAGATTGTCTTTTCTCTCAGAAACAATAGCAACCTCTTCATCCCTCTGTTCATTCCTGCTCCCTTTGTTTCTCTAATGTATGAAACTGGGCGATTGCACCACACTGGTTCAAAGGTCTTAGTGCTTTCTAGAAGAGCTGATTGATGGAGTATCTTATTTCTGACATGCTGAGCCCTTGATAACTGAAAGAAGAATATGAGTAGTTAAGACTGTGTAAAGCTTGAATTAGTTTATTGTGTGATTTGAGATGTGTGTCCATTCTTTATATGTACAAACATAAATAAGCCCAACTGCAAAATACTGTTGTGAGCAGTAATTGAAAAAAGCATGTTGAATACCTCATACTGATGCACTGCATTCATTTAATTGATGCTGGCTTCTTCTTTTACATAATCATGTTCTATTTTCCTTCTTTATTATTATTATTATTTGTGTGTTTTGTTTTGTTTTGTTTTAGACAGGTTCTTCATGTATGGGCTGTGAATGAAGGATCATTGTTGTGAAGTCTAGCTAAGGTTCATCTAAGATGGAACTTTCTGCCACCATCCATAAGCAATTACTAACCCACATTGCAACCTTACTCATTCCTGTTCCTGTCCAATAAATTGACTTTGACAACTAGAAATATTCTCTTCCCCAGAAATATAATTCCTTGGAATTATGTCAAGAGAATTACATTTCTAATCATGCTTAAAAAGAACTAGACAGCAATATTAAGACCCATGGAACATTTTACAAATCCCAACAAATATTTGAAGTCGAAAATGCAGAATTTTAACTTAGATTATGCTTTAAATCTGACCCTTTAGTCTCATTGTCTTCTCCATGTAGTGTGGAGCCAGGACAGTCTATCACACTCTGGGAATTTGACCCTTCTTTTGCCTAGGAACAGAGAGGGACTCAGGTGAATAAGGAATGAACAAATGAATGAGTGAACGAATGATTTGCCTGTGTTCAAACACAACTTGTCTGCATGGTTTCCTAAGCCTTCCTGTGCCTTCCTGCCTTTTCAGAACAACCTGCCCACTATCTGATGGCCAGATGCATCAGCATCCACTTGATATACCATGTGCCCTGCCTCTCTCTAAATACCCATCCCATTTCACTGGTTTCAGATCCAGATGTTTACCCTTTGTATAGGATTATATTGGCCAGAAATTACTTTTTAATATTTTACCCAAATCCCCCTTCTTTTTGTTACACACCTCTTCAGATACTACCTCAGGTCAAAGTTTTAGAAAAAAAAACCTCTATCTTTGATAAAATTATATGTATCCTCTGTTTTCTTGAAATAGAGTAAAAATATTAAGTTGTTGTTGGATGAATGTAGTTCTCTACAGCAAAGAAAGAGAGAGATCAAGGCAGATGATGGCTGACCTCCCACCTCGATTTGTTCCACTGATCGCTGAGACAAAGCAAGAGAGAGAGATCAAGGCAGATAATGATTTACCTCCCACTTCGATTTATTCCACTGATAGCTGATATTGTCATTTTATTCATTACAAATACCACTGGTTTTAATCATCTAGTTAACAAAGATTGAACACTGCTGATCAGCTTGTCAATAGCTGCCACATAACTACTGAATGATGGAGAGTTGTCATCATGATCTTGCAACTTTTTGTCAAGAAAAAGACCTCTGGGAAGAACAAAACATGAACATGGTTTCTAATCCATGTTCAGACCAGGGTGACAAAATATGCTGTATGATGACCATATTTTTTTTAAAAAAAGAATAAAGATTTATCCAAGGATATTTACCTCTAGGTTTTTAACAGATAAATCTGTTTGCAATAAAACATAATGTTATATGAGATGGTTCTTGAGAAAAATCATGGCCTTGGTATTAAGAGTAGAAATGCAGTTTTTACAGACCTAGGAATGGAATACCAGTTTACATGCATGCTAATGATTGCTCTGCCACTTAGCTATACACACAGCCACAAATATGACTGATTGTGCAAGTTGGTTCTTGTTGGATGGCCTTCTTTACATGAAATGGATGGCTCTGTGTGTTTCCTTCCACATAAATGTTGACGGTCCTTTTGGCGAAAACCTTTGACATAGAACCCTTCCAATTTGTTCATCTGGTATTGTTTTAAAAGCTATCTATATCTCTATGTACATATAGAACTAATCCATAGACATTTCTGTTTATCTTCTCTAGTTAGTTCTTAAAGAAACTTCTTTCTCTTGTGCCCCTCAAGCCATCCTGTAGTCTGCCCCCACTGCCCCTAGAACTCTTTATTTTATTTTTATTTTGGTTGATATGTGTTTATAAAAACATATGCAGCCTGTGTGTGGGTTTCTACAAAAGCCAGAGTTGGGGTATCAGATTCTCTGGAACTAGAATTGCAATCAGTTGTGAACTGCTTGACCTGGATGCTAGGAACTGAACACCCAGTCCTCTGGAAGAGCAGCAGACCTATTAATCTTTAGTGTTCACTGCATACCAACAAAACTCTCATTTATGAGGAGTAATATTATACAGAATACTATGTCAGTTGCAATTTATGTGTGCTCTGCTCTCTCTCTAGAAATCATTTATTTCTCTGCCGTGCCCTGCCTGCACTTTCATAGCCTCCTACTTAGAAGTGTCTGACGATCTGATGGTCATTGGAAGCTATGCATTGGAAGACATAGCAAAAGTATTCTGTGGGCAAAAGACAAGCAGGGGCTTTATTCAATGTAAAAACAGGTAACTTAACTACACATGTGGAATGGAGTTTCAGAAAAGAGAGGGCAGGAAATGGAGAGAGAGACAGAGACAGAGACTGAGAGATCTAAAGGCAGAGAGACAGATGGGAACATTTTTCTTAGCCCCACTTTGTAAATATCCTTAGATCTTTATGTTGAAATAGTAGCTCAGAAGGGAGACTCAGTGCACTGAAAGAGTCACGCCATTTGCCTTAAAATTTCATGGAGATAATATTTCCAGGCCAGTATGTTAAGGAGCCCATCAAACGTTTGTCTCTGAGTAGGCTGCTTATGAAACAGAGTCCTTCACTCAGTATTCTCATCTCAGAAATATTGAATCTCCACTAACAGCCATATTTCTGAGCCTCCAAACAAATCACTTGAACAAAGACTTTTCTAGGTAGGTTGTAGTCTAATAGGGGAGTTTCATCTCAAAAGCCTTTCATGTGGTTGATACATGATACAAACCTGATTTCAAATATCCCTAGTTCTTTCTTCATAGAACTTGAAGTTGCCCATCTGCTTTAGCTTATTTTGAATGCAGTGCGTCTGGTTTACAAATAAGTTATACATCTTCATTGTCTGAGCAAAGAACTCTCCTGAAGCCAATCGTATCTATTAATCTCATAAATCACATCTTGTGTTTGATAGAAGAAAGCTGCTTCTCTGCTTAAATGAAAATCTCAAAATTCAGGTTTTCTTTCCTAACAATAGAGTCTGAGTTTGATTCAGGCAGCAGCATTCCATGCTGAAAACGAGTCTGCACAGATGTCCTTGAGACAATGCAGCCCAGCAAGAGATAGCGCTGCTGCTACTGCTACTGATGGTCTGCTTTGTTCATCAGAGCCCCATAGAAATATCCTGAAGACATGGAGATTTTAAAAATATTTATTTTATTTATGCCTTTTTGGTGATGGCAGTCGATGAATATGTAGCACTTAATTCATCCATCCTGGTAAGGGTTAAGCATTAAGCAGTGAAATATTTGATTTCAAAGTTTGTCTTTATCAATTCTGAAAAATAAAATAACTATTTGGATAAAGGATGCTGAACTTAACCCAGCTAAATTTAGATATAAAGCAAAGAATATTCTCACCCATAAAGAAAATTGTGATGCCGAGCTTTGCAGCCAGAGTACTCAGAAGCATATATGAGTAGACAGTAGACAGGACCTTTGCTTTAGATTGTTTCATTTTGAATCTTGTTGATAGGCTCATCAATAGGACAGATAAAGAATAAATACCATGGTTACTAAGCCAATGTCTGAAAGCTATTCTGTTTTTATTTTGATATTCTATTAAAGACAAGATATAATGTCTGAATGTCATTATGTTATTATGTTAATCTATTTAGGTTAATTGCATTCTGAAACAATAGTTTCTGAATATTACAGGTGTAGCGGTGAGGTTTTGTAACAATGCTTTCTATTCTGAGAGGATCACATTTGGGCATCCACCCAGGAGCTATCTTTAGATCCGTGAATGAAAGGACAGACAACCAAACACATACAGACACAGACACACACACACACACACACACACACACACACACACGCATGCACACTAGCTTATTTTTAAAATGTCTTGGCTACCTCAAAGGCTGGACATTCCTAAACCTTCACCTGCTATCCCAGGCTCAATCGAGGAAGTGGCCTGTGGCTACTTACCCGAAGTCTCACATGGCTGGTTGCTTTATTTCCTGCAGCTCCTGTGTCCCATCCTTCTACCTCTAGTCATGGTGATTCTGTCCCATTCCTTTCTGAGTCCTTGGCCTCACAATTCTAAGGGTTCTGCCTTGTGCCCAGCCATTGGCCTTTGACATTTTTATTGATCAATCAAAAACAAAATGGCGACAAGAACCGTTAGCATTTGGACACACAGCTTCCCAACTGAATCAGATCATTAGACTCAATCTGCAACACATAGGAAATAAGAATTGTTATGGTTCAGAAGAGGAGAAGGTCTGGGATGTGTAGATAATCACTGTTGGCTTCCTAGAGTGTCTAGGCCTTGACCTAGACGTTCAAAAAATATGCTAACCTTGAGGAATGATGAAGTACTCTCCAGAGAAATTTATAGCTCTGTGTCTTTTAAAAAATATGCTAGCCTTGAGTATATATCTCTATATCATGGACATTAACTGAGTATTCATTTTTTTCTTTAAAATTTCCATAAAGAAATTTTGTGAGACACATAGAATTCACCAGTAACCTTCATTAACAGGAAAGAGGGAAGAATATTCACATGCCAAATCAAACACATGAACATGGTATAGGCACATTATTCAACAATGTTCTTTCCTGGCCATGCAAGGACAAATTCTGGGCTTTCTCAGTTTATCTCTGCAGCATCAGATTCCTTTCCTTTGCACCCTTAACAATCACAGTGAGGATTAGTGGACACATTTGTTACTCTGAATCAAAGTTAACTAAGTAATCTCTCAATACAACTTCTCTGCCATTGAAACAATCTGAATATCATTCAGTTTATATACAACTTAAAGCAACCCAGAGTCTCTAGGGGTAGCTTAGAGAGGAAAATGTTTGCAATGTAAGTATGAGGTTCTCAGTTTGGATTCTGGGTACGTGAGTTAAAAGCTGGGAATGGTGGTGTTCACCTGGAACCAAAGCACTGGTTGGCAGATACCTGGAGCTCACTGGTCAGCCAGCTTAGCCGAATTAGCGAGTTATACCAAAAAGTAAGGTGGAGAGTGACTGAAGATATCTAACATTAATCATTAGCTTCTACGTGCATGCAAAAGTTCAGACACACACACACACACACACACACACACACACACACTCTCACACACACACACACACGGCATGGAAAACAGCCATAGAAAAAGTCAGTATTAGCATTTATACTCACACAAAACTTGAGCCAATTCTGTCTAAAAGTAATTATAGAAGACTGGCCCTGATAGCAATGTGAAAGGGCATGTGTTCCCTATGGTGTCTGCAGCACCAGATGTAGAAATTATTATGAAAAGGGATGAGCTAGAGCAATTCCACTGGGAATACTAATGATTCAAAACTTCTTTTACATCAAAACCAGTTATGACTGTAATAATTTCTATAGGAGAATCTGTCACAGTATTAAGAGATAACATGTACATAAACTTCTATTTTTAAAATTTCAGAGAAAAGTTAAGTGAATTAAGAATAAAATTAATTAATTTATAAGACTTGCCTAACATAGAATATTTATAGACAATATAAAATTCTCTTTATGCATATATATTTTGGGGTAAATTTTCCAACTTAGAAAATAGAGAGTAAGTCTTAATTTTTTTCACTGATTATCTTGTTAGTTATCTTAGCCTTTCCATTGGAATTTCTGTGATAGAATGCATTAAATGGAGTAAAAAGGGAAGACCGTACTTGACGTTTGAATGGAAAACTGTGTACTGAAGTTAATTGAACAAGGCATTACACTTGGTATTACACTTGACATCAAAGAATTCCTCAGGTTTAGTCTTACTGTTGAGTTAGAAGGGTGTGACCAAATACAGATGGAGAAACCTGTCTTGCCTTCTTAAGATCATAATTCTCTAGACCCCCATGCACAGTTGGCTCTAAATGCTTTGTTACCAGATCATTCTACCTAGCATTTATAAGAGGGCTTCTCAGTAATCTAAATGTTGCAAGTAGGCCTATAGTCCATTTTCTGTCATTCTTCTCTCAGGGTCATAGTCTTTTTTTACATAATCACAAAGGCCTCTGATTGGCTGCTGTCATAGAGACCAAGAAGAAAGCAAAGTGACTTACAAATGCCTTGTTGCTGATGGCATGCTCATGTTTTCTTTTTGTTATCAAATACTGACAAAAACTGTTGAGCATTAAAAGTAAAGTAAGTGGAAAGGGAAAATAAATGTGACTAGGGAAATTTAAATAAACATGAAATGAACAGTGACTTCCTGTGGATATGCAATATTCAATTTATAACTCAAGTAAATATTCAATGTCATTTTTTTTAAAAAAAAAATGCACTCATAGTATATTAGAAAGAAGTAACATTTTAAATGTTTTTATTATTTTGTTTTATTTTTTGAGGATGTTTTTCCTGACTGGATATCTGTGTACTATGTGCATAACTATGCCCTAGGAGGCCAGATGAAGCCTCAGATCCTGTGACATTGGCATTACAGACAGTTGTGTCTGCCATGCAGGTACAGGGAAATTAATCTAGGCCCCTTAAAGAATATCCAGTGCTACTAACCACTGAACCTTCCTTCCAACCCAGGATATAACATTTTCTAATAATATTATCTAGGTTCTGACTTGAATTCTATAATACTCTATAAATTTTATGTCTGTATCTTATATTTTCATGTGCATGGTACAATTGCTAAAATATCCTTTACAGGTTTATCTTGAAGATTAAATCAAAAGATGCGTTTCAGGTATACCACTACAAAAGGAAGCTACTACTGGGCATTGGAGCATGTTAAATGAATAACATTCCTCTGGTTCTAAAAAAGAAAAAACAATTAAGTAAAGATACTGGGTATATTTATGCAATTGATTTTTTTTCTATTTTATGGAAAGAGATTCCATTTCATGATTACTGACTTTTTGTCAAGTCTTGTTATTTGGCGGCTCACCTTCTCTTTAATGCTTTCTATATCATTTACATAGCTAAATTTAGTTAGGTCTTGCTTTGTGTTTCACTTGACCATTACAAAGAGAGGCCTAGAATAAATCATCTTATTGTCCTGGGAGTCGGTTTGGTATATTGAGAAGAAGACGGATTTCATGGCCATAGTTTCGAACCATGGTCTGGTTAAGAAAACTATGTGGTACCAAGCCTATGCCTTAAGTGCTTTTAATCTTGTTTTCACAGAAAGAATATAGGTACTTTTAAGTCAGTGAGAGAGGGTACTGAGTGACATAATATAGAACTGTGTGATGTAATAAATAGTCCATCTCCATCGTTAACTGCATCTTCACTAGCATTCATTTTTCTCATACATAGCAGGCTACTGCTATGTAGCCTGCTATGTATGAATATCCAGCAATCATTTATTCACTTCTTTGTGGTGTACAGAGCAAGCACTTAAACTCAAAATAAGCAACAAATGAGGAAATTTTAGTGTGACCTTTGTGCAGAGCCAAAATGCAGTTGCTCTAAATTCAGATCTTTCAGGACCAGTGTTGTGATTTGAATCAGAAATGCCTACCATAGCTTTGCATATGTATACCCTTGGTCTGAACTTGTGGTGTTATTTATGGAGGTTATAGACTCTTAGGAGATGGCCTCTTACAGGGAGGTGTATAGCCTCAACCAACTTCCTGCCTACCTTCTCCTGATTGTGAGTGGAGATGACACCAGAATGGACTGCATTCCTCTGGAATACATGGCTTTCTGATATCTGGCCAAATTTGAAGAAACCTTACAGCCTCTTTTTCCCTTCTTCCACATCGATAAATTCCTTACTGTGTAATAGTTGAGAAACGAAATAAAATATATTGTAAAACATTGTACTTTTCACTCAATTCTGCCTGCATGACGTGTCAGAGAAACTGGCAGCTATCACAGGAATTAAAGCAGATATGCTCAGGTTTCGAGAAAAATAGACTGTCAAGTTAGACCAAGGACTATTTGCATAGTACTCAGGAAAGCAAATGGCCTCCAGCTGCTCTATTTTCCTCAAACATCACAGTGCTCCAGTGAGACATCTAGGACATAACCAGTTTATTCTTTCATTCTTGTTTGGACCGTGAAATAGTACAGCAGAAAGTTAAAGCATTGCCATTCAGAACACACTTTCTTGGGTACGCCCTGCAGTAGAGCAAATGTAGGTGGATATCCTGTTTATACTCTTTACACAGCTGTTTGAGTTTTAGTATGTGGATGTATGTAGCTGCTGGGGCATATCATACATGGCTTCACATTGGTGAAGAGAATTTCTATTCTTTTAGCTAATAAAATTGAAATGTAATTTTTTCCTTTGGCTGATGGGTTTGTTGCCAGTGCCATATATTGTTGTTGTTATTATTATTGTTATTTTACTTTTTGAAGACACTGTGATAATGCCAGTGTTAAAATATATGTGAAGCAGTAATTTGCATTAGCTGCACTATCAAATACTAAACCTTGAGGTCTCTTGGTATATTAAATACCTACTGCAGTACCTGTTGTTTAAGAAATCACATAATTTCTGAAAAATGGAAGTGATATGAGTACCCTGTTTTTGTCAGTGAGGACCTTGGTATTTCAGATACAAAACACTTCTATCATTTAAAGTAATAAAATTACATTCAATGGAAATTTTTCATTAAAACTTTATGGGGGTGAAGTGAGGAGGCTGCAGTCTGAATAAAATTAGATAGAAATTAGGAGAAGCCTACAAAATGCATGATACAAAATTAGTAGGTTTTTGGCAAGCAGTTGCTGTATTCTTAATTAAGAGAATATTTCTCATATTGCTATTTAAATCTTGCTATAACTGGCTTACTTATTAGAGAAAACTACACTGATAAATACAGATTAAAATGCCTGTGTTTATTTGTGACAATATCTATGAAGAACTACTTTGAGCAATTTCTCATAGAGATATGCTTAGCTGTAGAAAAAGGAAGCTGTTGAACTTTCTTCAGGTGTAAAGATCTTTCCTGTGTGCCCTGAGTCCTGAATTACAAAAACAATACAAATGCACCTTGCATTTATATTTTTCTCTTGTTTTCTTTCACAAGAAACTACAATAAGAGTAGTGATAGATTACTTATTGTGGCATCTGGCATGTAACTTTTCATATTATCTATCCTATAATCCATATTTCACTTTACATTTAGAAGGCAAACAACACATAAATGAAATTCATGGCGGGGATGCAAAAGTAATTAAGTGACCTTGACCTCGTCCACTTCAACAAATAGAGTGAGTCATTTAA
>JADRCH010000014.1:2451012-2463912 GCA_019843965.1 Rhynchomys soricoides
CCCCCCCCCCCCGCAACCTGGATGCTATTAATGAAGTTTTCACGCATGTGTTCATTGAAAATTCCTCAGTGGTATCATGCTGTTGGATTGTTTTGATCCATGTGAGCTTAGATTCTCATCATAACTTGTTTCTTTCCTTAAGAGAAATTGACTTGATGTTATTGATGAAATTAAGTTATGATGACAATCTAAAGGTTTTTGGGTTTGCTCTTGTTTTGTTTGCTTGTTTCTTACTATAAAGGCATTGGTAGTAATGTAGCCTACTACTAGCCCTTTGAAAAACCAGAAAAACATATTTTAATTGTAAGAATTATGTTTTACATTCTATAATGTAAAAGTTACCTATACTTTTTTATAGTCCAAGTGGCCAGATAAAAGGAATCATTTCTGTTCTTTTTTGGAGTTACTGTTTTCTTGCCTTCATTATCTAATAGGGCAGAGTGGATGTGTTCTTAGTGCTGCAGAGTCTAGGGATTGTTTTGTGAGGCATTGCAGCTGTCATACTGTAGAGGTAGCGTGGGAAGAGCTAGTGACTTCTACCTAATCAGACCCCTCCAGGGCAGTTGTCTCTTCTGGCCAACATTCCATTTACTTTCCATCTCTGTATCCCGGAGGTACCATGAACTTGGCTCAGTGTCCCTCCTTCTAGCTACAACCATCTGCCTTTCCACCTGGGTCTCTTTCCACCTGGGTCTCTTTCCACCTGGGTCTCTTGCCTTTCAGATCAGCCTTTTCTTTCAGTTTTCTATGACAAATAAAATTTAAATGTCTTGAAGTGTTTTCTACTATTGTGCCCAATAAAAATGAAGTTGCGATTAAGAATGTGTTATTGTCTCTCTAATTAGTAAAATAATTTATATTACTATCAGAAAAATAAACTGTGGATTATACAAGCATAGATGTATGTCACAGAATTCAAAAATCCTGACAAGGACCCTAAGCCAGCCAAATGAATCAGATGAGCATTGTGTAAACACATTCTCTTCATCTCTCTTGCTCTTTTTGTTTTTTTTCTTCTCTTTTTCTATTTTTTGTAAGGGTGTTTATTTGCATACAATGAAGTTTCCTTTCTTGAAAATTATTTTACTTTACATTAAGTAACAAAGCAAGTTCAACTGAAAATACCCTAAAAGTCTATTTTGGCACCCTGAGTCAGGTGTGTTTCCTGATGGTGTGTACAAGACTTGGCATGAGTCTCAAGGTACAAACCCAGTTATTAGTGTGTCCATCAAGTGGATGTGAGCATGAACTAATTTAGAAACAGTTCACTTCAGTGAGAGATGTACTTAAGTTACAGAGATTAAGAAAAATAGAAAATTTAATTTTTAAACATTTAAGAAATATGTTTACTTTTTACCTAAATGTCTCAAATAACAATGAAAAGCAAGATGAGATCATAGGATTTCAAGAATCTCAGGGAGAAAAAAAAATGACAGAGTCTAAGTGAATATTCCAGGCTGGCCTTGATTTTTCTGTGTTATACAGTTCTGGCCTTGCCATGTCCTATATCACAGCCCTGGCTCTCATTTCTTCATCTTGGCAGCTTGAGCCACTGAGAATCCCACCATGACAGCAGTCCTAGATCTCCTCTGTACAGCCACTTCTAAAAATAAACGTCCCCTCCTGTGTTGTTCCTAAGACATAGGAGAATGCTTGCCCTGTCTCTTCATGTGGCCCCATGTCCCTTGCTGTTGGACAGCTTATATTCCTACACTGGAAGACAATCTTCATATTGCCCTTTAGTTTTACAAAGGGAAACAATTGGAGAGCAGTTACTTCATTTCCTTCTCATTCTAAGCCTAAGAATTTAGACAGAAAATAAGAAAAAGATAACACTATTAGAAAAGAAAGGTGTCCAGGCATTGCCTCCTGGCAAACAAGGAATATTTTGGGACGAGAAGCTGTGGAAAATTCCCAGCAATCACATTCCTAAAGCATACTTTCAAAGAAAGATATGCTGTCTCTTTCAAGAAAACAAAATCTGTTCTTTTTTGAGCGTGTTTGCTCTGTTCCACTTTAGATGCCCTGTGCTAGGAATTTTCACAACTCTGATGTGTGAAAGAAAACAGTTAAGTGGTTTGTTCTTTGATATTGATTTTTTAAAAGATTAGTTTATTCACTAGCTAATAAATTGCTTTTCAAGTATAAGGGTGAGAAGTCTTGTCAAATATTCCTTGGATTAAAAGTGCATCTTTAGTCTAAGAAATACAAATAGCCTTTGATTTGAGCAGAGTCTGACTGAACAATGTTGACTTCCTAGAATGTGGTGTGAGCAGGAGCATTGCGCACACTGAGGCTAGCAGCAGCTACAATGGACACACTTCTTACCATTTGCATCTTTAATCTGTTTCATGAGATTTGTAGGAGGAAAAACGTATGGCCTACAAAGAAGTTAGCGTCTACTTCATAATCACATGAACCCTGCAAAAACTTGGAGGAAGGGGGTTCCAATATATATTTTGCCTACTTGCCCTTGATGGTTCAAGAGAAATGCCCAAGAGAAATCAGGAAACTTTGGAGGGAGAGAAGACTTTCTTTACGCTTTTTCCCTGAAGTAGGTAACAAGCTATGAGGGAATCTGATCTTCCTAGAATGCAGGTCATACTCTAGTCCTTCCTGTGAGGAATGCTGTCTTCTCCTAAAGGAAAAAGCCAGCCGTACATCTGGCATAGGCCAGGAAAAGCATTATTTGGGTGTTCAGAAGCTTTCTCTAGTTTTTAACGACCATATCCTAACTTTTTTGTTCTTCCGTACAAAAATCAAGTTCTTCAAACCTATCTTAGGGTAGATACAGGCCTACTTGTTTCTCTGTAGCTTTGTTTCATACCGAGAGTCCCATAACAAAAAAAGCTTCTATTAATTAAATGCGTGTTTTCTTTGTTAATATATATTTTTGTAAAATGCACTTCTCTGCAGATAAATTAATAAATAAAAATAAATTTTGTCTTGCATGATTCTATTTAAATGATTACCCTAACTGTAAAACCCATTTGGAAAATATCAGAGACACTATTGTTAAATGAGAAATGTTTTTCATCTTTTTTGATGTTAGCCTCTTCTATTTCTTTGTGATGGATTTCAGGATGTCAGGTCTATGCTCAGCACATTTCTAAGAATTTGTATGGGTCATTTGAAGGTTACAGAGATTCTTAGAGATAATACAATAGATTATGATAACTACAACTGTATGTGCTAAATATTTCATGGGATTAATGTTTTTAAAGCAACGAACAAGAAAACCTCTTCACTGACAGGAACGGGATTCTTTAGTAGACTAGCAATGGATGGATTGAAGTCAGCAATTGATTTGAGCAAAATGCTTTCTTTTTCTTAAACCTTCCTGATTGACAGTTTGAGAATGCCAGCTCTAGACAGATCTGACAACGGCTTCCATTTCTGAGAATTCAGTAAGATTATCTATGTTTTATAGGTGCTCTGAAAAACAAAACAAAATACAGTGTTTGCCCATGCAGCTCACTAGTGTATCTGAAGATATTAATTCCTGGCTAACTTAATGGAAACTTTGACTTACGTTGACGACCCTGGATGTCCTTCGGTTCTATCTTTCAATGCTGCAGCCAGCCACAGACTGTTTGATGCTAGAAATGAAATTGTAATGTAAAAACAGCAGTTAAGCAGGCATCTCTATGATACTCAGGGATATCAAAATGTTCTATCAGCAGTTGCTTGTAAGTGAACAAATTCATGCACCATACTTTTCCAGAGACTCTTCCCTTTTGTCGGCCAGAGTGAATGTTCGGAGAAGCTTCCCACTTTTTTTTCCTCTAGAGACTTTATTTTCCTTGCAGTTATTGTCAGAGTAGTTATTTATACCAGGAATGCCTGTGGCAGCATGGTGGTAAACGTTTGAGAATTATGTGGAGAAAATTTTTCAAAGGCATAGTTCATCTCTTACCCTAGTGCTGTGTTCCTGCCCTCTTCGACATTTATTGAGCAACTTCTGTGCCTTAGAAGGCACTGTAGGCAATAGCAATGGAGTGCTAAAGAGGTCCCCAGTCTGAGCTGTGAAGGAGAGAGCTAAGAAGCAGCAAACTAAGTAGGATAATCCCAGACAGTGAAAGACTAATGTGCTGCAGCAGACCCATCTGGGGTAGTGAAGTCCCGGTGTGCTGTTTAGGAAGGATCCCAGGGCTATTTGAACCATTTTTAATTCTGCACTTGACCATGATCCCTTTGACCAGATGGAGCTGATGTATGGATGAAAAATGAGACCATGTTTTAAGTGCCCAGATCATAACAAATAGCCAGGGAGTGAAAAGTAAGTAATAAGTAAGAGTTGCTCTAATGATGATTTTGTGGCTTAATTTTCCTGGGAATAGTGATGATGCCTGAAATCATCCTTGATCCATCCAGAACAAAACACTCTATCCTATTATAATTAAATTACAATTCTCTTAATTCAAGAATTAGTTGAAGATGAATAAAGGATACTGCCACAAACCTGTTTACTGTGTATTTCTATCGGTTTCCATCTAGACTACTTGCGCTGGTCCACTGTTGTCTGCTTATTCTCTTCCTAATGTGACGACTGACAAATTACTTTTAAGAACCGAGAAGAGACAGTGAGAGCTGTAAGACGAATGGCTGAACAAACATCCATCAAACACAGAGGAATTATAGAGCACAGTTCCTATTATGACTGCACAATCTCTGTCACTAGTCTGTGCATTCTTTTCTGTAAAAAATGGATGATTTTGAACCCCTACATCCCAGATATTATCAACACAATCTGTTGACAAGGCTAAACTGAGGTTGTTTCTTGTTGAAGATTGAAGCTCCTGAAAAGTCAGGGCAATGTGACAGTTCAGCTTAAGAAAATTCTGCATTTAATCAGAAGATGTAGGCTTGAATGAGGTTGGGTATGTATCATGATGCAGCAGATTATGGTGGGGAGCTACTATGTCATGGGATTTTAAGAAGAATTCAAGGGCATAAACTTAAGAGTGATGCAACTTTCTGAAGATGGGGTGAGACCTTGGAAAGTTTTCTTCAGTTCATAGTTATTTGCTTGAACATGTATCTCATATCCTTGTTATATTAGAAAAGACACTATAGTAAACTCTGTTCATACAAACATTAAATTGAGAGAGGATTTAAAATATTTTTCCACTAGGAATTACTACTACATGGCTTTTTGTTCTGATTAGGCAAATGAAATCACTAAGAAAAATCTAGGAAAAGAAAGGCCATGTTTTAGTTTAGACTAATAATAAAATCATCCAAAGCTCTCTTAAAGGAAAAAAGTCTTTTCATGCTTAGATTAAAACTGCAATAACTTTTTCCTCTATTATTAATTTATATGAGCCAATGGCATCCTTCTGTCAATTGGAAAAGTAGGAGTTCAAGACCACATGCAAGACATTAATACCCTGAAAAATACTGTGCCTTATCTTGGATACAATTTTTGTAGGAGTTGCAGTATTTTAATGTGTGTAACCTATAGGTGGAAATGCATTTTAAAATTTTCACTTTTATTTTAGTTATACTGGTATATATGTGAGTGTGTGTGTGTATATCTCTGTGTGTGAGTGTGTCTCTCTCTCTGTGTGTATGTGTATACATATGGATAAAGTATTCAATGAGACCAGAAGAGGCTATCATCTCTTCTGGAGCTGGAGTTACAGGAAGTTGTGTGCAACAACCAAACTTGGGTCCTCTGGAAGAAAAACGTGGTGGGGGTTACATGACCCATGGTGGGGTAAGACTGGACCTAGTTTGTCTAACACTTGATCATAGCCAATAGACTTGGAAACAATAATTGTTGTTATTATGTAATCATGACAAAAGTCATCACATATAATTTTGTTTGTTGGAAGGCATAATTTGTTTGAATAAGGTTTAAGGATGTCAACACATAAAGAGATTTTTGTTTCGTATAGAAACTGTGAAGGGTTTATTCACCTGTGTGAACTGCTTTCTGCATTCATTAAGTATCAAATGCATACATTTTACTAGTAATCACTAGAGATGAACAGCAGAAAATGAATGTGAAAATACATAGAAAGACTATGTGGATAATCTGTTAAGTTCCTACCAAAACTCGCTGAGCTATAAGAAGTATAGGATATATTTTCCAAAGAGATAATGAAAGAGTTAGATATATTTATTTCATAAATGCTAAATGACAGTGTCTATTTTAAACAAATGATGACATTATACTGACATAAACCACTTACTCTAAACAACAGATATTAAATTGAGGCAAATTTCCTGTGACAAATTGTGCATTGAATCATCCAGAGTGAGGTAACTCAGACCCAAAAGGACTTGTGTGGTATATACTCACTAATAAGTGGATATTAGCCAAAAAGAGTACAGAATACCCAAAATATAATCCACAGAACTCAAGAAGGTTAACAAGCTGAAGAGCCCAAGTGAGGATGATTCTATCCCACTTAGGAGGAAGAAGAAGACAACCAGGGGGCAGAGGGAGGAAGGGACCTGGGTGGGGGAGGAGGAGAAGAGAAGAGGAACATGATTCCCTTTTGGTATTGCAGGGGGGAGGGAGAACAGGACTGAAGTCATGAAGGCCAGCAGAATGGAAAAAGGCAACCTCCGTAGGTAGGAGGTTGGGGGGACCTCTAGAATGTACAGAGACCTGGGAGGTGAGAGACTCTCACGACTCAAAGAGAGGGACCTTAAATGAAATGCCCAACAGTGGGAAGAGGGAACTTAAAGAGTCTACCTCCAGTAGAAAGACAAGGTATCAAGGAAGGCATGGGGTTGCCATTTTAAAGTCAAAAACTCTGACCCAGAATTATTTTTGTCTAATAGAACTGCAGGGACAAAAATAGAGAAGAGACTGAGAGGAAAGAGGTCCAGTGACAGGCCCAAATTGGGATCCATCTCAAGGGGAGGCTCTAAGGCCTGACACTATTACTGATGCTATGGTGTACTTACAGACAGGAGCCTAGCACGGCTGCCCTCTGAGAGGCCCAACAAGCAGCTGAAAGAGTCAGATGCAGGTAATTACACTCAACCAATGGACTGAAGTCGGGGATCCCTGTGATTGAATTATGGAAAGGCTGGAAGAAGCTGTGGAGAAGAGTTACCCTATAGGAAGACCAACAGTCTTAACTAACCTGGACCCCAAAGATCTCTCAAACATTGAGCCACCAACCAGGCAGCATACCTGTAGGGTTGAGGGGGTCCTGTGTCTGCTCCACCACAAGGCATGGCCACTCAGGGAAGGCAGGATTCCTGAAGTTGACTATGCTTACCCCATGCTGTGGGGAAGCCACAGGACAATACTCCAGAGGTGGGGAAGCGCAGTCTGAGGTATGGGACAGCCATCACTGGCACAGGGGTCCCTGGGCCTGTGAGGAGGCTGGGGCTGTCTGGTTCTCAGACTCTCAGACACCCAGGCACTGCTGGAAGCCATGGAAGAGCTGAGAATGGAGTGGGGGACCACAGGCTTGATCTAGCCCAAGATTGATGGGGAAAAGAGGGGAGCTCTGGCTGGTCCTGTGGGAAGAGTCCTTGGCTTGTCAGTGGTGGTGGGTTTGGGCTTAGCGTGGTGGTGGCCATGGCTGGGAGCACAGAGAGGCCTTCTACAGGAGATTAGACAGCGGCTTTATAGGTGAAGACCTCCATGGCTCCCCAAGGTGGATCCAGATGAAAAGAGACAGTCTATGGTTTTAAGATATTTATTGTCATGGCAGATGAATAAAACCGTACCCCACTTCTCAGTGGTGGGCCTGAGGTTAAACACGTTTTGCAGGGAGGAGTGTCTGGGAATGGTATCCACCCCTATCTCTCTTGGAGATAGGGGGAGAAAGAAAGGGATGAGGAACTGTGGGAGGGCAGATATAACAACTGGACTGTAAAAAAAAAAATAGACAAAAAATTTTGCGTTGATACTTTACATAACAGAAACAAGAAATTTAGCTCTGACAACACACACACACACACACACACACACACACACACACATCCCTCTGCATCACATTAGGGCAGTGACTTCTTGTTTGGCTGGGTTTAAGTAGAAGATAGAAAAAGCTTAAATAAAACTAACCAAATGGAGGCCTAGTCGTAGCTGTGTGGCCATGGTAATTAATTTGGCTTCTATAAGTAGCATGCTAATAAATGAATATAGGAAAATCTAGTTATGTCTTGAAATTTTAAATTCGTTCAGCGATATAGCTGTGTCATATTCCTGACACATACTGATGTATGGAGATAAATTGCCTGTCACTTAGTGTGGAAGATACCGCTTAAGTTGTACATTAGACGCATATTAAGTTGTGTGGAAGCCCACATTCAGTCAGTCGGTTTCCTCTAGGTAATGGAACTCATTCATAATGTCATTCTCTTGGATGTGCTGAAGTAGCTAAATGAGCATAGAAGTTATTTATACATTAGAACGGTATGGAGGACACCGCTGTTTTCCACTTTGCAGAGAGGAAGAGGCACAGTTGTCAGGGCTGAATTGATACAGAATGTAAAAGGCTGCCTCAATTCTAATTAGCATTTCTTTTTTAATCTGGAAGGGGGGGTGGCGAATTTACACATTTGGGCAGTGAAGTCATCTTCTGACAATTTCTGTATGCAAATTGGGTGTGCCAGCCTGACTGTCCTGGAATGTTTCTGTTTCCTATCTGAATACAGAACCCCAGATCTTCTCAAGATTCTGGGACTAGAGAAACAACACATTGGTTAATATCATTTGTGGCTTTGCAGACACCTGGGTTAAGTTCCCACTGCCTATAACAGGATATATTGTGTCTATGTGTAAATCCAGTAACAGAGGATCTGAAGCCCTGTTGGTTTCTGTGGGCACCTGACATGCTTGTGATGATCACACATATATGCAGGTAAAGCACTTAAAAATACAAAAAGAATATTTTAAAAAAATATTTCCTAAGATCCTCTCCCAGACAATTAGTAGGACATTTCTACCCTCCAATTCTGATAAATTTCCCTCTTCTTTCTTCCGGTATTTCCAGTTTTTAAAAGGGTTTTAGCACAAAGCATTTGTAACATATTAATGAAGACTTGTGCTTGCGTATGGTTGGATGTTGTTCCGTTGTCCATGTGGCTCCTCTCTTACAGAACCACTGACCCCCATGAAGATTATCCGTAGATATACAAGGCGTGATACAGAGTAAGCTCCCTTCTGATGGGGGTATAGTAATGATGTAATTGAAATTGGTCTTCCAGGCAAGCAGGGTTTATTCTTCCTCGAGACACTCAGCTCAAGCTATTTTTTTTTTTTTTTTTTTTTTATTGTCACAATCTCTCAACACCATCTGGACCTCTATAAAGAAGTTGGTGTCAGTGGTGAAATGAAACCCAGGGGGATACTAAATAAAACTTACATGGTGAGAGAAAGCTGTTATTGCTGATGCTAATCGTATCTTCTTGAGCTTTTCACCCAAGGATATTGAATATTCTTCCACTATCAATCTTGTTTTCAGAGTTTGGGCATTGCCGGCAAAAATGCTGCTCCAGGAGGTTATACAGTTTGACAAAGACCAAATGATAAGATATGAGATAGAGATGCAGGTTTTTAAAAACTCATTCATGTAACAAACGTGGTCACTTTAATGTAGACATGCTGATATCAATAATTCATCTACATATTATTCAATCTGATACACCAATAGGAGTTAAAAGAGGGGCTATTAACAATATTATTATATAATGATATTATATTTAAAATATATAATTATAATGTATAACAATAATAACATGAGGAACAACATTTAAAGTAGGAGCATCTATGGAAATCTCATAGGCAGTGTCATCTTGTGTCTTGACAGTGAAAAGATGAAAAGTGAGCTTAAAGCTTATGTGAGCACTCAGATACGCACCCATGAAGTTTTTGCTCAATTGCCAAAAGTGAAGTAGCAATTCTGTAGCTTCCCTGGCAACTGAGCTTCAAATGACAGCAGCCTTATATCCCTACACATCTTACAGTATATTGTGTATTTCATTTACTTTCTTCTGCCTCTCATCAGTAACATGTGTATTTGCATACTGTCTTACTGGTGTAATCTTAATGTGTGTAACAGATTCTACCTCACAGTAACTTCTTCTTGACCATAATGGAACATTGATTGTGTATTGAACAAAGTGTTAAAAGCTAAACACTTATTTTCCTCTGCCATTATCTGTCTAATGAAAGAGCTAAAATTATCCTTACAGGTGATGTAAAAGAAAAATGGTACCTCTGTACATTGATACCTTTTGTTGTTACTAAGCAAATGTTACATATAATTAGTTTAAAAATTGATACCCTTTCAAGGCATTATCCTAATTATGATCGCATAAATTTTAAGAACCATTTTATATGTCAATTCATGCGTGCAATAATAAATGAATTATTAATAATCAAGTATCCAATGAGTTAACAAGAATTTCAAACATTATACTGAGTACTTAAAGGAACAGCTCTAGAAATTGGAGCAAAGCAGCATAGAAAGAATGAAAACTACTGGCTGCTCGTCCAGATGTCCTGAGTTCAATTCCCAGCAAACACATGGTGGCTCACAAGCATCTATAATGGAATCCAATGTCTTCTTCTGGTGTGTCTGAAGACAGCTACAGTGTACTCATGTACAATAAATAAATAAATAAATCTTAAAATATTTAACAAATACCCTTAATAAAATAGCTTAAAAGAATTAACTTCTGATAAACTTTATAGGTTTGAGAGTTTTCAGTCTGTCATTCATTACAAGGAAAAAAGTGCAAAACTTGTAAATGTAGGTGCTGTCTTATGGCTGAGGTAGCTGCATGGTCCTGTACAGCAAGACACTTGATCTTTTTCTGCCTCAGCTTTATGGTTTATGAACCCATGTATAGTCCAAGGTCCTTGTATGAGATTCCTGTATCTGAAGCTCCGAATATCAAAAATGGGACCGTGTAAAGCAATGCTTACTGTTTCTCAACTTGAGAGACTGAGTGTAATTCTATGAAATTAAGGTCTTGATAGGGTTACCCTCTCGCTGATAGTTATGAGCAGGCTAACTCATCTCCTATGAATTTGTGGAATTTTTGCCATTCCTTCAGATGCCTCACATTGTCTTCACAATGACTTTCCTCTATGCAGTCTGGCTCTGTGACTAATTTTCACTCTTGTGCATAAGGCACCAGTTCTATTGAATCAGTGCCCACAGTAACAACCTACTTCCACATAAGGTCACTTTCTGAATACTGAGAGTTAGGGCTCTACATAGCCACAATTCTAAGCAATATCAAGTAGAATTGATGATGATTTTTTTTACCACTTGTATATTGATTTGTAATGTGTCTAAGTTATCCCTTTCAAACATCTTGGGTTTTTTGTTTGTTTGTTTGTTTGTTTTTTGTTTTTTGTTTTTTTCCAACATTTCCCCATAGTCTAAATATAAAACCCTGTGATTTCATCCTGGGAAAGGGGATCATTTCTCTGATTCACATGACATTTTTAGCATTGTTATTTAATTGTTTGCAGAGTAATTAATGCCTAGATAAACATCTAGAAAAGTAATAAGATTTGACTTTAAAGATAGGTCTCACTATTAATATTGAACTAGGAAGCTTAGAGTGGACAATAAGATGTCTTATAAAAATTGAGCATCTCTTTGGTGCAGCTATGTAACAATAAAGTAGAGTGAAGCAAGGTTTTGCTTTGTCCCATTCAGGCGATGGCTGAAGGAGGCCACCACTGTAGGTTAGTGGAAGACTGGTGAACCAGTAAAAGCCAAAACTAATACCCAGAGTACATCATCATGAATTCACATTTGGATGCTTCTGAGGTGAAATACTTGACAAATATTCTGTGCAATAAAAATTCAGTTGTTATTTTTCTTAATATGAAGTTCAATCTCAGTTACATCCAAGACTCCATTATCTGATAAATTTTACTGTCTTTTTTTTCTGACCTCATGAAAAACTAATACTTTATTTATTCACAAATTATAAAATCAATATTTGTTCTAAATACAGTTGCTTTTTTACAATTATATGTAACTTTCAGAAGTTTATAGTGTTTAATATTTGAACATCTTTAATTTTACTGTAACTACACTGAAAAATACATTCAGACAAATACAAATTTGACTTAGTATCGTTATTTTAGGATGTATACTGCAAAATAGCACAATGAATTATTCTTGTACACTCCACAAGCTTCTGTGTGTAAGTTAGGATCTTACGTGATGAGTATTTGTAAGTTGAGTATGACTGCTTGGTTACACATGTTTCTAAAATGTTACTTTTCATTAAAAAAGACTTTTGCAGTCAACTATTATGTTTTTATAATTAGGGGGAAAGCAAGGCCATTATAATTTAGTCTTAGAGAATATTAATAGCACCAAACTAATTATACTGGATAAAAGGTAAAAATGTGAATCTGAACTATTTAGTTGCATGCCTTAGTAAGAACTATTCACTAATAATGTGTCTGTCAAATCATCAGCTTTCCTGAGTTTATTTAAATACGCCTGTCAGGATCCAAGCTGAATAGAACACTCTGCCATTGAGCACTGCATAATAAAATCTCAAAGTATGTTTTCTAATCTATTCTATTTAATATCTAATAAAATATTGTGTATATTGAAAGTATTTTATGTACTTACTGCTTCAGATTAACTCTTCTGTTTATTAAGTAATTAAATTTAAAATGTTCCTTAATGTATATGTTATATATGATAAATGATTATGTAACTTTATTATGAGTACCTATATACCTTTATTATATGTATCTATGTGTGATGTATACCTGTGGGTCCAAACACAAGTGTAGGTGTACTAGCCCCTATGTGTCTGTGCAATGGTAAAGGTGAGGAAGTCACCTGTTTTCTGTTGTTCTCCACCTTAATCTTTGAGAAGCGATTTGTCGCTGAATCTGGATCTCATTGTTTTGGTCAGGTTAGCTGGATCTCATTGTTTTGG
>JADRCH010000014.1:2463922-2501028 GCA_019843965.1 Rhynchomys soricoides
TGGATCTCATTGTTTTGGTTAAGTTAGCTGGATCTCATTGTTTTGGTTAGGTAAGCTGGCCAGCAGAAGACTCCTCATTCCCTAACACCAGTTAAAGATACACGTTGTGGCATTTGGCACTCTTGTGGGTGTCTTATATCCAAACTCACTTCTTACCCAGAAAGTGTTTACACACTGAACTGTCTCCTTTGCTTTACCCAACACAATTACAGTGAATGTTTTATACTACTTTAATAAAACACATTATGTATAGAAATTTTATTTATAAAATCGAATGTATGGTCACACAAACATTATGAATAAAAGCTATTTATGTGTATAAATAGCTACCAATACAGTCATATGAATAGCTTTTCATCGTAAATATTACTGAATCCCATCCCAAAGGACACAGAAAAAAATACTATTAACATCTTTTTAAGGGCTGGTGTTTTCAAACTTTACTATACGACATGGTGCCTAGCAAAGCGGGTAAATATAGTCATAAAGACACAATGATAAAGTAGTAGAAATGAACACCAGCCAGAATATATATTTTGCTATTGAAAAAATTGATCAATTTGCTCTCAGGAATTTAATATCTGTGGATATCTGGATAGGAGGGCAGCTGCCTGAATTTAGAGCAGAATAGCAGATTAGCATGTGCTTTGTCAGTTTTTCTCTATTTTTCTTAAAACATTTTGTGGATGTTTTTCACTTGCTTCTAATACCTGTCATGGAAATTACTAGAGAAAGAAAAAACATAACATACACATATATTTTCTTATAGACCAAAACTTACTAGAGAAGAAAGCAAGGGTGATCCATTTACTTTTCTCTTCGTATGATTCTTCCATAGAATAGTATGATAATTCAATGACAACTACAATTAACCCTGAAACAAATATAGGTCATGTTTGTCAGCAGTTCCTGTGTGGTTAGGTGCATGTGCTTAAAAGTAGAGTTCACAGTTCCCGCTTTTCTACACATTTATTTTGCTTGCTGCAGCTGTAAACGTTCAATCACATAAATGCATTTCAATGTTAGGATTAGAAGATGGCCAGCAGCCTTAGGAGCACAGCAAAGATTATTAAGAATGTATAAAGCATAGGATTTGATCATAAGGTGCCTACTGTGCAATTGCAAGGTACAGTCTGCATCACACAATCTGCTGAGACATGAGATGGCAGTGTGGGAGGCTATGTAGGGAGGGATTTAATATGGCCTCTGATTTTTCAAGTTTTATAAAAGATATGGAACTTAAATGTGTATGTGAGAGGGTTAATATGCACATCCTCTAAGGAGCAAGATGCTATTAATCTCAGTGCCAGAAATAAAACAAAAGGGCTTAAAGCAAACTGACTCTGTGCCGTAAAAATATGCATAACATAAAGAATTATCTCCCTCTCAACTTTCAATTGAATGCCAAGAACTTGAGAGAAACCTGTGATGATTTTTAATAGTTGTAGTAGCAATAACTATAAGTAACAATAAAATGCACATGTTTTATTAAGATTTTATATTAAAATTGACTCAATAATTTTGTAAATAAAGGAAATAAACTTCAATAATGTCAAATAATAAAGTTAACAGAGTTTTCAATATTCCCATTGAAATTTTTTTCCAATTGAAATATAATGGGCATAATTGTATTTTATAGTAGTATCATTGTCTTCTGCCTTTCTTCAGAATATTCTAGCTGAATTCTCAAATTTGTATGGGTAGGAAACAGTAAGATAATGTCTCTTTATCATCTTCAGAAGTTTACTGGAGTTTTCATTCTCTTTCTTTGCAGTGTTTCATATTGAGCTCAGTACCACATGCATGCTATTTAAGTTTCCAGCCTTGATCCATGTCCATTTCTGATAGATGTTGTGCATTGCTTATTGATTCATTGACTGGTTATAAAAAGTTAGCAGTTACAAGTGACAGATGGTGTATTAAGCCTCTGGAAAGTCAGAATTAAAACTAAAACATTCCCTTTCGTAGGCCAAGTCTAAATGGAATTGTGAGGTCATGTTGAGTGTCTCTGAGATTTATATCACTGTGGTGTTACTTTAACACATTATTTTGACTAATTATAATAGGATACTGACTTCAGCTTTTTTCACCCCAATTTTTGATAGCCATCACTGCAGACGATACTCATTCATCCACTCAAAATATCTTCTTTTTTAAATAATAGTTGAGAAATTTTTGCTGTTGTTGTTGTTTTGGCTAAGCACTTCTAATATATCTAAATCTAAAAGATCTTTACTTTGTAACAGGACTACCAAAATTGTAAAAGTAAGATAAATACAGAACCAAAGCTAAGCAAATAAAGCCAATAATGTACCTCTTTTTCTTATTCATTTTCCAAACTAGAACTTGATAATTTCATTTGATGTTTGCAATGACTTAAAATATGTTTTCACATTTGGCAAACATGAAGAAGATGTTAAAGTTTTCATGTGAACAATTCAGATAGGAGAACATATTAATGGGGCCATTAAGCACTATCTTCTACATTTGACAACTCAGCTCAGAGAGATTTGGTGACAAGGTTGAAATTATTCCTCTTTTATCCGTAAAGTCAGCAATTTTTATGTTCTTGCCCCAAACAGTGTTACTGGCGAGAAAAAAACCAGGATTTTAACCTCCAAGCCTCATCTGATTCTGGCTAAACACTGAACACAAGCTCTCAAGGATCTACCTCTGCCTTCTTCCAGACAATGTTTACATGTGGGGAGCAAAACCGAATGTGATTGTGATGATTTTTCTAACATTTAGCAGTTTACACATTTAGAGCTTTATTCAGTTAGAATTAATGCAGTTAATTATGTCAAAGTTTAATTTGGAATGTTTATGCCCACGCTTCCTCAGAGAACTTTAATATTCTCAAAGCAAATATCAATGTGCTGGTGTGTCAGTTATCAATATGACTGGCAACATTTGCATTTTTAAGTTACAGACTAAGAATAATCTACTAGAATTTGCTTTACTATCAAACAAAATTAAAAACATCATTTAGAACTAATGGTAAAATTACTTCAAATAAATGTCAAGATATTTTAATTATAACTTCCTCTTTTATTGTTGAGAAAAGATAATATATGAAATTGGAAGTAAAGATCAGACAGGATCTCTGTGGTGGGTCGTTCTGTTCACTTTCCTAAAATCTTAAGGCCATCATTCGATTTTTGTTTATGTCGTATTATCTCCTCTTTTACTTAGGAGTTTTTGTTATTCCCTCAAGATATTGTCTTATAGAGAACTGTTTGAATTACCAAACACAGGGAGGTTTAGCCTGCAGGGTGCAAGAAACCATCTGAAATCCGCTGTGGCAAGCAAGAACTTTCTTAGCAAATCCTAGGAATGTCATTGCTTTTCGGATATGAAGGAGGACAAATACATTGCTCTCTGCAGTTAGAGGACAGAGAAGCATCGTATAACAGCGGCTGCCAAAGACACTGAATTTCCCATAGATCTAAAATTTGTACTGCAGGAGGGAGGCCACTGTGTGGCCCCTTCCTTCTCCCAGTATACTCATTCTACCTCAGCATTGTGCCTGCTCCATAATACAAAGGAGCATGCCTGAGTACTGGGGTTGGACATTGCCCGGGAAATCAGGTCTCTCCTGATCACACTGATGAACATACATGACAAAACACAGAAGTCTCTATATTATCACACAGATTAATAATTCCTAACACTTCAACTTAAGAGTAAATAAAAGATAGACAATGAAGTTTAAAAATTGACATATAGCTGGAACTTCATGTTCTAATCTAGGTTTTAGAATTTTGCATCTCAGTTCTCATCTTAATTAAAAGTAGATTGATCATTTAGACCAACTTTTTCAAAGGATCATCTTATTCGAAAGGTATCTGTAAGTTTTTAAATATTATTTCACTTGTGAAATAATATAAGCAAATGCAGTTTAAACCTGAAAGAAAAGTAAACAATAAAAATCCTTCAAAACTACAAAAATAATTCCTCATGGCATTCAAATAAAATTGGCAAATATTCACTCATTTGTGATTGATGATTGTCCCATGTACTTGTAGAATGCATAACCCATGCCTGGAAGGTGGCTAAGTGCTAAGCAGCACATACTGTTCTTTCAAACACCTGAATTCAGTTTTAGCATCCATATCAGGCAGCCAACAACTACCTGTAACTCAGATCTAATGCCTCTGTTCTTTACAGGTATACATTTCAATGTACCTACACAAACACACACACACACACACACACACACACACACACGTAATAAAAATAACTTAAAAAAGCAAAAGCCATTCAGATTTCAAAATTAACTATAGACTGCCTTAAAAAGGGGAACAAAATATCATTTTGATATGTTCATAATCTCTTGATTATGCCTCAGTTTGTTAACAAGCCAAGCCATGTATCAGCCTTCTCAATATGGAGCCATGTAAATTCACTAATTAGATACCATAACCAATTCTATATTAAGCATGTTGTGCAATCTTGTACAAGTTCAATTTTAATCATGGAACAAAAGCAGTTCTGGCTTTTGTTTTCATTAGATTGGCTTATTTCCATATCTTTTGAAAAGAAATCTAAAAGCTTAAGAAGAAATAATGTGTCTGAGCATGGTGGTGCATGCCTATAATCCCAGTGCTTGGGACTCTGAGGCAGGTGGATCTCTGAGTTTGCGGCCAGTATGGTCTACAACATGAGTTTAAGGATGGCCAGGGATGTTACACATCCCTGTCTTGAGAAACCATAGATCATAGATAGATAGATGGATGGACGGATAGATGGATGGATGGATGAATAGATAGATAGATAGATAGATAGATAGATAGATAGATAGATAATTTGACCTATTATTGGTGAAATTTTAGATACTATGAGAAAATAAAACTCTATCAGGGTTTTAAAATGAAAGATACTCTAACATTGAAATTGGCTACTTCCATTCTATTTATGGCTTTTCTTTAGATTTGTCTTTAGAAGTTAACATATGGTGAAACTGGTATCTTTTGAGAAAGGTACTGGGGAGTTCCATGAATTTTGACAGATGAACATGCTTAAATTATTAACCACAACAAGACAATAAGGAAGAAAACACAGTTTTACAAGATTTCCAAAAGAAAGAGAAAAAAAGAAAGGAACGAAGGAAGACCTCCTACTATTTCTGTAGATACATTCGCTACCCCACCTAACCAGATTAACCACCCTACAGCTTGTTGTTTTGTGATAATCATGTAAATGGCATCATATAAATGGCATCATGTCATATGTAATCATTTAAGATGTCTATCAGCATTGCCTTTGAGATTCCTAAATGGTGACTGAGTAGTCATTGTTCAGTACTATTCTTTGCACTGGCATTGTACAATTTGCTTAACATGCACCTGGCAAAGAATATTTGTGTGTTGAAGATTATTTGCAATGATTGAATGTAATTTTGAATACAACATCTCTAAACACTCATATATGAAGCTTTGGACACTGGGTAAACGTCTAAGACTGGGAATTCTAGGGCAGATGGTAAGTAAGCACATGTTTCATTTTGCAGGAAATTGTCACACTGCTTTCTAGGGTATCTGTATCATTTGCACTCTCAACAGCAAGGTGTTCTATCATCTCATGCCTTTGCCAACACCTGCTATTATCAGCTGTTATTTAATTTTAATTGCTCTGGTTTTATGAGATTATGGCCTTAATTTACATATTTCTTTGTTGACTTGAGTTCCTCCACATGCTCCCCTTATGGGATTATTTCCTGATCTTCATTTGTAAATTGAATTGTCATATTTCTTTAGGATGAGCCTGGGGTGTTCTTTACATAGTCAAGTCCTTTGACTCCTGGATGCAAATAAAAGTGGTTCAATTTTAATCTCTTTACCTTTTTATTACTATGTTGTCTTTCCATATTATGTTTGTCACAGGACAACACATCGTTTGTGGAATATCTGCCACCAGAGTTCCACATTTGTTTGAGACCTGCATTGATGGGTGACCCTGCTCATTTACTGTGATAGTTTTGTCTTCTCAATGCAACCAATCCCTAAGCTAGCCCATTCTTTATCGAGTGCTCCTGAAAACTCACAGCTTCGATTTTGAGAATGGCTTTGCTCGTTTCTTTCTCACCTCTCAATCACCATCTCTCTTGCTCATGACACCATCCCACTCCAGGCCTCTCAGTCCTCATGTTGACCTTTCTTACCATACTCCTATTTCATATTTCTCTGGAGTTAGTAGGCATGTGAGTCAAACATGATATTATTCTGTCCCCTACTAAAAAACCTGCCAGGTAGCCACTACCTAAATGTGGTATCCAAACTCAGAGACCTGTATTAAAGGCTTTCCACTTCCACTGTCGTCTTGGTTCTTTTATCTACCTATCTATTTATCTATCTATCATGTATATTTATTTATCTTTTATCTACCCATGACTTTCTATGAGCATGCAGCTGAATTGATGATGCCCCATTTTTTCCGGAATAACAGGGCTATGAATAGACACTAAAGAAATAGCTCCTGATCCAGGAGATGCACAATGTAGTTTATGAAGCAAACTGTCTGTTTTTGTGGCAATAAAATTCACCCATCAGTCTAGCTATATTCTGGAATCTTTTTTATGTTAGAAAACCAGAAATGCAGCCATACTTTCTAGCAATATTCTGTAATATTTTTGTTCTGTACAGAGAGTCAAACATGTTGACATTAGACAACAAAAGTTTCTTGAACACTTATTCCACATGGCTTTATTAGTTTATAATTTCGTAGCTTCCTAATATTATACCTGGTATCCGTTTTTCAATCATGAGATTGATCTACATTGTCCCATGGAGCTCTAGATTGTTCGTCTTCACTACAGCATCCTTTTTGTTGTATACTTACTTTATCGGGTTTCTTGACTTAGGCACATACATTTAAGGAATTTCTGGCTTTATGATATTAAAACCCACATTGCCTCAAACACTTTCATGTATGCAATTTGATGAGACTATGTAATCTTTTTTTTCCCACCCTGTGCTTAAGAAAGGAAAACCTAAAATATGGCGTAGGTTGTTATGAACTTCTGTGAAGGCTACCAGTTCTCAAAAATGGTGGATTTATTTAATGTAAAATTTAAAATACCTCTTACAGGAATCTAGTTCTGGAATTGATACACCTTAATGTTAAATGGACTAAACAGATAAAATTAGAAAGAGACCCTAGGCTACCAAGTCCTGACAGAGCAGGCAGTGTTATTTTCCTGCAATTACTAGGAAAATGGCCAGGGTACAGGAGGCTTGTGGGAAATGAGTGTGCTTAAAGACTTAGGTGCTAGGCCCAGCTTCTGGTACAATAGGTAGTATGTGAAGCAACAAAACCTGAAATTTTCTTTCTTTCTTTCTTCCTTTTTTTTTTTTTTCATTTAAAACCATCTGCCCAAGGTTTCAAGTGTTTTTAAATGAGCTTAGTCTTGAATAAGTGCTAATAAAACTACTGTGTGTGACAATTGATAATAAAGTCCTTGTGTCCTGTCGGCATGTGGATGAGAGTTTTTACTGTTCAAAGGAGAGCATGAGCTTCGTTCATTTCAACAAAATACTTCTCCAAGACAGTTTTAACCTGCCTCCCTCTAACTGCTAAGCCACTGATCTGTCTCAAAATTCCTTTTCTTTTTTACTAGCCTAGGTAATTTCCCATAATCTTAACCTACACAAATTTGTAGCTGAACATATTGGAGAGCATAAACAAAAATGAGCTACTTTTGCCAGTAATGGAGTACAAACCCAGACAATAGTCTTGTGCCGATTAGAAGAATCTACAAGCAGCTGCTGTGTTCTTCGTGGTCTCAGCACCACAGCCAGCATCTTTTAGAAGAAATTAGCTCATTTTTCCCCCAGCAGGCAGCATTCTCTTAGTTCCTGTGTGGCTTCCCCTGTAGCAAGTAGCACAGACTCACATTGTGAGCCTTGCTGCCAGTAGACTAAGAAGGTACACAGAACACACTTAATTGGGTTCATTCAGACTCTTGAAATCTGAAAACTAAAAGCATCTGTAAGGAAAATTTACATGTTATATTACTAAAATTTAAATGTATTTTATAAATACAAACACAAATTTAGGTACAGAAGTCAATAATTTATTAGAAAATGGAAATTTTAAAAGTCATGCAAAGAGTTTCTTCTCATATATATTTACTCTAATAGCCTGAGGATCAACTTTATTGATGATTTTAAGAGTAGTGCCATTTGGGCAAATATAGAGGCATATTTTCCCAAAGCATTTATGAACATACTTGCTATTTGTTCTGTGTGTTTATAAAAACTGTCTTTAAAATAAATCTTGCTGCTATGAAACAATAAATTAAAGCCAAATCTTAAATTTTGACCTTCATGAAATGAAGCATAGAATGAGAAAATGATAATTGTCTGGTTTTCCTGTAACCATGGCTCTATCTTATTAAGACTGACTTCATGCAAGCACTAGCCTCAGCAGCTTCTGTGAGGCTGCTTGGCATTCTCAGCTGAATAAACCCTTACTAAGTCACCACATGCGAAATCCAGTGATCACTCTTCAGTCCTCATTTTACTCAGTTTGACAAGTCATATAGCTCACAATTCCCATTTCTTCACAGACTCTTCAATATCTACTTTCCAGACCAGCCTTGACCTTTTAGTTGACTGCTGTAGGGAAGATCTGAAAGGCTGTCTGACGATATGTTTCACAGAGGTGTCTTTGCGGTGACTTTTTTTTAGGTCTATATTCCATGAATCACAGTTGTGTATCTGACCCTACTCTCTGGAGAGAGCTCAAGTTGATGTGTCTAAACGCACAGCTGACATTTCCACCAGAATGTCTAAGATGCATCTCAGATTTCTCAAAACGCCCATCTTTCATTTCCAAATCAGCAAATACTATTAACTTTTATCCCTACACTCAAAGTAAATACCTAGGATTCACAGTTGGAGGGATGGCGCTAAGGTTAGGATCACTGACTTCAGAGAATACAGGATTGGTTTCAGTACCTAAATGGCAGTTGACAATTGCCTATAATTCTAGCTGTAAAGGATCTAATGTCCTCTTCTGACATCATTGGGGAAAAAGGCATATGTAAGGTACAGCTATGCTCATGCAAACATTCATCCACATAAAGTTAAATATGTAAGTTTAAAAGACCTAGGATTCATCCTGGATTTCTTAACTGACCCATACCTTGAAAATGTCTGCATGAACATATTTTCAGCAATTGAACACCATATAGCTAGGTCTATATACAACCACATTTCCAACAGCTTTGGTCTTTCCATCCTCATAGCTGTTGCAGGAATCAGGCCACTACCACCTGTTAGCAATATAGCTAGAACAGTCATCTAATCTCATATCTCCAGCCGAGTGGTTCAGTCTCATCTTCCCATTCCTCCTGCGTGTTGTGGGGACCCAGGTCTCCCCATACCCCCTGTTTGTCATGGGGACCCAATACCTCCTGCTTATTGTGGGAACCCAGGTCTCCTCATAGCTCCTGTTTGTCATGGGGATCCAGGTCTCCTCATACCTCCTGCTTGTTGTGGAGACCTAGGTCTCTCATATCTCATGCTTGTCATGGGGCTCAGGTCTTCCTGACAAGATTTCTGTTTCTTGTGTATTGTTCCTATTCAGAAGTTTCCTGTGTGCCTTTTTTTTTTCTGTTTATAAAATTGTCTTCAAACAGTATGTAACTATCTCAAATCAAATAGTAACCTATTCTCTCTGAATTTCACCTGTATATACTATAATTTATCTCAACTCTTCCATGATTTTTCTGTAAATAGTGTCAGATCACAAAGGGAAAGGGCTTAAAGCCAAAATGCTACCCACACACACACTTCAGATGCCAGTCATAAGCGCAGGGTGAAATCTGTGCTTCCATTGAATCACCTATAAATCAAGGTTCCGATGACCCCCACTTTGGGTTGGAATAATTTACTAAAGTGGTTCCTGAAACTCAGGAAAATAACTTACTCATTTTGTTATGAAGAACACTACAAAGAATACAAACTGCCAGATGAAGAGATGGACAGAAAGGAAAGCACTGAAGTTCTATGTTCTTTATAGATAAGCACTCATCTTCCATAAAGCTCCATGTGCCAGGTGCCTTGAAATTCTGATAATACAGTTTTAGGGTGAATTTTATTATCTAGGCATGATTGGTTAAGTAGCATGAGACTGATCAACTTATTCTCCAGTATCTCTACCTTTGGGGTAAAGATGAAAATCCCAAATTCTCATCACACCTAAATATTTTGATTGGCCAACCACCATCTTGCAGCTACCTAGGGACAACCCCACCATTCATTAGCATACACGAAACATCATTTCACTGTTTATTCCAAACTCCCAAGGCTCTTTATCTTTTATATTAGTAGATAAGGATAAAGAACAAGTTGTGTGTGTGTGTGTGTGTGTGTGTGTGTGTGTGTGTGTGTATTGTAATAAGCTCCATCATTTTAGCAGAAATCACATCCATGCTACTCACAGTAATGCTTGTAACATATAAATTATGCCCACAGTGGGTCAATTTTATTAAGTGAATCAATGAACTATCAGTATACTGGAATTACATAGAGAAAGTATTGGCAAATTATAGAATAGCAAGTCCTAGTTTACCAATTTATCCATTTGTTCTGCAATAGTCTGCCATTTGTAATAGTTCAAACATGTAAGAGGATCCTAGTGTGCCTCCTTTAAAAACACCATAGTAAATCGTGAATGCACCCAGTCTTTATTTTACAAATACCTTGATATAAATTTACAAGTATTCCTTGCTGTTACTCATCTTACTGAAGAGAACTTAGCTTACACAGTAAAGTCTTTGGAGGTCTAGGCTCTTGCTAGTTAACTCTCAGTCCCTACTCCTAGGCTGCTAAACTGTCTATTTTTGCCTGGTGAGCCCCAGGAGAAGTGGGTATTTTTCTGCCTGAGTTATTGGATTACCTAGAGGCTTCAAGTTAGAACTATTTATTGTTTTATCAAGGAGCTGACCCTTTGACTATGCCTCTGGCCCTAGCAGAGTTATTTGTTTAGCCCTTAGGCTGGATGTCTATTTTCTTTTTCTGTATCCAATTATATTCTATTCTCTGAGAGTCCCACCACTCAGATGCATACTAGTGTTTTAAAAGCAGCTACTTTTATTCTAAGGATTATGAAATCATAATCGTAAGCATTTTTGGTATTGCTTTTCTCTGCATCTTTATATTTAAAATGTGAACAAAATGAGCCAAAGGATAATAGTCATACTTTTAAGATATTTAAGTCATGTGAAATGCTACATTGAATATTTTTACATCTACCAGTTTCTATGTGTCTCTCATACACAGATATATACTCTAACTGACTTGAATATTTAACTTTTCAATTGTTGGATGTAGAACAATCTTTAATAATTTTTTTTCCTGTCTGTACCTGTAATTGCAGTAACAAGGGGATGGGTCCATGTCTTTTATCTTTGTGTGCCTTGAAGTTCTTCTCTGTAGCAAGCTTTATGTGTTAACAGTAGATTGTTCCTGTAATGAAGACCATATCATGTCTAGAAATTATTTATAAGTGAGGCAGTGTGGGGAGAGGAAAACTTCAAGGTCTCCACAGTGCTAGGTGGTTTCACAGATTCAAGAAACCAGTTTGTATCCCAAAACCCTTCTGATGTAGCACATAACAATTGAACTTCACTTCTCCTATGGTAACTACCTAAATCTGATGTCTAATTTGATTCTGGAATACTGAATCCCTCAGTTATTTGGATTAATAAAATTAATAAAGTAAGGCCTAGCTAATTACTGAATGTTTACTGGATGGCTAACACATTTCTGCTGGCTTTTGGAGCAAGACTGATTAACACATAGACAAAATCCTAATTGCAGCTAAACAGGACATTTGTATTTGTCTTGTAGTCTAGTGTGAGTCAAAAAATTATGAATAAATGGTATTAAATCCATCAGAAATATAGATCTTCATATGTTTTCTGCCACTAATAGTAACAAATAACTGCCACCATTAGTCACCTACCTTTTGACTTTAACATTACTATAGCTGTACGGAAGCTGTGGCTCCTTCTATTGTTCATACGAGGAAGATATTTCAATTCATTATTTCAAACTTTCAGCGTTTCCATGTTTGTACTGGGTTTTTAGGACTACAGGTTCTCCTTTGATCATGTCACTTTTATAAGTCTGAGATAAGCTTCTTATCACCTCTAGTTTTCAACAATGTATGAAAACTAAAATATATGTAGCAACATGGAGCCTCATGGTAACTAAAGTAGCTACCAGTCCATTGTGGTGAGCATTGCCCATCTGCAGAGAATTTCATATGAACATAGTCTAAATGGGGAAGACCCTGGAACCTTTTCAGGATCAACATTGTCTATGTTTCCATAACAAAAGTGTGCATTGACTACTATATAGTGTTATGTTGACTAATGGTACTGAGTGACTAAATACCAGAAATGCAGTTGTGTACTTTATTGCTTAAGAAATATTGTAATAAACCAATAATCAGCCACACATTCAATCAAACTAATTCATTCCTGTGTGTAAATAGTAACTCTATAAATAAAGTATTTGTCTGCAATTTAATTAAAAGCTAGGATTTAAATTCCAGGAAGAGGCCCAAGTTGGATTGACAGGCAGATACTTAACTACATTATTATTTTTGAAATTACACTAAATGGTTCTCATAGTATATTAAATCTGAAAGGAAAAAAAGAAAGAGTATAAGGACTTGGTATTTTGGGGACTATATTATTCAAGCTACCGGTTGGTTTATAATGCACAAATACATGACCCTTTTTTTCGATTTCCCAAAATAAAGACTGATTAAGTAGGGATATGCCTTCTACTTTTCATTGCAGTCTCTTATTTAAGAGCACAACATCTTTGTGCATTTCCTATAGAAATAAGTTTTTAACCAGGATCACTTATCAATTTTAACATCTATTTCTTCTTTCATAAATATATGAAGTACTTATTTAAAATATTTACCATATTTCAGTATTGAGAGGAAAGCATATTGGGACAAAATTTAACAGGAAGTATAATTTGTTTAAAAATAAAAGTATAAATTATTAAATTCTAAACCTTTTCTGTGTTTATTCCATTCATGCTGACAGGCATAGAAGAGATGAACAATAACAGTTCATTCTGTTTCTTTCTTTTTATTAGAATAGTATTAAGGTAAAGAACCCTAAATTACATGAGAGTAAAACCAGGACTTAACTCAAGCCTCATTAGAAGTAAATTAAGACTCTAAGGTAATTCCTATCTTAGGGTTTTACTGCTGTGAAAAGATACCATGACCAAGGCAACTCTTATAAGGATAGCATTTAATTGGGAATGGCTTACAAGTTCAGAGGTTCAGTTCATTGTCAAAGCAGTAGCATGGCTGTGTCAAGGCACACATGATGCAAGAGGAGCTGAGACGTCTATATTTTCATCTGAGGCCTATCTTCTACATAGATAAGAGGAGGGTCTCACATCCCACCCCCACAGTGACACACTTCCTCCAACAAGACCACATCTCCTAATAGTGCCACTCCCTGGGCCAAGCATATACATACAAACCACCACAGTTCCCTATCAGAACATACGGCTTCTATTCCTAGACGTATTTTCTTTCCAGTATTGCTTGTTTGGTTGTTTCAAAAAATGTAAAGGAAGGAAGGAGGGAAGGAAGGAAGGAAGGAAGGAAGGAAGGAAGGAAGGAAGGAAGGAAATGTTTCCAGAATGGAGTCCATCCTTTCTGAACTCTAAGACCCATCACCTGAAATCTTGCTTGGTTCTTCTTGATTTTTCTCCTTTATCACTCAACAAGCATCTTCCTTTTATGGGGATGCTTCATTCACTCTAGATTTATTAGATGTTCTTATTCCATACATGTAATAAGTATATTACTGTCCTCTAAAGCTTTTTTGGTGAACAGCTCAGTACATCCTTTTATGATCAGGTAAACCTTTTTGTTTCATCCAGCTGTTTCATCTTCACAAGTTACTATATACTATACGGAAGGATAATAGCTCACATATCTAAAGTGTTCCCTCGGCCCAGCATCCTGTGACTTTTATATACATTAATGTCGGATTAACTGAAGAGGTGTGGTGAGTTTCACACGACTGCCCCAGGCTTGGGCCTCTTGGAGAAGCGGGACACATGAAGTTTGACTGCCATCACCCCATGGCACCACCGGGTGAGTGGCTATGAGAAGTTGCACAGGAACACCACCCAGGGGGTGGAGGAGCATGGCCTAGGATCCCGGGGATTTCAGTGAAGCCAGCTCCATCTGGTTCCCGTGCTCTTGGGCATCCCAGGTGCCGCTGGAATCCATGGAAGAGCTAAGAACAAAGTGAGGGCCCTGCGGCTTGGATTTAACCTAGGCCAAGAGGGGAAAAGTGGCGAGGAGTGCTGCTGGATCCCACCAGGACCACATTCCAGCTTGTCACAGGCTAGCTCACTTGGTTTGGTTTGGTGGTGATCGTGGCTAGGAGCGCTGGGAGGCCTTCTGCGGGAGACTAGATGCGGCTCTTTAGACAAAGGCCTGTTCCATTGTTCCCCACGGTGAATCCTGATGAAGAGAAACAGTCCATGGTTTCATGACGTTTATTGTCATGGTGGAGAGTGGCATGAGTGAATCTATACCTGCGACTTCAGGGAGGGGCAAGGTTGAAATACCATTGGCTGGGAAGGGGAGTGGCTAACATGGGGATGTCTACCTGTAGAAGGGCTTGGGTCCTTACATGACTGATAGTCACAGACCTATGGAGGAGAGCTGTGGCCTTGTGTCAGGAGCCTGGTTCCCAGGAGCATGGCAAAACGCTTACTGTCCCTTGTAGGGTTAGTCCCTGCTGGGGATCCTCTACTGGGTTTGAGGGGGGTCCGGGGGTGTGTGTTAAACCTTAGCTCAACCAGAAACCAGGCTGCCTTTCATGGTCCCCACACATTAATTCATTTAACAATCACTGTACTCTTCTCGTTTTACAAATGAAAAGATTTAATCTCATTGATGTTGGGTCATTTGTTCAGTATCACACATTCTACTTGATGGTGAGAGGATTTATTTCAAATTTGGTTGCATTCAGATTCTATATTCTTAATTATAAAGTCAACTTTATCCCTTATTGCATTTTCTTCATTTATTATATGTGGGGGATTGGTGCTGATCTCATCAAAAGATCTAGCAAGCCATAGGTAAATAAGTTGATAGATATAAGTAGATACACAGAAATCTCACACAATGAACTAAAAATACTGCTTTTTTACTAATTTCATGCAGGCATAATAGTCTTAGCATATCTTTAATTTAGTAACTTTGAAAATTGCTTTTTACTGTCTTCTGCATAATGCAAAATACAGTTCTAGATCTTGAGCCTTTTAATATCTGCCTGGCTGATTCAATGGCTGACTGGCTTCTCTGAGGAAAATAGGCATTGTAGTTGGTTTTGATCCTTAGCTGACAGGTAACACCTGGAAATGCAATTCTTAAGCCACCCCAAGATCCCCTTTGTTTGTTACTCAAAACATAACAAAGTTCTAGTTTAATAAACAAAGAAACAGTAAGTCTGCAATTTTTCACCTCATACAATTTTTTGCCTTTAGATTTTTTTATGCTTTATGAATATATCTTCTGTTCAAAAATTAAGTCAGTGAAAATGATGCCTGTGAACTTATAATATCTCCTTAACAAGAACCAAGAATAAGACTTTCTTTGACTTGACCAAAAGGCCAAGGTGTCCTGAGGTAAATTAATTGGAATCAGTGAGGCAGTAAGAATAGAGAGACTGAAGGCCTGAACAAGAAACAACATGGGAGAGAAAAGCATCAGAGAGACTAATAGAAAGAGAAAATAATGCCACTGCTGGAAAGGTAAAACAGGTGCTCTGGTGTAACAAGGAGAGGAGAAACAAGTTCACTGGAATCCAAGAGGAGCAGTCAATCCACAGCAGCCACAGGCTGTCTCAGCACTATTTGGGCTTTCTTAAGCCATTATGGTTCAGTATGAATTTTATGACATCATTTGGTTTCTGTATAAATGATCATTGGGATCTTGATAACAGATCAAGATTGGCCCTGTATCTTCCTTTAGACAGTTTAAGGATTTTAGCTCTATCAAGAATACAGTCACTGAAAAAAATTAAATAAATTTTTAATTATTCATATCCTTGGGTTTCTTTCAAAACTGTAGTTTTACATGTATCAGTCTTTTATCTCATTAGTTAAGTGTATTGCCAGATGTGTTAGTGTTTTCAAAGCTACTATAAGTTGAATTGCTTTCACATTTTCCTGCAAAGATATTCATTGTTGTATATGTTAACACAACTTACTTAGCAATTTTTTAGTCTTGTTTGTTTTAGATTTTATTTTTGTTTTTGTTGGGTTTGGTTTGGTTTTAAGTAATCCCATTATGGGAGTGTGGTGAACATTGTAAACTGCTATTTATGTGTACTCAGGAATCTGGTACATTCTGTGCTGTGTTCTATGATACAGCGTGTGATGGCAACGAATTTGGTTAGTGTGTTGAACTGACCTTTCATTCCATGGACAAATCTTACTGGGTGATACTGAATGATCCTTATGCTGTGCTGTTGAATTTGATTTGTTCATAATTTATTGAAACTTGCATTTATACCTATTACCATATTGACCTACAGTTACAGTACTGACACTGTTATCACCATAAAGCTAACTTCAAACAATGAATGCTCCCTACTATTGGTTTTGGAAATTTTTAAGAAGTATTAACTTTAATTCTGCAAATATTTGGTATTATTCCTCAGTGGTGCCTTCCGATCCTGGGCTGATTTTTTGCTGAATGATTTTTGAATCGCTAAGTAAATCTCCCTCCTTGTCATTTGTCTGTGTGTGTGTGTGTGTGTGTGTGTGTGTGTGTATGTGTGTATCTATGTCTGTGTGTGTCTGTGCATGTGTGTGCCTGTATACCTGTGTTCATATGTGTCTATGTCATTGTGTAAATACATGTGTGTGTGCATGTATACCTGTGTCATGTATATGTGTGTATGCATGTACAGTTGATTCAGTCTCAGCAGGTGTTATGATTCCATGAATTAATTCAAATATTTTCTTGGTGTTTGGACACATTTTTCAATCCACATAGAAGGCTTTTTTATTTTCCTAACAATAAATTGGATTCTAACTGAGGAAGCTTGCTTTCCCATATATCCTCTTTTATTCCTCGCCTGTGTTCTCTGCCTTTCTTCATCCTCTTTCTGTTCTTTCATTGGTGGATTTCCACAATCCCAGAAGTACAGTGAGTGCTTTCTTGAGTTCTCTTTTCTTTATATTATTTGTTGTTTCTGAGAGGTGTATATAAGTCATGAAGGGTTAGACACCAACTTGTGTTTTGAAAGGTAAATACTGCAAATGTAAGATAACAACAATATCATAATAGCAATGCATATTCCTTTCCTCCCATAATCTTGAGAAGTATGACTCTACTGAATCATTAAACTGTAGAATTGCTGCTTTAAATGAGGCAGAACCCACTTTACCCAATTTAGTAACTCAAAAACAATCCTGCCTAGTTGCAATTTGTGTGGGACACAGAAGTAAGGAACTCCGACCTCGATGACCCACCATACCTAGGTTGAATCCTTCATAATCCTGGTAACTGCATTGCTGTCATGAAATTTTCCTCCTGTAACTCATGGCTTTCTTCTTTCTTAAGATACAGAAGTTTTTATCCGATAAATAAAGTAATCAGATAGCTTTGAAGGATAGTATCTAATTACTAAAGAGTAACAATTTGGGAATCCAGATGAGCAACATCTGCTTTACAATCATGTAAGGTTTATTTTTCCTTCAAGTTCTGTTTAGTTCCTGCCAAAGCAGTACATTTTCTAGATACCTATCTTAGAGCTCCTGGAGTACAGGTTATTAACCTAGCATTCCTGGATATGGGGTCACAAGGTTTGCATTCTGAAAAATATGGGACCATTACCTTATAATTCCTCAGAATATGGGGTCATTCTGCAAAATTTCAAAATAAGCCTTGAGCTTGGCCTGTATGTCAGGGGTAGATCATTGCCTAGAATAGATGAGGTCCCAGGTTCCGTTCACAGTACCACACAATACTGTGAAGGAAATGGCTGGTGAAAATGTTACTATTTTCTCAGCATAATTCTTCACTTTCTGTTCTGAGAAGTCAAGCTCTGAGGGGTTCCTGATGTGTATAAACCAAATTATGATGTCACTGAGAGTTCTCCTTAAAGGTAACAGACTAACTTCATCCCCCACTTCCCTCAGTGGGTCATAGATGGAGTAGTGGGTAGATGAGGGCTGTGGGACCTATCACCTTCCCTAACACAGCTCTGGTTTACCATTATTAAAAATTCATTTCTTTTAACATTAGGAGAAAAAGAACAAGGCAATTGTTCTTAGAAATGAGCAGTATCAATCAACCAGACCCCCAAGAGCTTCCAGGGACTAAAACACCAACCAAAGAGGACCATGGCTCCAGCTGCATATGTAGCAGAGAATGGCCTTATCTGGCACCAGTTGGTGGGGTGGCCCTTGGTCTTGTGAAGGCTCAATGCCCCAGTGTAGGAGGAGAATGCTAGGGCAGTGAGGTGGAAGTGGGTGGGTGCATGGGGAGCACCCCCATAGTAGCAGGGGAGATGAGATAGGAAGTTTTCGGAGGGAAACTGGGAAAGAGGATAACAGTTGACATGAAAATAAATAAAATATCCAATAAAAATTTAAAAAATGATGACAATATAATATCTTAAATCTGCTGCAATTACAAAGTAATACTGATACAACACATTAAAATTTTTAAGTTTACTTTTTTTTTATTTGCTTGCTTTTATGTCTACGCACTATGCACATATCAGGTAATTTCAGGGTATAGTAGAGGGTGTTGATTTTCCAAGACTGGAGTTATAGAGAGTTGTGATCTGCCATGTAATGCTGGTAATCAGCCACTGCTCTTAACCACCCAATATTTATGTGTTTGTATAAATTACATTGGTGATCAATGTAAATGATTCTTACAGGT
Organism: Rhynchomys soricoides; assembly: GCA_019843965.1. Classification (NCBI taxonomy): domain Eukaryota; kingdom Metazoa; phylum Chordata; class Mammalia; order Rodentia; family Muridae; genus Rhynchomys; species Rhynchomys soricoides. The sequence goes on from JADRCH010000014.1 coordinate 2,482,889, forward strand.
TGAGGTCTGTACTAGTATGGCAGATACTAAGGTACTGGGGCTGTTTTTCCAAAAGCAGAGTAATTCATGTATGCACCGTTCTCTGGTAGGAACTATTTCACATTTTTCTGGGTAGGATTATGTGTGATTTGATCTTAAGACGATCCCTTCAGAGTAAAATCCTGTGTAAAATGACTGACTCACTGGAAAGGACAGTATGAAATAATGCTTTGATTCACACACACACTCACACACTCACACACACTTAAGTTTGATATTTTATCCATGTTTATAATGTAGAATTTATTAAGGTTCCATAAACTTGTGACATGTTTTTCCTAAAATAGAAATGTCACCATAAACATTTTAAATGTTTCACTCTATACAAATGGAAATAAGGAAACACTGTGGCTTCTTTAACTTATAGAGAGAGCTTTTATGACAAGATACCTGAAATTTATTTCTCACATATTTTTCCTTTGTTATTCTATTTCAAGCATAGGCTCTTTAAAATTTTAATTACCTACCTCCCCCCTTGTGCTGATCAAACTTTACACAAGCATCATGCTAGCAGGACGCAGGGAAGATCTTATGTCAACAGCTCTTTTCTAATTACCTGTGCAGCTGTTGTTGCCCTGTCTGCTCTACCTGTACACTAGGGACCAGCCTAACATCCGTTGTGTACATAATACATAATTACCCAGAATCCACCAGCTTTAAATAATAGAAAGGTTCAAAATGTAACCTGCAACTCATCAAAGAACAGGATGTTAGAATGAGAACATTCAGGATGTTAGGTGCTGAGACTACTGCAAACACAGTGACAGGGATTACCATTAACTGCAGCAAACCAGGGTCATCTGGGAGGTCAACTAGGAACCTCAGTTGAGAAGAGGTTCAGATATTATGTGGGCATTTTCTTGATTAAAGATTGATGTGGGTGGGCCCAGCCCACTGTGGGCTGCACTACCGTTGATCAAGTTGTCCTGAGTTTTATGAAAATGGGGTGGGGAGGTGGGTTGGAGAATATCCCCATAGAGGCAGGGGGAGGGCAGAGGGAATGGGGAGGTTCCAAAGGGGAGATCTGGAAAGGGGGAAACATTTGAAATATAAATAAAATATGAAAAGAAAAAAAGAAAAAAAAGAAAACAGAGACTGAGTAAGCCCTGGGAACAAGCCTGTTAGAGTGTTCCTCCATGGACTCGGCTTCAGTTGTTACCCTGACCTTTCTTCACAATGAGCTGTAAGCTGCAGGTAAAATAAACCCTTTCCTCTCCAGTGTGGTTTTGGTCATGGTCTTTTTCACAACAGCAGAATGCAATCTAACATACTAGAAATGTGGCGAGGACACAACTTTTCAATGATACCTTTGTTTCACGAAACAGTGTTTATGAGAAAATAAGAATAACCTGAAATAATTTATGAAGATATTAAAGTTATTTAATTTTTCAGATTCAATTATTTTTTAGTCTTCATAGGAAATTCTTAATAAAATACTTGCAGGTTAAATATGACACCTATCCAAGGTACAGACAAAACTATCTAATAGGTTTGTCACCTCAGAATGAAAAATAGAAGAATGGTCATGAAGAGTCTTAATACTACAGCCCTTGGTATACTGAAGGCCTCCAGCTGGATAGTGCACTTACTGTAGAGGGTTGGACTACAGCCCTTGTTATACTGTGGGCCTCCAGCTGAATAACTCCCTTGCAGAGGGTATTCCCTACTTCTGGAGCTGTTGTCTTTTGGGCGTTCTCAGACATAGCTTCTTCAAACATATATGTGGCATGTAACTGAATGTGTGGGATATTGTCCATCATGGATCTGAGAGGGGATTATAGGATTGTATTCCTTCGGTCTGGCTATAGGTCGATTCTGGGAGAAAGATAGATGTCTTTAATTATAGACCCACTGATGAGCCCACCAGGCTATAGTGGATATTTCCAAACCCATCATCACATAGTTCACCCTGACTACAAAGAGAAGAGTAGGGAAAGGAATTTTTAGGGGCAGGGGTTGGAGAAGTTAATGGGCCTCAGAGAGGGTGGGGTGAAGATAATGAGGATGCATTCACCGTATTCATATGAAATTGTCAAAGAACAAATTAATGTAAGTTATAATGAAATGAAATAAATTTTGAGCATTGTGGAAAAGTTGACAACTGTTTAGCATTTCTGAATATATGCCAATCAAAATTTAATTAAAAATTAAATGCATAATAAAGCCAAGGCATTTGTGGGGGTAACACTTCCTTCTGTCATATCAGTTGACTACACTATACTCTTGGTTCAAAACAATAACATGTCACCTTGCATTAAGTGCACTGACCCCAGAATGAGAGTATCTGTTGCTGTAAAGATATGGGCTCAGATTAGAGAGTGTGGTACAAAAGACATTTACTACACAGATAACATTTCTTCCACTTAGGGTCACAAAAGCTTAATTATAAAAAACTTAAAATACTTTTTCTGTCATTTTTCAGCATAGAAGTATCCATTTAGTAACGACTTAGCTTGTTCTGTGAATCTCTTACTTTAAAAACGATCATTTCATATGCTGATGTGAGTTTTTAAAAATTACTCAATGAATTTTGGTTTAAGAATAAGACAGAGTATTTACCAACTTCATAAATTGCCCAAAACATAGTTCTTCAATTTTATATTCCATATTTATATAAATCAACCTTCTTAGAACTGATGAACATGAAATCAGAAAATTGATAAATTCAGAAAAATTCAGAAAATGCTGTGTCCTTCAGCAGCAAATAGCCAAATTTTAATACCTTACATAAAATATAAATGACATTGTTTTTTATTAGAATTCAAATTTCCTTCCATATTTCATGAAACATAAAATTATATACATATAAAACTTGTTTTTAAATAACTTTATTATTTATTATCACAAAATGTTTAAGCACACAATACATATACATTAAATATATATCGTATATACTACATGTGTATATAACACATATTACATACACATATATGGATATATATACACACACATATACACACACACACATATATATACATATATATAAATGAGTATGGGATTGTTTACAATTTTTTCAGGCCTAAAGCTGTCCCAGTTTAGGAAGTACTGCACAAATTTATACTTGTGATAATATGCTAGTAATAAAAGTAAAAAAGGCGAGTGGCTTAATTTTGGAGTTCATATCACAGTAGATTTCCAGGGTTAGAGAATGATAAGTAGAAGAGAGTAGAAAAGTAAGACCGTTCTCAACCTCAGTTCAGAAGTTTCAGAGGTATACTGATTAAAATTTGAGATGAAACCTTGCTTCCATGTTATCATCATAGGTAAAGTAAATGGAGATTGCATTTTGCGTGAAGTTGCCATGGCTACCTTACCATGTAGTGAGTGACACATATTCAATTTCCATAACTGTCGCTCTCTTTTTTTAATCATCTTCCTGAGAACAAGCAGTGCATAATATTTGTAATATGATCTTTTATTTTAAATCTTTATAGAACAGACAATTTCTTTTTAATTACTAAAGATTGGTGTCATCAGAAATAGGATAAAGAAAGCCATGAAAATCATCACATTTCAATGATGTAAGGCATTGTGCTTATTTCCATGGTAATGTTTTGTGTGAGGTGGAAAACAGGGAGGAAAGGCTGAAATGTGAACACTGAGCCTTTAATTAAACCAGTTCAAGGACTCTGGGTTGTGGATCCATGCCTACACCTACCACCCTCAATGAAAGCACTAATTATTTAAATCTGGTTTGACTGTGTGTATAAAATCTTATGAGGATGTTATTTATCAAATACAACCCCATGAAAAAGGCTGTTTATATAAAGTGGTGGCTTGAACCATGTGAAATTGATGAAAATCAAGGACAATTTTTACTAACAATCATGTAGTATCATGTGATCCAATATGATATTAGACTAATTATCAGTATATCGTCAGGGAGATAGATCATGATTGAAGACACATTATTTTAAAAAAAAAAAAAAGCAATACGAGTGTAAAGATACAGAAGTCTAGAGAATATTTTACTATTTCCCATCATTTACTTTGATAAACATCTAAAAAGTTACAACAGAAGTATATAAATTATTTAATTAAATTGTCACTGTGCATAATTTAACAAATAGAGACTTAATCATATTTAAACATTTAACATGTTTTACAATCTATTACAATGAATTTTCCACATATATGAAATATATTTTATGTATAGTATAGTAGTTTAAAAATCACTATATCCAAATGAAATTGTATAGTGTATATAGTACACATTATACAGTCCATATAATGTTAAATTAAATTATTTGTACAGATATATTGATGTTTCTCTACAAAATGAGTTGTAATTATCTTACACACACACCTCTACCTCAGTCTTTATAAAGAGTGTATGATTCCTATTTATCAGATTGAACATTGGCTTATAAAGAACATTAATGAATGAAATCAGAGCTTTTCTGCATTTTTGTGTAATATTCCATTGTAAATTTGAAGTGCTTTGAAGTGCTGCACTAATACAATGGTTCTATGCCTGTGAGAACTTCATTTGATCTAACTCTGAAGGTATGCATGTAATCATGTCAACACCTCCATGTAGTTTGGTATTCAGTTCATCATTACTTTCGCAGGTGCAAACACTAACTATAAGCTATTTTGTAATGATTATATATTTTATTATTGAAAAATCACAAAAGTAATAGGGGGATAGACATTTTAGATGAATTCTTCTAGCAATTTAATTTAAATATATATTCCATAAAGTTGAGTGTTCAAATATAATATTAAATATATGATCAAGTTGCCTTAAAACATAATGTAGCTCCATCACATGTGAACTTTTATATACACATGCAGAATTCTATTCAACATCTCTATAAAGTGAGAGTCTAGACCGAGAAACAGTAAGTTGACTGCTACACATGGATTTCTTAATGGTTTCTAAACTTGTTTTCTCTCAAGATCTCATCAGATGAAATTATCTCTAAGCATGAGACTGATACTGTTAATGAACTGTTAAAATGATAACAAGGTCTGCTTTTTTAGTACTTGATGAGATGCTATTACTCAAATACGAAGTTTATTAATCAATGTGGTTGTCCTTCACGTTTTACCATCTGAAGCTTTTTAGATTAATGTCTTTTATTGGAGCCACATAAAATTTATACAAAGATAGTCAAGGTACTACAAGCCTTTCCTGAAGTCTCATAGTAAATCTCCAAGTGGTTGTTTCTTCTCTTTACGAAGGAGCAGTATTGTTCATGCCATGGTGAAACATTGAGAGGCACTATAGAACACTGGCTCCAACACTTTGTTTTGAAGATCCCACTACAAGTTGTCTACCTTGTTTTATAAGGTAGAAAAACAGATACAAAAAAGTTCATTATGAGGTGAACACATTGAAGTACAGAAAGAAACCTGTGTCTTGATTCGGTAGAGCTGATACCATTTGTTATGTGTACAGAAGAAAGCTAAGTATTACAACAGACTAAAACAATTGTCTGTCTGCCTTTTGAGGACAGTAATAACATTTGGAAAGAACAAAAGAATAACTTGGTGTAAAAGTAATTGAGAGATATTAACAAGATATGTTACACAAAACTTCATAGATTAGCTCATCTAAATCCATGCTATTTTTATCTAGGAAGCCATTAGTTACTCAATGTATCTTTGAGAAGAGAAAGAATATGTTGTGTTTAAGGAATAAAGTCAAGTCAGATGCTGTGGGAAAAAAAATGACTTGGTAAAATGCCTTAGTAACATGCATGAAGGCCTGAATTTGATCCCTCACACTCAAGTGAAAAGCTCAAGTAGTAGCTGTGCCTGTAATCCCAGTGCTGGAGAGGCAGAGACAAGAGGAGCCTTGCCCTTGCTTGCTAGCCAGACAATCCCATTGCGTTTGAGGTTCAGTGAAAGACCTGAACATGACCTAAAATGAAGAGAGAACCAGGAAGACACCAGGTGTTGATGTCTGGACTCCATATGATGCACACGTGCTCATCTGCACACACACAAACACACACATAAACACTTTTTAAAAGTAACATGTATATCATTTGTCTGCAGGCAAAGTTTTGAATGTGATCATTTTCCATGAAAAACTTTTCAACTCTATTATTCTGTTAGAATTTCTGAACCTTTTACATAGATACTTATTTTCTATGCCTGTTTTCAAGGTTAGAAACTTACTGTTAAAGTCCTAGCCTACTTATTTTGCTGATTAATTTCTGTGTTATGTCAAGCAACAGAAAATTATTTTAAGAGGTAATTGGGAAATTGAAAATATGTATATGGAACTCAGCCAAGGTTTCTGTTAATAATGCTACTTACTGTGGCTGTTTATACTATACCAAGCTGCAGAGTGTAAAATACTTATTAGAGATATGAATGTTTTTTTCAAGTACCAGATGCTGACTCTTTAAAAGACATGAGCATTCAGCATATACGCACTTTGGTTCACTCTCAAGTTTCAAAATGCCGTGAAGTATTTACTCTATTCAAGAAATTCCTGTCTTCATCTGTGTAATACAAAAAGGCATATGTGGGACTCTTTTAGAGACAAACTTTCAAAAAAAATTGAAGGAAATAAGTGGCCTCAATGCTAGATTCAATCAGAGGTATTCCAAAAAGATGTTTAGCATAAAGAAAAATAATTAGAAATTAGGTGGATCTTAGGCTCCAAGGCCAACAACTGATCTGAGAAGATTGCTTTAGAATGTTTTGACCTTAGTCAATAATGGAATTATGTGAAGCACGCATCTCCCTCTTATAATGAATATGCATTGCCAGTAATGCCCGAGTGTTCATGGAAAAGGAATATTTTGGCAGGTTCAGTGAAGAAATTGAATTGGCTGAGCTAAAAGATAATGTGAATAGATAGCTCTAATATTGCATTCTTACATAGGAAACTGACAAATACACATTTATGTTTTCACTGTTGAAAGGAAAAGATAGTGAATTATTCCTCCTTCATAGAGCCATTTAGATTCATCTCATGGAAGAGGTTCCCTCAAATCACTGCAGTCTGACAGGTGTTTGGCAACTGATGTGAAACATGTCCATGACCTTTATCTGATTCTCAAAGACATGTGTATATCACTGTAAACTGTCTTCTCTTCCCTGACCCAAGGATGTTCTAACTGTTTACGTATAGAGATAGTTTGTGTCTTCTAGATTAAAAATTAAATTCTTATGTTTTCTGGAACCCAAAGGTGCAGAAAAACAAAATCAGATTCTACTTGAGGAATTTTAATAGCCACCAAACAGCCACTCTCTGTGCCACTGCAAATAAAGATATGATAGTCTAAAATACTAAAATATTTAATAAATGAGCACTTCATTTTTGCAATGAAATGTAAATTGTGCTCAAGCCTTTTGCTCTATGAAAGCACCTACCTAATATTTCCTCATTCATACTACATTGAGTCCATAGTAGATTTACTAGGCAAGTGGATGGCTAATATAAAGTATTTGGACATAGCTCTAAGGACACACAGTCAGACTCTATTGTGGAAAGATTTACTACTTTGGTTATATTTAATTTCCTGTGAAACTTCATTTTGCTTTTATTAAATTTATTTTAAACTGATAACAAAATCAAAAATTGTATTTATGCATTTATTTATTTGATATTATGTTATTGTTGATTTATTTACATACTGAATAGTTTAAATAAACTTAAACATGTTTCTCTTCAAATATGTAGAATTTGTGGTAAAATTTTCAGCATTGTCTTCCACAAATTTTTGGAACATATGCTTAAGGGTATATATTAACGTTACGTCTTGAGTTGATTAATTTTAACAGCTTGTTAGAATCATACTTAAATAAGTCCTGATCCTCTCACTTGTAAGGTCCCCTTTGGGCTATACCTCAATCCCCAATCACTCTCTGTATCACACTTCTAATATTGTGCTGAATCCCTGTGAAGAGATGGACCTTGACAGAGATACTGTCTTTTTAAAATATCTGCTAGAAATCACCTTTTCCTGAAATGTGCCAGTGTATTCACATAAGGGAATTGCATTACCACATATGGTTATAGAAAAAATTCTAATTCTGGCTGGATTATTTACAGAGTTATTAAAGCCAATAATAATTTTAAGATCTTTATCCAATGTATTGATCATCCACCAATAGGCAGACATACTATGTCATGTCGTACTTAAGTTACTTGAATAGAGCTGTATAAGTTGATCTTAAAGAATTCACTCTAATTATCTTTAAATACAGAAAATACTGGGATATTTAATGATATTAGAATATCTGACAGTAGCCAATGTGTCTATCCAGTCACAAAGAGTCCTCCGACTCTGCAGTTTGATATCTGTGCTTTGTAACTTCATATTCATTATAAAGAAGAAAGGAAAGAAATGAGTGGGGAAGGAATAAGATGTAACAAAACACTACTATCTGACTCTGATAGTTAATCCATTGGCCTTTCAGGAACACAGTAATGAAACTTCAATGTTCATTGGTATGTTTAACTTATAAAGAAAATTAGGCACAAGTCATATTTTCAGAGTAACTTATTTTCTTCAATATAGACTGAATATGATGTGAGATGAATCAAGTATATGGCGCATTTGTTTGACAAGCAAACAGCCATGACAACTTCCATCGATGACTAGATAAGCATACAAACAGGAAGGTAGGTGTGGTAGCATGTGCCTCTAATTCTAGCATATGGAGGCTGAGACAGTAGGTTAAAAAGTTTGAGGTCAGCCTGGACTACATAACAAGACCCAGGCTAGCTTTAGCTCCACAGTGAAACCTTGTCTTTAAAAAGAGAGACAGGTTATCTGTTAAGTTTTAACTTAAGTTTTATGAGTGTAGGTAGAAGAGGAAATCACTAGTCTATTAGACTTCAGTATTCAAAACAAGTTTAACAAGAGTGATAGAATGGAAGAGAAACAATTTGTCTTCAAGATACGGGAAGTAATTCATAATGCATGGCACATAACACATTGAAACTTTTTAGGCTTTTTTATTTACCTACCTTGCTCACTGTGGAACTATTCCTAGAAGAGTCTGCTGATAACGGTAGTCTACTAAGTCATAGATCTGTCAATTTTAGGGCTAAGTATTTCCTTCCCAACTGCGTGTTTAAACAGAGAAAGGAAAAAGTCAACTTATGAAAAGTAAAGCACTTAAATAAATTTTAACTAAAGCAACAAGAAAAACATTCATATAAAGTGCACTGTTGTCATTTTAGTTTAAGTAATGGGCTTAAAGGATATGGACAAATGAGATTTACAACCAGAATAATGAAGTCAAGCTTCCATGTCTAAATTACAAAGAAAGGGTTTATGAACATGAAAGCTGCCATTACTGTAGTTGTAAAATATTTTTAACTATAATTTTGCAACTCAAGTTAATGCAGGATTACTATTGTCTTTTCTAAACATAATAAAGTTATCTAACATTCGGTATTGCTTAAGCACCACCAACACCTAAATACAGAAAGAAATATGAACAGTGTTACAGTCAGAGGAATCCTCTTTTATAGTGATTTCAGGTTAGTTATACTAAGCAGTGTGTGTTCTTAATTACAGTGTTCTCAGTTGTGTTTCTCATTAAATATTTTGTATTTTGTTTATTACTAGGAATATTGCCAAGTCAATTTGAGGTCAGTCTACCAACTCACAAACTTCCTGCGTCAGCCTGCTGAGTTCTGGGATTACAAGCATGTACCACCATGATTGCTAGGAAGTTTTTGTTGTGGTGATGGTAGTTTATGTTCTTGTTTATTTATTTTATTTTCCTTATTCTCGGTGCTAGGCACCAAACCCAGAACCTACCATAGGCTCGACAGAGCACTGTAACGCTGAGCTGCCACCTAAAGCAGGTTTTGAGCTTTCTCTGTTAGGAGATGACTGAAGAAGAAGACGCTGTGATCGGTGACTGAGGAAAGATCCGCCGATCCACAGATGCCTGCTGCTACAAAGCAGATGGTTTTGATTTAGGGGCAGGAATCGAGGGGAAGGAAATAAGAAGGAAAGACAGCAGAACAGGCTTGAATCTGCTTCGCTTTGCCTAAAACATAGCCTTGTTCTGTTACTTCCTGTTCTCTCTAATCAAAGGGGAAGATGTTCTCTGAATTCACATCATCAAAGAAACTGCAGGCTATATGGGAAGATCAGAAGTGTGCTCTTCAGGAAAGAGGTGGTTCCCATGTAGTATTGCAGATTATACTTCTCATTTGTAAATTCAGGATAATGATATTTTCCATAGGTTTAGGGTGGAGATCAAGGAAGACAGTGTGTGGCGAGCACCTGGTATTATCTCTTTCCACATAATAGACTCTGAGTAAATGTAAATTCCTATTAGAAAATTTACTTCCTTAATAGTGCGCATGAAACTTGTGCTCTGCCTAATACCCATGTAAGAAAATTATATGTGTGCTGAAATTAATCCAATTATAAAGTTGGCCCTTCATCTTTTTATACGAGTCATCATACCTAACAGAATGATTTCACCTAAAGATTAATTTACTATTGGAAAAAATGAAATATATTTCAGTAAAAGAATCACTGTGGTATTTACTGTCTCCACATTTTCCACAGTGGATATTGCTGAGGCTGGAGAATGGATTATACTCGAAATGTTGAACGAGAAAGAGTTTAAAAGAAAGTGCAATAAAACCTCTGAGGTTGATGACAGTTAAATGGAATATATTCACATGGCAAAGGATCAGCCCTGAAATTCAAAAGAATTGCAAGAAAACCAAAGTCCTGTGCTATCATGAGAACCAGGGGCCATTCACAGTGCAGGATATGGTGGGAGAAGTGTATACTGCTAACCTCAGCATAGCAAAGTCTTGTCTCTAAAATTACAATAAAAGGGGCATGTTACTTTTGAAAGCAATGTCCTACATGTGCAATGCTAACTCTATTTGAGCCCTAACCATAAGCATTCCTCAGGTCTTTATGCCTGAAAACTCAAGTAGTTACATTCGAAAACATGTTTTATTAAGCCAACCATCACATTTTGCATGAATATGCTCTGGGGAGACTGTCCACATTAATTTAGTCAGCAAAGGAAGAGCATTCAAGTGATTTCTCAGTTATAGAAACCATCCTAGAAAACGTTGTACAATGTATACAGAATAGCATTAAAATGCTTCTAAAGATTGAGAGAAAGAGACTCATGAGATAATGAGATTAACATTTATGAATTCTCACATGCAATATTTACTGCTGGTAGACATAATGAAACCACAAACAGACATAAAATCAGGAAATCTTTTTTTTGGTTTTTAGAGACAGGGTTTCTCTGTATAGCCCTGGCTATCCTGGAACTCACTCACGCTGTAGACCAGGCTGGCCTCTAACTCAGAAATCTGCCTGCCTCTGCCTCCCGAGTGCTTGGATTAAAGGCGTGCGCCACCACTGCCCAGTGAGGACTTCTTTTTAATCCTTTAACATTTTTATCTTTAAAACAAAAACCCATTGGTTGAACAGTTTGTGCAGAAAGTAAGGTTTTGAATTTTAAAAATTACTTTCATTCTTCTTTGTGAAATGAGAACAGAAAAAATAAAGATAATATTAAAGTTTTCAATGAGAAAAATGTTTGTCAAATCATCATCTGAGAATATTTTCATTGACTATATTTTTCCTGTACTTGAAATTTATTAGTAGTTCTTCAATTAAAATTGTGTGGAAATGCAATCAAATCATAGAAAATGAGTGCCAGGCAAGTTTCCTAAGAGTAAGCAAGAAAACAGGCCTATTGTTATTGTGAGAATTTTGATACCAGTTATGCTGTGGAAAATGGTACATTAGTTTACTAAGCTTTCTCATTTTAAAAAGGAACAGGTAGAAAAATCTTCATACTTCAAAAAAAATTTCATTATTTCACAGTTCTGACTGGAAAGTAATCTGAAATGAAATGTTCGAAGTGTCCATGGGGGAGCATGGCTTTTCACACCTGCAGGGCACAGCCTTCATGGTCTGAATTTTTCTGACATGAAGATGCATCATTTTCATCCTGAATCACGCAACATTCCTTCTCTGGGTTATCATAGTCATTTCTCTTTATATATTCATGCTTTTTGTTGTGCAGAGATGTCTTCCTTCCTCCATAAAAGTGCTAAATGTATTCCAAAGTGTGGCTCATATTTGAATTTGATTATCTCTATGTAGACTATGTTGCAAATAACAGTACAAGATTAATAAGCTTTGAAATTCCATTGTATACATCTATGGGTATATGGGTGGTTGTGCACACATATATTTGTATGTGTATCCATGCGTAAGCCAGAGGTTAACTTTGGAATTATTCTTATGGAACTTTTCATCTTCTTTATCAAGATGAGACCAAGCATTTTGTAATTTGTCTATAGTGACTGCCCAGCATGCTCCCTCTCCCAGGGCTGGGATTAGAGTTACCTGCTGTTGCATTGAGCTCATTTGGATTTTCCTCCTTACTTACACAGTTTTGTGGTTTCTGGGATTGAACACAGTCCTTCCATCTTGGACAATGAACACTTTAGTGACTGAAATACTGAAACCTTCATGAACACCCCACTTAATAACCTATAGGAGATAATAACAGGGCAAGCTTTATAACTCTATAGCTAGTATATGTTATTTAGTTGACATTGAAAGTTTTGTGTGTGAAAATATGAAATTGCCAAGTTACAAACATGTCAGCTATAGGTTAGTGAACATATAGTAGTGGTATCATGGCTTAATCAACCTTAACTTTCTCTGCTTCAAAGTCCATGCAGCCAAATTCCATGAAAACAAAGGTGTTCTCAGAATTTTATTTCATTTTAAGATAACTTGTTATAAGAAAATCAAAATACCATCTAAGTTATTTAAGAAATAACTTTATCCTTAGAAGGTTTAACTACTTTATACATTCTATGCTGTTAATTTTATATTAAAATCAGATCTGAAATAATTGAAAGGCAAATGCAGAAAATCTATATTTCAAAGAAAAGAGAACCAAAACAAAGCAAAAAGCTGGTTTTCCTTCTGTGTACCTTTCAGAAATTTCGGCCCGTTTGCTTTGCTTTAAATTTAAAGGAAGAACATTTGAATAAATGGAGGGTGTGATAATATAGATGCTAAGTGTCAGTTCTGCCATACATATATACACACACACACACATACATATATGCACATATACACATATACATATATGCACATATATATTTCTCTTATGGAGATTTCCATCTTCTATACTAAGATCGGATCCAGGGCTTTCTAATTTGGCTGGACTGATATCTATCTATCTATCTATCTATCTATCTATCTATCTATTTATCTGTCTATCGATCTATCTATCTATCTATGTAACTCTGGAAATTTTATACTGCTTTTTTCCACAAAAAATAAGATGATTCACAGCCATTATTGATGGAAGATATGCCACCACTTGTAAATCATTAAAGCTATTTAATGAGTATCAGAGATTATTTTCCTCTTAAATAAAAACTACTGAGACTAACTTTATTAAACCAGCTATTTTGCACCTTGCATACTCAACATTTCAAATTTAAATAGAAGTAAAATGTTTTAAAGAGCTATACATGTACATGTATAGTACGTCCATGCAAGTGAAATGTCTGAGAGTGTCATAATACAGTGTTTCCAATATAACACTGTGTATAGATCTCAGAGATTTCTGCCATCTTTGCTACAGTGAGTTCATTCTGCCATCTTATCTACAAGGTACTCACAAACTGTTTTGATCTTCCCACTTTGCGGTTCTTCAGCTTCCTAAAGATGTAGGTATTCCAGCTTCTTAGTGTTCTTTTTAGTTTTGTCGTCACTGGATACTTAAATATAAATTAAAAGCATTCTTACAAGTATATAAACATAGCACAGCATTTTGTGGACACTAAATTTGCCTCAAGAAATTAAGAATAAAAACATTCATTTAGCAAGTAAGATTTTAATATTATTCTATTACAATGTTGATGAGAAGACAAAATCATCTGTGAATTTTTTAATCTCATAAAAAAGCTATATAAATAATTAGATGAGTAGATTTTTTAAACCACATTAAGATACAGCATATCAATAAAGAAACAAGCTACTTAATTTTTCAGCTATTACTGCCAGCCACTCAAATATGAATTTCTCAGTTGTTTCTCCCATTATTTTCTCCAGCTCATTTAATCATACAGTAACAGTAAAACATTTTAATTTGTTTGAAATTTGAGTACATTTTAAAGGTTTTGTAAACTAATACTCAGAAAAGGTCTCATCTAGATAGCTGTGACTTTACAGTGCTTGATACACGATACTAGCCTAGATGTGCTTTGTGTGGTCTAATGCATGTATGCAGACACACTGCCCAGTACCTGACTTGCACACACCTTATTTCACTGAGGGAAAAGTTCACGCTGAGGCTTCTCCTAGCCCTATCTATCTCCATCTCTATCCCCCTGCCTTCGGATTGCCTTTTAGACTGTTGCCTTGCTGATTACAAGCTTTGGAATCCAAGTACAGTGATGGATGGGGCTGGGAAATGAGCCCAATTTAGTGAAATTTTCTCTCCCTTTTCATGTGCTGTTATTCATCCTCTAATCCAGGAACTAGAGAAAAGGTTTAGCAAGTTGTTCTGGGTTAAGAAAGGTAGCATTTTTCATTTTGTACAAAATAAATTAAACAAATTGCACATTTTCACTAATTATTGAGGGAAAATATCGGTGTGAGATTTTGAGGGCCTGAAGATTGTTTCATTAGCAGTGCTACTAGTTTTCTAAGGGGTTGCATATTCCTAGTATCTTTCCATAGTTCTTCATCCCTTTCTTTTAAATGAGCAGTCTATTGGATGGTTATTTACTAAACAAGCAAGCAAACAAATAAACATAAAACATTAAGAATTGCTTATTTCTTCTAAGAAGTATTTTACAGAATTATAGGCCTATCTGGTTTTGGTTTACAATTTTGATATGCTCTAAATAATAAAGGCCAAAGCATTCTTGCACAGTTGTGTTTTTATGTGAGGAGTCTTATCATTTATATATTTGTACATAAGACAAGTGAGTGAGTTCTTAGCTTATAGTAGATAGTACCAGGCATTTCTGAAGGATTGCTTCATCTTACAAGGATCAGCCTTGCTTGTAGAAATCTAATGAAAAGCTAGCATATATAAAGTGCCTTCAATATACTAGCATTTGTTAAGCATTATACAAGTAAAATCATCACTACAGACCTGAACAGCAGTAAGTCTTAAGCCTCATTTTACATTGAAGTACTGAGCCGTTGAGTTTGACTGGACCAAATTAGCACAAGTAATACTGAACACTGAAATGACCTATCTCAAAAGTCTGCATATGTCCTCTTACTCTGGTGTCACTGAGTTTCTATGTTTTGCATTATTTGGCTTTGTGGATAAGATCATGATCATGCTGGGACTGTTCTGTGTTTAAACAATGTTAACTAAGTGATTTATCTGGACTCACTGATGTCGACAGTATCTCTATACTTTGGCATTTGGACACTTCACCAGAACCAGGCCTGTGCCTAGCAATATTTATTCCAGCACAAGGGAAGCTAAGACAGGTGTTGCAGTCTATCCTATAAAGGGAATCTCTATATTTAGTGTGTGTGTGTGTGTGTGTGTGTGAGAGAGAGAGAGAGAGAGAGAGAGAGAGAGAGAGAGAGAATAAGATAATCAATATCAACATTTATGTTCAATGGAATCAACATAATTTTGTTTTACTTGTGAAGTAGAAGTGATATGAGAACTATCGTCTAAGCTTCCCATAACTGTAAATCACAATAAAACAACCATGAAAGGAAGCATCTGGGTTCCATGTTCTGAATATTGTTCTCTCAAACTCAATCACATTATACTCAATATGGTAGTACAAGAGGTTGATTTGTGGGGCAGCAAGTGAGACATGAAGATCTTGCCCTCATGAGTGGCACTGTCATGAAAGGGGCTTTGGGAGCTTCTCTCTCTCTCTCTCTCTCTCTCTCTCTATATATATATATATATATATATATGTGTGTGTGTGTGTGTGTGTGTGTGTGTGTGTGTGTGTGAGATAAACCAAGTGATTTTCCTTTTGCTATGTGAGGGCTTCCCAAGATATGACTGATGGGTAGGAAAGCTCTGATATTCAGAGACAGCCTCTGTTGTTTCATTTGTGTGATATTATTCAGGGAAAACCAAAGGTAAAATATTAATGAGATAGTGTAATGTTCTCTCTCAGGCTTCAGAGCATTACTGTGTTTTCAGATTTTATAGGAAAGACGAGAGGGGAAGGACTGGTTGCCACTTCAATACCTTTTCGTGGTATCCATGCTACTTGTAGGATCAAATCTGAGGAATACAGAAATATGAAAGAATGGTTAAAATATTTACAATTTTCATCTATATTAGCACAAGCTATCCACAATAGATTCTCATTTCTTTATCACTGGTGGCCATTTTAGGTGTTCTCTCAGAATCCCTGACAGGATAGCCACACACACAGCTTAGCAACCACACTAAGCTCATTTAACATTTATTGCACAAAGCCCCTTCATTGATAGGATTATAGCTCACAAGTCAACTAAAGCAGCAGTGTGACCTCAGTTCCTTTCCTCCAGACTTATTAGGTGTTTTGGCTTGCGGTAATTTAATCTCCTGTGAAGCTTGGGTCATTGAGTGGTGAAGTATTTCTTGCAGGCACCGGTCTAACACATTATTGTTTGAATCCTGTTTACTATGCACTGAGTATAAAGCAATCTTTCCATCTGATATTTTCATTGGGAAGTCACATGCAATGAATAAGCATGCAAATAAGGCTATATTCTGTATGCACAGGCAGACTCACTGCATAGTTCACTCGCTCACACTTCAAAGGAAAAGGGGGTATCACTGAGGAGCACACAGCACTGGAGGTGTAGCTCAATGGAAGAGCACTTGCAGAGACTGAGAAAGATTCTGAGTTCAATCCATAACACTAAATTTAAAATAAAAAGGTGGGGAAAAGTCTTCATTTGTTTAATATGGAGGACAAATCTGAATTAGGTAAGACATTTCAGACATGATTTTAAATCCAAGATCAGTATTAAGATATATTACAGAATGAAATGATACAGGTACAGAGGACATAGAGAAAGAGAAGAAGACAAAGGGAGAGCTAAAGAAGGAAGGGAAATGAGGTCATCCAAGTGAGAAAGGACTTATCCTTAGTTCTCTGGTAAGACACAACAGAAGAGTGAGGAAAGAAACCAAGCTGTGTCCGTAACACATGCAGAAGACACACCCAGATCCCAAATGTATGTGGAAGACACACCTAGATTACTGAAGCATAACAAAAATTTCATGTTTTAAAGTGTGTTTCCTAGATTTACTTATCATGTATCAATTAAGACCTTGGAAGAAGTGTACATTTTAGGTTCTCTCACATCTACTTAGGAAGTCCTCAAGATGATGCTCATGTTAATGTAAACTTGCAGTGGCTTGCTTGGTGTGTACGGTAATGGTGGGCTGAGCTAATGCCAGCTACATGTTCTTCTACACTCACAATCCTGTCTCAGCAAACATTCTTCTTGGTGATGTCTTGAGAGGAGTTTTAAGAATGGCTCAGCTGGTGGAAGTAAAGGCTGATCTTGTAGCTGACCTGAGTGTGACTATAACTACATATGTTAAGTGATTTACAACCAGCTTTAACGCCAACACTAGGGGATCTGTACTCTCCGGCCTCTGTGGACATCTGAACTCATTTACACATAAACACAGGCACACAGATGAGCAGTCTCTCTCTCTCACACACACACACACACAGACGCGTACAATTAACCAAATAGTCCACCCTGAAAACATACATACAATTACCATTATACTTACTGAGCTGGGGGTATTTATGAATTAAACTCATGTATGTATATGCATATACCTTATGTATGTTAGAACAATTAATGAAAAAAGCAGCCATGGGTTTACAGAGAGCTGGGAGAGGTGAACAGAAGGTCTGGGAAGAAGGAATGAATACAGGAATTAATATCATTATAATGTAATGTAAAAAAAGAAATAAAAATAAACATATCTTAAGATAATGATGACTAGACTTAAGTACGGAGATTTAACTAAGGGGGATTTGTGAGGCTTGAGCGAACAGCTTTTGTCGATTGTATTTGGCACCTTTGGTGGGCCATTTACCCAGTTGATTGGGTGGTTGGTGAGTAGATGGTTGTCCAGTTGATTGG
>JADRCH010000014.1:2501038-2543861 GCA_019843965.1 Rhynchomys soricoides
TAGATGGTTGTCCAGTTGATTGGGTGGTTGGTGAGTAGATGGTTGTCTGATTAGACTTTACCTACGAGACTTCCGGGAAAGTTTTCAGCCAAAATATCGACTAGGAAAAAACAATTTCTACAAAGAAATCCTAGACTTGCTATTAAGCTCTGTTACCCACATTGTATAGTACAGTTGATCAAAAGTGTGAATTATATGTGGATGACACACTGCAGATCTGGCATGATTTCTTTGTATTTCGTTAAAAGAATGCATGCTTTGTTTATATAGACTGAGGTAGATGAGTGTCTTTTTCTCTAATTTCTTGTGGCAGCTTTAGGAAAGTAAATTATACTGTGATGAAAAAAATAAGTAATTGCTCCTAGTGCTTAATTGATTTTTTATAGAAATTACAATGCAAATTTGATTAAAGGAAGACAACACATTTCCTATGGCTGGTTCATGAGACACATAATGGTTTGAAAATGTGCCACCCAGCACAGAAATTATACTGTCATTTTGCCAGAATGTGTTTAGCAAGATATATTTAGAATTCTTTACGACTTATAAACACTCCAGAATGCCCCCCAAAGCATTCTGGTAGGAATACCTATTTCACAGTCATAGCATGTCCTGACTGTTAAAGTGTAGGAACCTTTTGTGGGAGAAGTAACTAATGGTGCCATTTAAATAAGAAAGAGGATGTGAATTTGATGGTGACAAATGATGTACATTGAGTCAAGGTCAGTGCTGAAGTTTGCAAGTTAGGCCCTGTCTGCATGAGGTATGGCAAAGAGCTCTGAAAGAGGGAGATACACACACACACACACACACACACACACGCACGCACGCACACAGGTTTGAGTCTTATTCTTGCTTTACTTTATTACTTCCTAACCGGGACCTGGTATTATTTTGGGATGGTTGACTCTTTGCTATGGTTGGCTGTTGTGTGAGTTGTCGGGTGATTCGCAGCATCCGTGTTTCTCACCCATTATGTTTTACTAGAAATAAATCCTTCCCATGTGGTGACAACCAACAAGGTCTACAGGCAATTGTCAAGTGTACCACAGGGTTCGTGGTATCGCCTCTGATGACCTTAGCTTAAGTCCTCACAATAAAACTGCAGCGGCTTGTTGATCACAACAGGAGAATCATGCTGCAGTAGTTCCTGCTAGAGGATCTTAGGCTATGCTGCAGCTAGACTCAAGGTCCTTTCTGGGCCCCAGGCTTTGCTATGGTTTTGTTTTTTGTTTTGTTTTGTTTTTTCTGAAACCCAAGGAACTTGGTTTGTTTTTGTTTTGTTTTCCGTTTTGTTTTTTTCTTATTCAGTGATTCACTACACTCAGTAAAATCTTTTCAGTTCATCTTTTTACTCTCTAAGCCTTGTGTGAGAACAGAAGGCCTCCTCAATTGTTTCATCCTTTATTTCTTAAAAAATCAAAATAAAACAACTCACATTTATTTGTATATGAAACATTTTCTCGTAATTATCATGGAAGGAAAGTCAAGAAAGAGATAAGGAAAAGGATGTTGTGTTTTCAGAGTTCATTCACTCTTTGTAAGTAGTCGTTTTTGATTATTGAGATTTCTACTACTGTTGGAACATGACTAAATGGGAAACATAAAGACAGCTTTTTCCTTACTTTCACTTAACGATAGATGGGCCATCCATCAGTGATGGCTTCCATTCCCCTCACTAAGCATGACGATGTCACAGCTAAGGATGACTGCTCTTAACCCAGTGTACACAACGAATGACTCGTTGGTGGCCACCAAACTGAGGCCGGTTTGCAGGCCTTCTATCTTAGCTGGGGGCATGGTCTCTCTGCAAACTCTCATACCACCGACAACTGTGCACTTATGCTCGGATCATTAACTCTTATGGACTTTCCTTAAGCATCACTCCTAAAGGAATTATTTTTATTGTTTTCAATAAAATGTCTTCAGTTCAAATGGATATGAAACACTGAAGGAACTCTCGTTCTCTTCTGGATAAAAATTCAATGACCCCGAGGAAGTGAGTCAATATCCTATCATTTCTGCATTGGAGAAAACTGCCTCTTAATGCTGATGCCAGTGTTTACATTCTCTTCCTCTCTTGAGTGCTCAGTGAAGTACTGAATACTTGGTAGACCCTCAATAAATTTGGCATATATAGTAGAGAAAGCTAGAACTAGGGGTAGTATGGCTCAAATCCCAATTCTATTTGTAGCTTACATTATTATGGACAAATTTTGTAACTTCCTCACATTTTAATCTATCTTTACTTACAATGAGTATCTACTGTCGAGAAGATAAATAAATACTAGCTTCTGTAAAATGGGTGAGTGTTTTATCACACGTAATACCTCCTTTGCATTATCTTCTTCCTATAATTCACTTTTATTTCACTGTTCACCCCTCTCCATTAAAAGCTCTACCATCACTGTAAAAGAAGACTTTATTCCTGTTTTCTAATTAATAATGGAATTATTTCAGAAAATATATTTTTATGTAGACCTTATTTTTCTTCGTTTGCTTATCTAACCATGACCAGTGTTTCCCGCTTCCATTTTTATGCTACAGAAACAATGTTTCATCCAATTTGTTAACAAGCTGAAAATAAAACCACAGAGATATCAAACTATAAATGGCATATTTAAACTCCTTTAGTCTGCTGGTGAGTCAGCCCTGGATTTGTCTCTGTCTCTGGTTGGGCAGCAGAGAGAGAATCATGATCTAAGTGATACAAGCTCTGCATCATGAGCATTTTTATAAGCAATATTAGTGATTAAATTAAAATTAATGATACAGTCTTCATTATTTTTCTTATATTACTCAATTAATGATAGCAGTATAATAGTTGAAGCTTCTTTTAAAATTTTTTACTTTATAATTATATTCCACCATTCTAAAATTTCATTTTCTCACATATCATTCTAGTTCTACATGAATGTCCCGAGAGATTACCTATTGCTTGACATCACAAACATCACAAACATCACCGCAGAGACACTGCTTGTAGTTCTTCCTTTCCACTCTGTGCTTCTCTGTTGTGCTTTAGTATTCATAGTAGCCAGCCCATAGGTGAACTGCAGCAGCACTCTGCCTCCACAGCACATTGTAGACTTGCGTAGCCATCACACAGGAATGTATGCTCCTAGAATCCTGGGATTTCTGTGATTTGGATTGACCCATGGGACTCAGACCTACTGCTTTCAACGGATATAAGCAAAGACCCATGGGACTTACAGTTTAGCACAGAGGTTATAACTATACCCTTTGTTCTGGCTTTTCAAGACAGGGTTTCTCTGTCCTAGATGTTGCTCTGTAGACCAGACTGGCCTCAACCTCATGGAGATCTGCCTGTCTCTGCCTCTCAAGTGCTGGGATTAAAGGCGTGCGCCACTACCACCAAGATTTACACAAACAGTATTTACTGATGAAAGTCTTCACTTCATATAGTCTCTAACTTCCTATGTTCTAGGGAATACATTTTGCCTGTCTTAGCAGAATATTGCTGAGAATTTTTTTCATGAAACCTCTGTACAGAAGCTGAACTCTTTCTTCAGCTATTACTTAGTTGCATCTCCAGTGGCCATCACAATACACCACAGCACACTGAGGACGGAATGGCAGGGGATCCCCAAATTGAGACAATCTGGATGAGGTTAGTCCACACACATCCTTTGAAAGCCAGGGGATCAACTAGTGCCATGGACATGAGCACTGAGAAACCTACTCAGCACTTCCCTGGACTAGAAGGCCACATCTCCTCACAGGGCCCATTCCACCTCTATTCAGATGGAAATCTATGTTTTTGTTACTTTGTTGTTGTTTGGTTTGGTTTGGTTTTCTGGTACCAAGTAGTTTGGAATCTACGTAGCATTTTCACTGTTTCTACTTGCGAAGGAATTCCTACAGCTTCCCACTACACTGTTGGTAAAGCAGTTAGAGTCACACTGACCTATGAAGTTAACATTTTCTAAGCTTTCGATCTTGTTCCATACACTGGGTATGTCATTCTTTTGAGTCATTTTATACTACATTTAGTACTGAAAGAATTAACACCTTAAACTCAATTTCAGTTACAGTTTCTCTTACATGTTGAGATTTTATTTTTATAGGAAAACACATATTCACCCATATGCACATACATACATTATGTCCAGGAACTTCAAAATAAATATTAATTTTTTCCTAACAAAACAAAACAAACAAAAAACCCTAGATGTAGTGTCTGCCCTTTTTGTTGGTTTGTACATCTGCAGAAGAGGCTGAGGAAAGGGCAATTGCAATGCTTGGAAAACAAAATTTAGAAAGAAAATGCTCAAAGGATAGGAAGCCTCGAGTGATGGAAGAGACAGTCAGCTCCATGAAATCGTGAAACAATTTCAACTCCAAATATTTCAGAGTCCCTGTGGAATAAGATAGGAGTTCTGAGGGAAAGCAAACAAATTTTATATGGGGAGGGGATTTTTGTGAACTTATTCTCACAATTAGGATACCAAGGCATTGGCAGACTCTAATTTTTGTGCTTTTGTAGTGTAGTGATTTACACTAAATTCAGACATATATCTCTTTGTGTGAGCTATCTAGGTTGGTGCCTAAGGGCCTCATTTACAGAAATAGAAGAGGTCTGTGTCACCCAGGCAACACTGATACCAATAACCAGAAAAAGGGGGGAATTATTTTGCTTCGGTTGTCAAAGGACAAAAGCACTTTTACTTCCTTAAAAGCTGGAGTTTCAAATGCCCCAAACCTAAGGGACTGCAGGCTGGAAGCAGAGAGTTCTTGATGCTCTCAAATGATCTCCTCCCCTCTGTACTGGAAAGGTACATATTGGATTTCTGGAATGGGATATCTCTGGTGAATACCTAATTTCTCCCTTAATTTACCTATGCGTCCTTTCTTTTAGAAAACACTGGCTTTTTATTCTAAATTGTATTACTTGGCTTCAGTTCTCAACTGTCTGATTTACTCAGGCTTCTCTGTGTAGTCCCTAAAAAACAATGCCTGTTTGTTTTATCCGCATGCATAGCCGCCATTCATCAGCATTGCCGCCCACTGTCACAGAAAGGCACTGCTGTTATTTTCAGCTTTATTTCAGCAGTGGGATTATTTATTTCAGAGTATTTTCTCCAACCGTAGCATGCAGCAATATTTTAATTTCATTGTCAAAGATGAAAAACGTAGGAGTTAGTTACAGTTGTGATTACCCTGTAGCTGAGGCTGAATAGAGGTGGAATCTATTTAAACTCACATTGTGCTTGAAAGATGAAGCTTCAATGAATCCTTGCTAAGCCATATTATTTCATGGTTGCACTTAATAAAAGGATGCTTCTTTGGATAGTGCAAGGATGTTGTATTTGCTTTTTCCTTATTGCTTATATGTTAAGAACTGCCAGCCACGAAGTAGGTATTGAGTCTTGGCAGTAAGTGTCTATCTGTATTTATATATAAAGCATGTGAAAAAATATATGTGCAAGTTACAAAAGTGTAATTAAAACTTTCCAACCTTGGGGACAGTATGAAATTCATTAAAATACTTGTACCTAACCCACAAACTGAACGTGTTATTTCTTGCCTTTTAATCCCAAGCTCTTTTCTATTCCCTGAATTCACACTGCACCACTTTTCCGTCTTTCCATCTCCTGGCTATCCAAAGTATGTCAGGCAGAACCCTAAATGGGAAACTATCTGTAATCCCTTAAGATTTTAGATACACTTATGTTACTGCTAATATGACACTTGCTACCTAACTTGTCTCATGTCCTCTGCTATTGTTTATTGCTGTCATATGTTATAGTAATGCTCTATTCCTTTTTATTTCCCAAGGGCTAGTAGCGAATGCACATATGATATGCAGTAAATTGTCATTGTACTGCCCACTATATCTTTGAATATGAATCTAATTTGCGTAAGTGTCCTTATTTCTAATTTGAGGAGCCACTCAGGAACTCCTTGTTCTCTCTGAGTTTTTCTCTCTGTGTTTCTGTCTCTGTCTCTATCTCTCTGTCTCTCTCTCTCTCTCTTACACACACACACATACTCACATACACAGCAAATAAAGCACGCTTACAAACAAAACAGCTATACACCCCCCACACTTTATCCTTAATGAGTGACTCAGAAGCAAACGTGTGTGGCGTTATGATATGTTGCTGGGACGACAGACTTTGCCTTATTCATCATAACTGAGTCATATGACGAAATGCCAATGGAACTATGACACACACTGTCAACAGAAAGTAGGAAATGCCATAATGTATATGAGATGAAGAGCTTGAAGAGAAAGCAATATTTAGTTTGCCCTTATTTTGAAACACAAAGCATCTGAGGGTCTTGGGCTTTTTGGCAGGTCACTATTCAGATCTCTAAATGGTACTTTCATCTTCCTCATGAC
The DNA here is from genome assembly GCA_019843965.1 of Rhynchomys soricoides. NCBI lineage: Eukaryota > Metazoa > Chordata > Mammalia > Rodentia > Muridae > Rhynchomys > Rhynchomys soricoides. The sequence goes on from JADRCH010000014.1 coordinate 2,507,406, forward strand.
AGTCAATTCTGATGACATCTGTGAAACTGAGAGATCACATTTCCAGATGAGAGACTTGGGAGTTCTGGAATCAAAAAATCATCAGAGCAAGTGGCCAGTACCAAAGACCGCATTCAGCCCCCTTTTCCGTAAACATCTTTACTCCAGAAACTCAGAGGAAAAGATGTCTAATAGGTCATAGTGCCTGGCCTTTGGGGGATTGGTACATATGTTTTGCCATTTTTTAACATTAGTAAATATTTCAACCTGATTTTCTCTCAAAGAGTGGCCCAAGAGAAAATTATTCTACTTTGGAGTAGTGATGTCGCATTAGTGGTTTTTGGGTTGCTTGGTGATTTTTTGTTGTTTTGGCAAACACACCTAAGTCATACTACAGGTGCTGTAAAGAAAGTTGGAATCTGGTCTCAGCAAATAGAGAAGACAGTGGTATTCTTCCTAAAGCTGTCCATAAAGGGAACAGTGACTTTTCGATTGACGTCTCTTTCCAGTTTAATTATGACAACCTTCTTGTCTTTGTATTGTCCACATATGTTTTCCCAATGGTGAAGGTAATAAAGTCTAAGTTGCATAGCTGCCTAAAACTGGAGCTGCATAATCTTTGCACACAGAGATTGCTGCTCTGAGAGTGAAGGGACATTCTGTCACCTGTAATTGAAAGCACAGCAGCTTAGACAAATGAAGATGTTTGCAGCCCACGTGTGATTTTAGCTTGGTGTTCTCTGTCGCTTCACTGCCATCATGGAGATTGATTCAGCTAATTTGAGGGAAGATTGGTTTACCATTTGTTCTTCTTATGGAGACAATAACAAGTATAACTAAAATGTGGTAGCAGCTGGATGCTCTTGTCCCAGGTACTATTTTTAAGTGTGCATGTTTGTGGTAACCTACTTGCCAATTCCTGAATAAGGATTATCTAAATTCTGTAATCTTACTTGCTTTCAACTTGATGGGATTCAAACTGAAGTAAAGGAAGGATCATGACTCTTTATTCATTTAGGCTTGTGATATTCTGGCCAAAGATCCAAGTCCCATGTTGGCAGGTGCTAAATATACTTGTATCCAGCCTTGCTTGTTTCCTTGTTGGTGGTAGGTGTGTGAGTTGGAGAGGCCTTTTATAGACTGGCATTCAACTGAGCCAATCTGTTAAAAAGTTGACTGAAAGCAGGTTTTTATGTTGTCATGTTTTAAAGCCCCTTTTCATTAAACTACAGCGTCCCGCCACATTTCCTGTGTTACATGGATGGCTCTAATTATGTGTCTAAATAGTTTCTTGGTATTACAACTTGTAATGCAAAAATATCCACGTTTTACGTATAAATTTTCATGTTTCTTGTTCCTTTTTAACTTCTTTTTAGGTTACGAACACCACCAACACTCAAGACTTCTTGAGTTTGGAGTCTGTCTATTTTTCCCTCCTTGACATCTCTTCTTCCTCATAGCCTCCTTATTTGACAGTTCCAGATTTCAAATGGCAGGCAAGTTGGAAATGATACCAAAGAAATGCAGGTCATGGAAATTACCCCACACTAAGAAGCAAGGTACATAGAAACAGGTATTGAGATCAAGCCTTCAGTAATGAACAATTTAACACTCACAAGACTCTCCTGCCCATTTGGTTTCTCTTAGCACAGCTCAGACACCAAAGTCCTATACTCTGTACAACTCATTTGTGTACCTTGATTCTTGACTCTCCCAAAGCTGTGATCAAGAGCTGTGCTCCTGCCCCTCCTCCTCTCAGAGCAGATGTACAGTCTAGACCTTGTTTGACTTGTTAATATTTTTTTCACATTTCACTTCTTTATTTCTCTTGTTTTGTTTGTTTTGAGACAATATCTCTTTAAATAGCCCTGGCTGTCCCAAAAGTCACTACCTAGGCCAGACTGCATTGGAATCTATCTGCTTCTGTCTGCCTAGTACTGGAATAAAAGTTATGAACCACCATTTAGATGAAGGCTCTGTATTTAGTTAGCTGAGAGTGTAACACAGAATCAATAGTGCAGAAGAAGGGCTCAAACCATTGATATTTATTGTCTCATGGGTCTGGAGGATAGATGTATAGGATCAAGATGCTGGCTTGATAACTTTTTCTAGCTTTTGAATGCCTGCTTCTTTCTGTGTGTTTGCTTGGCTTTTCTACTGACACTGTGGAAGGGAAGCTCTAGTGCTCCCTCCTGTTTTTAGGATCCATCCCTGTGATATTAAGAACTATCATTATGACAACAGTAGACCTGAAGTATCCCTGAAAGGCTTGTACTACTGCATATGGATTTGAAAAGGACATATTTCAGCCCGCCACAGCTTCCTTGCCTGCCTGTGCGTATCCCTTTTGCTATTCCAGCAGCGAGGTACTAACTTGCCAGGTACTCCCAGAATCCATCTTCTGTACCACACTCGGCCATTACCCTTACCAAAGCCCAGACCTCATTGTGTATCTTGGATACTATTCTATTACTCCTTGATTTATCTTGTTCCTGTGATCATGACACCATTTCATCCTTACCAAATCGGTCCCAAAGGCAAATATGATTTTTGTCACCTCTAAAGCATTGAAATGTTTTCATTATGTGCAAGATAAGTCCAGAGCATCTTAATATTGCATATGGCCTACTATACCTCTTCCCTAGGACTGCACAAGCCAGGCTCCTTTTCCACCAGTGTGTCTACCCGCTCATTTTCCATTTTAGTCACTGTGAGATGCTGGGCTTCTCCACACTCTCCTTCTAGCTTCAGTTTCTTCTGCATGTAACATTCTGCACATTCGTCTTCTCCAGAAGCCCTTCTATGTATCAGTTGTTTTTACTTCATCCTCCTTGCTCCCAGGAAACAATGTGCATGTTTATGACCTAGTATTTACGATTCTATAGTGGAATTGTAACAAAGAGTGAAGTTTTTTAGGGGCAGAGTCCATTATGATTTACTCTCTTCTATACCTAGCTCCGAGGACAGTGCTGGATAAACAGCCAAAGCACAGCAGTGTATCTGAGAAACATTGGATCAATATCTCTCCCTAATCTTCATTTTTAGTCTTTCCTGCTCTGTATCCCTCTCCTTCTCCCCTCCCATTCTTCTCCCATACATATATAAACACACCTGTACTCACTTACACATGCATGCACACATACAGTATATGCTAATCTACCCCTCTCTCACACATATAGGCATAACCACGTGATATTACTTGCATCTCATTTTTAAGCAGACTGTTGCCCCAGATTCTTGATTTCAGATTTCAATGGGAGCTCTGTAGGCATTGATTCTATGAAGGTTTCAACATGTGCTGTTCATGCCTCTGAGCAAAGCAGATGTAGTCCTTAAGTAGGGAGCAGTGGTGGCTTTGGACTAAAGAAAGGAACACATTTGTTACTGCTTCATTGCCTAGCTGAAATAGTAACAAAAGCATTTTATTATAATAGCTAAATTAATCCTATAATTCCTGTCAAAGGCTAAACAAAGTGAACGGGTATGAATGCGCCTGTAGGGACCTGGTGTTTCAACCTGAGTTATTCCCACCTGGAAAGGTATCACCATATTTGTTTGTGAAGAACAATAAATTGCCACACATGTGCACGTGCACACGTGCTCACACACACACACACACACACACACACACGAAATGATTTACATAGACTGTGTGTTGGAGAGAATTTATTATGGTAAAAATTCTCAGCAAACAGTGGCCACAGACTGAAAAGGGACAGAACACTGTTAAAATGCAGCTGTTTTCCCCATTAGACTTTTTGCTGCACCTTCCAAGTATCAAGGAATTCAGAGAACGTGAGCATCTAGGATAAAATAAAACGAACAGCCTGACGTATAATTCTGCTTAATTCTTTATCAATATTGCTTTATCTAGAAGTCCAGCCATATAAAGTATCAAAGATCGAAATCCTAAGAAAACCTAGATATGTGCCAAAATTATCTGAAGGAAACCCATGAACCAAAGAACACAGGCTACTTCTACAGATTAGGAGAATCTTGTGTTTGCTACGAGCCAGAGACTGGTCTACGCATGATGACTGGGTTGGCAGGGACTTGTTTCAGTGCTTTGTGATAGAGGATTTTGTCTGCAAGTCAGGATCTGCAGAGGCAGTGTCCACTAATGCAAATAACACAAGACTCGAATTTCTACACCACAGTGGAAGTCTTGATCCACTGTTTACCACATGCCCATTGTTGACTATATTATGTAATGTCTTATGGAATTATTGATAGTAACAACAGATACACAGGGCAAAAGAACTAAAATTTCTTCTAAATCTCCTAATTGCATGCCTCAGAAACATAAAAGAACTTCTAAAAGTTCTTTTGGGTGAATTTAGATAGAGTCTCTTTCTTTTCCATATCTTGTACAATCATTCAGGAGCTTCACCTGCTCAATACCCATTGCTTTCCTTCACCCTCTCAAGGGTTACTGCTTCCAGGAGCTCCTTTTACATACTACCTGCCTCTGATTATGACTCCTCACTACTAACAGAAAACCTCTGGAAATATACCAGAGCCATGAAACTGAGGCTTGAAGAAATGCACGATAATTCAGAAAGAAATAATGATTAAACTCTGAAGAGAATCAGCAGGCAGCTTCCAATCCCCCACTAATGTTTTACTTCTCTATCGCTGAGCTTGAAAAGGCTTAACTGTAAGTCAAAGATATGCCATGGAGCATTATAAACTACACTTATCTAATTTTTATACTATTTAAGACAAAAGAAATTATGTATAATACTACCTACAATTTGCTATTTTTCTTTTCTCAATTTTCTCTATCATTTATTTCTTTTTCTTTTTATTTATTCTTCTTTCATACAATATATCCCACCTGTAGCCTCCTCTCCCTCCACTCCTTTAAGTCCTCCCTCATCTCCCCTTTTTTCTCAATTTTAGAGCTAAACTTTATTATTTAAATGAAACATTAGCATGCTTCTTTTTGGAGTCAAATTTTGGAATAGCTTCTTTCATTTACTATTATCCATTAAAGCAGTATTGTTGGCATCAGAAACAAGCTTCCTAATCCAGTGATGACATCACCCATAGGCGACAAGGACCCCTCACATCTGTGCCAAGGCAATCATCATACATTCCCAGCATCAACCTGGTCCATCTTCCACCTCTACCTGCAAGTGGTTATGTCACAGCCCAAATAAAAGGCAGACCTTCCTGACCTTCTCTCTTTCTTTTTCCCCTCCATCTCCATCGACCCCTTTGTTCCTTTCCCCAACAATAAACCTCTCCTGTGGAACTGTACTGGTCTGGTGTGACCTGTTGGGGCAAGCCATGATTGTATAACACAACAAGTATGACATTTTATCATCAGTTGTACAAATAGAGGGAAAGAATAGAAGAAAACATATAAACCTAGTGGTCTGATTTTAGGTGGCAATAATAAAAATAGGAATAATGAAAATAACACATTAGCTGAGCATTTTCTGCTCACTCTGCACTCTGTCCTAAGCAGTATGGTTCCATTAATTCAGTCAAGGTGCACAGCTCAGTAGGAGGATGTAGTTACTATCCATCTTCATTCCCGTTTGCATTGAGGACCTAAAGCCAGGTTACATAGTAACCAGCCACACGGTTAGACTTGAATTGAGGCACATCATTCCTGAGTACAACACCTTAACTTAGAGCCACATCTTCCGTTTTCCTTTTGGCTAACATGTTATTTTTATGAGGATGAGGTTACATAGGTCAAGACATCCATCTGAGTGCTGAATGCCCTAGATTCTTTCTACTTTCGTCTAATACTCTTGCCTTCCCTTTGGGCACATTTAGTGACTTTGGAGACAGTTTCCCCTGAATTCTTTGCATGCAGCACTCATCCAGCAATACCTTGAGCGCACACCATTCCCCCAAGCATCTTTTCAAGGATGTTTTCAGGTAAAATGGCTTGAATGTAGATACAGGCTCGTCTTCCACGCTCACTCAGTGTCTAGTATAACACAGATCATGTTTTTACTGTGTAGCAAATGTCTGTCACGTTACCAGTGTTATGTTCATGAAATAAGTGACATGTCTCAGTCCTGAGCGTGCGTCTCTTCCTTGTCTCTATTTACATTTGTATTTTGTTTTCCCAAGATCCCAGGAATCCTTCACACTGACCTTAAATGTCATTTCCATCTCATTCATTAAAATTTAGGAACATCTTGTTCCTTGTATTAATTCCATAGTCTTTAGTGTTTATCTTTTTTCTCACCTAGATTCAGGCCAAAATTAATTGAATTCCATGTATTCTGTTATTATAACACATATTGTTAACATCAAACAATGTGCTTCTTGAGGTTAGGTTTGGTGATGTGTGTGTGTGTGTGTGTGTGTGTGTGTGTGTGTGTGTCAGGGGGAGAGAAAGAGAGAGAGATCTGGGGAAACAGAAACAGGTAGACAGTAGAAGAATATTTAAACTCTGTTTCTGAATTAGTAGTATATTCCATCCTTTTGAATTAGAGGAAGGACAGCTTCATAGCTGACTCCCGCTCCCTGTGGAATCAGACAGGATTGTCAGCAGGAAGTGATTTTCCATGTGGCTAAAGGTGCTTGATTTTCATGAGAATATATTTTAAGCTCCTCAAGTAATTCAATAATGGGAAGAAGCTCAACATTCTTCTTATGTCACATGACTAATAACCATATTCAGGTACTGCCGTAACGTTACCAAAAGGATAGAATATTTTAGCTTCTTTTTCATGCTTACTGAATCGTCTGTTTCAAATAAAGCCTTTCATTAGTCATGTTTTTGTGATTATAGTACACCTATCAGGTCTGTAGAGCCAGTGTCTTCCATTCCCTTTGAACAGAAGGAGACTTTAGACTCAATTTCTAAAGCCTAATTCCCAGGCCAGTGCTTCACTGCTTTCATCAATCCACTTTATGACGCTTGTGAGTCACTTGTTACTATGTAGTCTTTAAGATATTTGGGGTCTAAATGCTATGTTCCTTCATATTTTACTTCATAGGCCTATTACGTATTTGACCTTATTCTTTTAAAATGCTTTGCTGGTCCTCACATTACTGCCAGCCTAGATACTTTGGATTCAAAATGGAATACTTAGATTCTGTGGGACTTGGTTACCAAAACATCTGCAAAATGTTTGCAGAACCTCAGTAGCCAATGAGCACTGACATGGACTAGCCGCCAACACAGTTCTCATGGTTAAGTATTATTAAGATTTTATGAGTTGCAACCTGTAAGCCATTCTATCATATAAATGTCACATGCCAACTGATTGCACCACAGAGGTCTATGGAAGCCATTCTGAAAACCAACTTTCAATCTTGTGTAAGGCCCGTTGTTATTTCTTGTACATTCATAGTTGTAAATCAACTGCAATTTTTTTTCTTTGAAGAATTTGACCATAGAAAATTGTAGGGTATAAATAGTTTCACTTGATTTTCCTTAACCCACTTAAACCTTATATCCCATTTTTCTAAGTACAATAAATTAAAAATGATAGCACAAAAAGGCAATTTACCTACCCAAGGATGCTTTTGACAGTTACTTTAAAGAGGACTTCTTTTAAAATCACAAGAAAAACTGAATTCCACATTTTGCACTAGAAAAGCAAATATTCCCTCTTCAGAGAATATTTTCTCATCATTTGAAATTGTTATCTTACTCTGAAAGTATACAGATGATATTCTAACTTTGAAAGCTAATTCTAATCAAAGAAAATTAGCTGGCAGGTGGCTTTCTTTACCAGCTATACCACAAAATAAATGGTTCCTTTCACCTATTGATTGTGGCATGCATTTAGATACTCTTAGAACTAGCATTAGATTGTATTCCATTTCCTTGCGTGGAATTAGAATCAGTGGGCTTCAGCCCCAAGGGCATCAGGGCACACTGACTGTGAAATTGCAGGATTAAAAGCTCAGAAGAAAGTTTTTTCTCAGCTTATTGGTACAGTTCAGACTTGTAGGTGTGGCTACAGAAAGATTAAATATTTATTTTACTTAGATATCTATTACTCTAACTGAAGTGTTTCTTAGCCTACTTAATCATGTTCGTGTGTGAATGTGCACATAAAACACTCCACACATACACAATATGTACATGGTATGGTACAAGTATTCTGATCAGTTGTTTGTATGCCTGATTTAGCCAAATGGAAAAGTCACCTGGAAAGGCTGAATGAGTGACACAACATTTAGAAAGTTGTGAATGCCCTAAGATCAAAGGTCAGAGATTATCTCAGACTCTGAAATATATTGAGGCTTCACTTGGAATATTCTTGCTGTTTTACTGATTTTCATACCTATTGTTAGCATTCTGTCTAAACTCCACCCCACAGTTACCTGGCAACAGCCAGTATGCTCTGCCCCACAGTTACCTGGCAATAGCCAGGCAGGCCTGACCCACTAGGAAAAGGGCTGCTTGCCCCCTCCCCCCTCTCTTGCCTCTTGCTTTCTTGCCCCCTCTTGCCCTCTTGTTACCCCTCCCTTCCCCTCTCTCCACATGTTCATGGCCCGCCCCTACTTCTCTACTCTTTCCCTCTCTCTGCCTTTCTCTGCCTCTACTACCCTCTTAACTCCCCTCCCCACATCCTGAATAAACTCTATTCTGTACTATACTGTCATGTGGCTGGTCTCTCACGGGGAAGGGATGCCTTGGCATGAGCACACCGAGGCACCCCCTTCCCTCATACCTCACCACACCCCCATAGAACATATTCTCTCTCTCTCTCTTTTTATAAACGCATCACCACCAACAAAACACGGATGAAAAACAATAGAGAAGAAAGCTTTCTTTAGACTCACAGTTTTAAAAGATTCATCACATGGTTGATAAGCATCACAAGGTAGATCACTGTAGAAACCAGAACAATTAGTAGAAAATTTCTTCACTTTCTAGCAATTGGAAAGCAGAAAGAGATAGAAGAAAGGGTTCCAGCCACAGGTACCCTTTTGAAGGCATGCTTTTATGGACCTACTTTTTCTAGTTACAATCCACTCCCTAATGGTTCCTTTGCCTCCAAAAGAGCACAAGCAGCCTCAGGCCAAGTATTCAACACATGAGTATATGAGTCTTATCTCACTGTCTAGAAACCATGGCAATATTCTTGACAAATCTTGAATTCTTGTCAGTTCCCTTTCAAGTATCATTCAAGTTCACTTAAGTCCAGCAGAGAATACATTATTCTTAAAAAGTGTAGAACAAATTATTTTATGAAGAAAGTCATTCTCTCAAACACATTTTTAAGACTTGATATTTTGCATCCACTGTTTTTCAAAATTTGTTTGCAAGGTCCCCCCCACCCACCCATGGAATTATTCAACCTTGTGACTAATGGTCCAATACAAACCAGAATGTGAGGAAACATATGTTGTTCTTGGTGCTGTCAAAATGACAGTCATTTTCTGTTTAGCACTGTTTTAAATGGCCCATTACCTATTGGGTGCATAGTATCATTTTAGGATATTTACTTTGTCTTTGGTTATAAGGATACAGAGGTCACAGGCTATAAAGTTTTCTTACCATAGTACCAGTTAGTATACAACACCAATCAAACTCCCTGTAGATGTGTGTTTAGAAATAATGAATCTTATTCCAGTAGGAAAGAAACACTAGAAGTGAGTTGGCAGAGGTTTAGATGGTAAAGGAAACTTTTAAATAAGGATGTACTTGCCCCCTTTTCATGATTCTGGGGAATTGCACTCTGGGCCTTATGCTTGTATAGCGTCCTGGCTGAGCCATCTCCCCAGCCCCACTCCTTACTTTATTGACAGCAACTACCTCAACAGACCTGGAAGAGTTTTGCTCTAAGTAATTATCTCTTGTGTCCTTAAATGTAAAACTCAATTAACAGTCACAGCTTTGTGTGCTACCTGCAAAGTTGTAAGTGTGAGAACTTGGGAATTCTCAAAAGCATGTGTTAGTAGAGTGACTACTCAACATTTGCTTACAAATTATAATGCGGTCTTCCTTCTCTGCTCATAACAGAAAACACAGGAGTGAAAGGAAATCTCAGTAGAACCCAAATTCATCCATCAACTGAGAAAGGAATCTACAGGAAAATAATATAAATTTATCTCAGGCAAAGAAACAATTAAAAGCATAAAGCAAGGCAGACAGGATTGCTCTGGGGTTTTGTGGGATGAAGGAAGGATAACTTTACCCATCACTAGTTGAGCATCACATTTGGTGGAGCATGCTTCATCCTAACTCATTAGTTGATGCCAAGGACAGGGATTGAAATTCAGGAAAGAAAACATTCTTATTACTTATGAAATCAGGCTTTCTAGAACTACAGTGAGGCAATGTTGTAATGAAAGCTTACTTTTCATTTAATTTGTCCTTTAAAGCAAGACATGCAGTAGAAGTTTTGAGAAGGCGAGATGTTTTTTGCATTTATGAATTTATACTATTATAGTGAAGACTACACAAGAGGACAGGTAGCTAATAGGGAATGACTTAGCAAATGCATGCTTGTTTCTAATAACTTAGACATTTCAGTGGCAATTAGAGAGTGGAGAGGAATGGGCATGTGTACAATATTTTCATCTAACAAGATTTCTCAAATGATAAGGAGTTATTTATGGATAAGTATATCTAAATTATCCAGACATTTTCAGTAAGAACTAGGGCACAAGATATCAGATCTCATTCTCAGTTTAATATACCTAATTTTCAAGCCAAAATTCTCAGAAAAATATTTCATGAAATGTATATTAAATATCTACTGTATCCAGTTGTTTGTTTGTACACCAGTTCTAAGTAAGTTTTGGTTCCTTATGTTTATATAATGCATGCTATAATTTACTAGAGCTTATGTGAACATTATTTTCTAAGACAAACTGTCAAGAGAAATCCATGATCAGCTAAATTAAGCCTGAAAAATATGCTAATGCCCTTTTTAAAAATGTGCTCTGCAAGTACAAATGCTGTTTACCGCTCCTTAAGAAATCATATCAGTTGCACTGCATGCTTACCATGTTCAAATGCATTAAGGTGCACTTAAAGTAGCTTTGAATCTATGACTTGATCTTTTAGTTGAATTACTTCAAGTATTTGGTGCTTTTTAACAAACTTAATCTGTGCTTTGTATGCTTTTGTCTTAGAAAGAATGCTTTCTCAGTGAAGTGATGGAGGTTTCTCTTGTTTGTTTTGTTGTTGTTGTTGTTGTTGTTGTTGATTTGCTTCTTGAGTTACATTTCCTCAAAAGTGGTTGTATCTTGCTACTACTCTTAGTCATTTGGCTCATTCAGATATTTAAATGGAGTCTGTTGATCAGGTAGTCACTGGGAAACATGGACTTACTGGACAGTTGACTCTGCAGTGCTGTGGCAGAGCTTGATGGACTTGCTAGCCTAGATAATGAGAAGGGCCATAGGCAAGGACCTGTTTGTTCTCAGTGGGGTTCTGCCTCAGTCTTTGTGTTGCTTGTCGGTTAGTGAAAAGACATTTGTGTTGAGTAAAGTGTGACTCCAGCTGTGTGACCCAGCTCTAGGCCATGGAAACCTTGTCCTTTCCTTCTGCCAAAGCACCTCCCTTTAGAACAAACGGCCTGGAAATCCTCCCTTCGTTGCTGTTGCCATCCCCTACCCTGTAGCACCTGGATTTTGAGGTCAAAAACCAGGCCAATTTCTGTGGTGAGCTCATCCCCCTGAGCAAAGGTGAAGGGATTTGCACTTAGAGCTGCTGAGAACACAGGATTAGCCTGGGAGCTCACAGGCTTAGCTAGTACACTGCACCAATGTTTCAGATTCAGCTCTTATTGATTCTCTGTTATGAAACAGTCTAGAAAAAAAAGATAGAAATTGTCTATGTATGGTGCAGGTCATTTATTTCCATCCTTTTACCTGGAAGCTTTTTTTTCTATTCCTGTCCCCCTCTGGCAAAGCAACAGAAATCTAGGTTTGCTTGTGAAAGTTTCTTTGGAAAATAGTGAAAAATTTCCAGAGTTTTATGTTCAAGGAGAACACAGGACACAAGATCTGAGGAAGGACCTTTGGACAGAAATTGATTTGTTGAGTAAAGTGAAGGGAGGGTGTGTTTATGCACAGCTGAGGCTAGATTTGATACCTGGTGCTCTCAATATGGAGATAAGTTCTATGAGCTGTGGGATTCAAATTACTAAAATAGAGAAACAAGAAATATTCCCATGGTTAAAGAAAATTAAGTTGGTAAAGAGGATGTATTATGGAGCAATCCTGGATCTAATAGCATCTCTCCCAGGTCCTAATATTATAGCAAGAACACAACAGAATATGAAGGGAAGATTTTGTCCTCATGTCATCAAGTAATTTTTTTGTGCTTTACTTGGCAGTGTGAGGACAGAGCTTCTCTTTTTGTTCTGTATCTAGGGCACTACATTTAGACTGTTCATTCTGTGTCACATGGAGTATCTACAGTCCTTCTCACTCAACACAGTGTTTTCATTTTATTGACATTGTCTTGTATTTACATTATTTTATTTGAGGTCTGAAATATAACTAATGAGAAAAAAATTATCCAGAGAAACTTACGCTATATAGCTGAGACAACTACATATTGCCTTAGTAAGGTTTTAAGTACTCAATAGCTCAAGAAAACAGGAGCATTTTATATGTGTGGTCTTGCTTTCATCATGCCTCTTGTAACCGTGAAGTCACAAAAAATTTTGGGAAATCCAAGCTTGTTTTTATGTCACCATGCTACTGATCTTTTTCTAACTTAATATTTAGATATCATATATGTGTATATACATATATGAAAGACAATGGCATGTGTGGGAAGCAGAGAAAGCCCTGAGTGAATGAAATAATGAGTGAATGAATAGTATTGACATTGAAAATGCCATTCAAGGAGGTTATAGCCTCAGACAAAGCCTTCCTTGGAACACTGAGAATGAGTGTTGACAATGTGTACAGAAAATATCCACTATGGCTTTCTCTCCCTAGAACTTTAAGGAATGAAGCCTGATCCCATACAGAAACTGCTTCTATTGAGGTTAAACAACTTTCTTTGATCGTGTTTCATACAATAAAACCTGTCTCATTGTTTGTCTGTATGTAACAACCAGACTTTCTTGTTCAGTTTTAAAAAGAAACCTCACCTCTTTGTTCAACCCTATGTAATAAATCCACTGAGCTTCCAGCTGCTGTGGTTTGTCCATCAGAGATTTCTGAACACAAAATCCTAGCTTATCTGTATGTTCTTGTGTCTGTCTGTCATTCTTCATTCTCTTGCTGCCCCGAGTCAGGACCAAGATTTGATCTAAGGTTAATCATGGTTATAAGCATATTTTATATCTAATCTTTACTCTAGGACAATGGTAGGTATATTATCTGATGTATATGTGTTTATTAGCCACAACTGATCCTAGATAACATAGAACGTACTGTGAACTTTGCAGTATACCCCATTTTGTTCCCTGGTAGAAACTACCTTAAAACTAAAACTACACTTTTTAGGTTGAATTTTTTTTTTTTTTTTTTTTACTGCTTTATACCTATCTATCATCAAGGAACAGCATTTTGATTCATGTTCTATACTTCAGATTGGGAAAAAATTTATCTTGTAACCTTAGGACTCAGCCCTGCCAGTTATTGCATCTGCTCTGTGCCCATGTGCTGGGTAATTTTGAGAGATCTTTTGAAATCCACTCCTTATCCTCAGTGTTGGATTATAATATAGCAGCCGGTGGGTATCTGACTTTGTTTAATTGGAGTTTGGTTTCTTCTTGGATATGCCCATCTCTGTGCATATGATTTATGAGAACAGGAAATCCCTGTTTAATGTGCTTTATCTCTAGTACTTAGAAGGTTCATTGTAAGTATGCCAGTTAGGGGAGGGGGCGTTAGTGGTTGGTTTGATTGGGTTTTTTGTTTTTGCTGCTGTTGTTTTGTCAGCTTCAGACAAGCTAGTACTATTTGAGATAAGGCAACTTCAATTGAAAACTGCCTCTATCATATTAGCCAATGAGCAAGTCTATGGGACATTTTCTTGACCAACAGTTAATATGGGGTTAGGGCCTGGAGACTCCATCTCACTGTGAGTAGTGCTTTCCTTTTCAAGTTGCAGTAGTGGTATTTTTCCATAGCAACAGAAAGCAAAACAGGACATAAGTTGGGACTGAGTGTGTGGTGTTGCTATCATTGAACTGACCATGTTGGTTTGAGGACATAAGTTGGGACTGAGTGTGTGGTGTTGCTATCATTGAACTGACCATGTTGGTTTGAGGAGAGGATTGTGGAAGCATTTGGACCTTTGGGATAGAAAGGCCATTGAGTGTTCAGAGCTTAATAACCTATTATGCAAACATGAAAATTAATGCTTAAAGTAATGAAGATGATGATGATTTGGCTTGTGACAATTCAGAGAGACATTTGAAAAGCTTTCAAATGCTCTGGGATCCTTTGTGTGGTATTTGGACTAAGGATCTGTGAAAACGAAGCTGATACTTCACTGGGACAAAAAATGCCTGTTAGGGCTAAAGAATCAACTGTGATTAAGAGACCAACATCATTGACCAATTTATTTGGAAAGTATTTTCTTAGGGTCAGCACATGGAAGCTATTATCAAGGGGTCGAAAGGTTTTATCTCAAGCTGAAACTGAACTTGGTAATGTGTAAACTATTCCCATAATTACTGATTTTGGAACCATGAAACCTGCAGCACTGGAGGGGCCATGGATGAAAGCTGAGGTTTGGTACTATAAGAGGCATCACAGAGGAGATCTCAAGATTAATGGAGTTAAGGAAAAATTATGGGAGTTTGCACCATATAGCAAGTTATACTCCCTGAAGAGCAGTCAGTAGGTCATACAGCCTCAGTTGGAACAGACATCCCAGTGTACTGGAGACACCAGGGCTCTTGTGTCACACCACTAAAGACAGCAATGGGTATAGAGTAGCCTAAGTCTATGAGACAAGCTGTGTGGATTGTGGAAGGCTGAGCGGAAGTGGAATTGCCCAAGTCATCTAGAACCTAGAAAATTGCTAGTAATCTCAGGTAATGGACAGTGATATATACACATATGTATGAGTGTGTGTGTTGTTTCGAATTTTATAGGATCCTACATTTGTGTTTTTAAAAAGAATTTAGACTTTTAAATGGCTGAAAATTTTAAAACCTGTTTAAAGTTGTACTGTTTTATGTTGTGAAAGTAACATAGAATCTTAGGGATAAATAAGAAAGGGAAGGTTATGATTTAATAGTGATGTATTTGTGCGTCAACATGATAAAGGGTCCATTGTGCTGCTTAGTTTTCTGTCAATTTTACAGAAGCTAGGGTCCTATAGGAAGACAGAACCTAAATTGAGAAAGTGTCCTTATCATATTAGAATATAGACAAGTGTCATGGTTAACGATTGATATGGGAAGGACCATTCCAATGTGAGCAGTGCTGCCTCTAGGGAGTCTGTCCTAAAAATATAAAATAAAATAAAATACAATAAAATACAATAAAATAAAATAAATAAAATGGTATCTCGACAAGCTATAGTGAGCAAGCCAATAAGCAGTATTCTCTATGGTTTCTACTTCAGTTCCCCACTCCCTGTTCCTGCCTCAATTGCTTCAGTTCCTACTTTGACTTTTCTCAATGACTCTATGATTTGACCATGTAAGCCACATAATTCCTGTCTTCCTCGAGTTCCTTTTGCTCATAATGTCTGTGACAGCAATAGAAGTCTGTCAGTAATAAAAGCAATAGTAGGACAGGAAGCGTTCATAATACTTATCAAAACAAGGGCTGCCCTTGGTCTTATCCCAGTCTACAAATTTTAAAGCAACCCTCTCTGTGAAAAACTGTTACACTCTTTTTGATCAGTTCTTCATGAGCAGTATTCTTTCTTCATAAGGTTCTAAAGCAAACTAATTCTTACAAGTATTCTACCTCCAAATTTTTCTTGTCACTTGTCTTTATGGACTACTCAAATGCACAATTCTATATTCTTCATTGTTTTTATTCTATTCTAAAAGTGACCTTCCTCTACTTTGTTAATTAAAATATGGAGATTTGCCTCAAATCCCTCCTTTTATTAGACAACTTCTACTAACAGACTTGTTCGTATTGTCCTGGTTTTCTCTCAGTTCACATTTTATTAAAATTATCATGTGGTATTTCCATCTAGGCAAACAAATTGTAAGTTTCTTGAGGACAAGAATAATTTTTTAGTCATTAATTGATTCATACTTTCATTGAAAGTTCTTCGGCATTAAGTAATATAGTGATTTTAAGTTTCTGGAAAATGATTGTGAGAATAATATATAGAGTGATTGGCAGAAAGCAGAGGTGGGTGCTGAGGATGCTCAGAATGTTTCTCGAGTCTTTTCTCCATGCACTCTCCTACCATCATTCCGTGGGCACTCTTTTTTATTAGAGTATGAGCCTCTTTTTCTTTCTATTTGCCTCTACAATAATATAACACTTATTTTGATGCTGCCCCATTAAAATGAATGTTAGATTAGTGCCTTCACTGTACAAAATGGAAATAAATACCGATATTTCTAGTACAAGTAGGATGTGTTTACTATGGTTTGCTGGGACTTTTATCTGGGAGCCATATTTTAGTACTTCCATGAAATCTGTGAAGTAATAAAAATTGTTTCTGAAAAATAAAAATGATTTGTTTTCAGTAGTGTTTATATAGCAAAAATTTTTATTGGGTATTTTCTTTACTTACATTTCAAATGTTATACCCTTTCCAGGTTTTCTCTACACCCGGAAACTCCCTATCCCATCCCCCCTCTCCCTGCTTCTATGAGCCTACTTGATCATGGTGAATGATCATTTTGATGTGTTCTTGGATTCAGTTGGCAAGAACTGTATTGGGTATTTTTGCATCAATATTCGTAAGGGAAATTGGTCTGAAGTTCTCTTTCTTTGTTTGGTCTTTGGGTGGTTTAGGTATAAGCGTAATTGTGGCTTCATAGAACAAATTGGGTAGTGTTCCTTCTGTTTCTATTTTGTGGAATAGTTTGAAGAATATAGGTATTAGGTCTTCTTTGAAGGTCTGATAGAATTCTGCACTAAAACCCTGGTCATGGGCATTTTGGGGTTGGGAGAATTTTAATGACTACTATTTCTTTAGGGGTTACGGGACTGTTTAGATGGTTTATCTGATCCTGTTTTGACTTTGGCACCTGGTATCTGTCTAGAAATTTTATTCATTTCATCCAGATTTTACAATTTTGTTGAGTACACGCTTTTGTAGTAGGATCTGATGATTTTTTTAATTTCCTCGGTTTCCATTGTTATGTCTCCCTTTTCATTTCTGATTTTGTTAATTTGGATATCGTCTCTGTGCCCTCTGGTTAGTCTGGCTAAGGGTCTGTCTATCTTTCTCAAAGAACCAGCTCCTGGTTTTGTTAATTCCTTGTATAGTTCTTTTTTTTTTTTTTTTTTCTATTAGGTTGATTAAAGCCCTGAGTTTAATTATTTCTACTCCTCTTGGATATATTTGCTTCTTTTTGTTCTAAAGCTTTCAGGTATGCTGTTAAGATGCTAATGTATGCTCTCTCCAGTTTCTTTTTGGAGGCACTCAGAGCTATGAGTTTTCCTCTTATCTCTGCTTTCATTGTTTCCCATAAATTTGGGAATATTGTGCCTTCATTTTCATTAAATTCAAAAGGTCTTTAATTTCTTTCTTTATTTCTTCCTTGACCAAGTTATCATTGAGTAGGGTGTTGTTCACCTTCCCTATATATGTGGGCTCTCTGTTGTTTTTGTTGCTATTGAAGACCAGCCTTAATCTGTAGTGATCTGGTAGGATGCATGGGATTATTTCAGTCTTCTTGGATCTGTTGAGGCCTGTTTTGTGACCAATTATATGGTCAATGTTGAAGAAGGTACCATGAGATGCTCAGAAGAAGGTATATTCTTATGCTTTAGGATGAAATGTTCTGTAAATATATGTTAGATTTATTTGGTTCACAACTTCTGTTAGTTTCATTATGTCTCTGTTTAGTTTCTGTTTCCATGATCTGTCCATTGCAAAGAGTAGGGTGTTGAAGTCTGCCACTATTATTGTATGAGGTACAATATGTGCTTTGAGCTTTAGTAACGTTTCTTTTATGAATGTGAGTGCCCTTGCATTTGGAACATAGATGTTCAGAATTGAGAGTTCATCTTGGTAGATTTTTCCTTTGATGTAATATTATCTTTCTTGATAATTTTTGGTTGAAAGTTGGTCTTATTCGATATTAGAATGGTTACTCCAGCTTGTCACTTGGGACCATTTGCTTGGAAAATTGTTTTCCAACCTTTAACTCTGAGGTAGTGTCTGTCTTTGTCCCTGAAGTGAGTTTGTATGCAGCAAAATGCTGGGTCCTGTTTACGTATCTAGTCTCCTAGTCTATGGCTTTTTATTGGGTAATTGAGTCCACTGGTATTAAGAGATATTAATGAAAAGTGATTGTTACATCCTGTTATTTTTGTTTTTAGAAGTGGAATTATGGGGGGCTGGAGAGATGACTCAGCAGTTAAGAGCACTGACTGCTCTTCCAGAGGTCCTGAGTTCAATTCCCAGCAACCACATGATGACTCACAACCATCTGTAATGGGATCTGATACCCTCTTCTGGTGTTCTGAAGACAGCTACAGTGTACTCATATACATAAAAATAATAAATTATTTTAAAAAAAGAAATGGAATTATGTTTGTGTGGCTCTGTTCTTTTGGGATTGTTGAAAGATTACTTCCTTGCTTTTTCTAGGGTGTAGTTTCCCTCGTTGTGTTGGTGTTTTCCATCTACTATCCTTTGTAGGGCTGGGTTTGTGGAAAGATATTGTGTAAGTTTGGTTTTGTCATGGAATATCTTGTTTTCTCCATCTATGGTAAGTGAGAGTTTTGCTGGGTATAGTAGCCTGGGCTGGCATTTGTGTTCTCTTAGGGTCTGTGTGACATCTGCCCAGGATCTTCTAGCTTTCATAGTCTCTGGTGAGATGTCTGGCATAATTCTGATAAGCCTGCCTTTATATATTTCTTGGCCTTTTTCGTTATTGCTTTCAATATTTTTTCTTTGTTTAGTTCTTTTGGTGTTTTGATTATTATGTGACAGGAGGAATTTCATTTCTGGTCCAGACTATTTGGAGTTCTGTAGGTTTCTTGTATGTTCATGGGCATCTCTTTCTTTAGGTTAGGAAAGTTTTCTTCTATAATTTTGTTGAAGATATTTACTGGCCCTTTAAGTTGGGAATCTTCACTCTCTTCTATACCTATTATCCTTAGGTTTGGTCTTCTCATTGTGTCCTAGATTTCCTGGATGTTTTGGGTTAGGAGCTTTTTGCTCTTTGCTTTTTCTTTTATTGTTGTATCTGTGATTTCTATGGTATCTTCTGCACCTGAAATTCTCTTTTCTATCTCTTGTATTCTGTTGCATCTATTTGCATCTATGACATCTGATCTCTTTCCTAGGTTTTCCAACTCCAGGGTTTTCTCCATTTGTGATTTCTTTATTGTTTCTATTTCCATTTTTAGATCCTGGATGGTTTTGTTCATTTCCTTCACCTGTATGATTGTGTTTTCCTGTAATTATTTGAAGGATTTTTGTGTTTCCCCTTCAAGGACTTCTACCTGTTTACCTGTGTTCTCCTGTATTTCTTTAAACGAGTTATCTACGTCCTTCTTAAAGTCCTCTATCATCATCATCATGAGAAGTGATTTTTAGATCCAAATCTTGCTGTGTGATGGTGTAACCAGGACGTGCAATGGTGGGTGAATTGGGTTCTGATTATGCCATGTAACCTTGGTTTCTGGTGCTTATGTTCTTGCACTTGCCTCCCACAATCTGGTTATCTCTACTGCTACCTGCCCTTACTATATCTGACTAGAGCCTGTCCTTCCTGTGATCCTGGCTGTGTCAGAACTCCTTAGAGTCCAGCTGTCTCTGCCACTGATCGGGCAGGGTCCCTGGGTCCCTGGATCCTGTTGTTCCCAGTTACTCCTGGTGTTGAGGCAGATGTTGTGTCCTCCTCACCTCTGATGCTATGATCCTGGGCATGTTAGAGTGCCTGAGAATGGAGCTTTCTCTAGGTGATGTGGGACTGGCTGCAGAGTTCTTGTCCAAGGTCTGTTCAGGGCACCAACCCAAACCAGAAGGAACCCATGCCACTGGTCAGGGAGAGTTCATGTGTGCCTGAGTCCTGCTGGTCCCAGCTACTCCCAGTGTTGGGGCAGATGTTGTGTCTTCCTCACCTCTGATCCTATCTATACAATAAAATTTAAGGTAGAAACTTGACTTTTTTTTTAAACAAATTCTGCTCCTATTTACTACCCTAGAATGTTATGAGTGCACCTGTCATTAGGATGGATGAATCAACCATGCCTCAATAAATACATTTTAAAATAATAGCATTTTTTTATGTTTTGCACATCAGAGTTCATTTTTAAAATATTACTTTGTGATGCTTAGAATATCCTTACATTTTTCTTTTATTGTTCATATTATAACATAATTACATTCTTTCTCCCTTCACTTTCCTCCCTTGAAACCCTTCCATTTACCCTTCCTTGTTCTATTTTGAATTCATAGCCTCTTTTTTATTAATTACTGCTGCATGTATATATATATATATATATATATATATATATATATATATATATATTTCTAAATACAACTTGCTTGCTCTGTGTTATATTGAGGCCTCATAAATTTTTTTAATGAAAATGAACAGGCTTTTTTTTTTTTCTGAAATGGATATAATACAATAGTTAAATTGCCCTGAATCTTACATACCTGTATTCTACCAGATTGTGACAAATGTGTCTATCAATTAGTCATGGATCATATCAAAGACAAAATACATGCAATAATGGGTACTAAGACACTTTCAAACACTCTTCTAAGTTGTACCTTTGTCTATTACACTCTGAGTGAAACACTAAAAAGAAAATTTTAATAAAGCTTGGATTAACTCACAAAAACAAGTAATTTACACAGTTCTTGACAGGGAAAAAATCGCTCTGTTTATATTTCTATTGACATATAAATTTTCCACTCTATTATTGTGTGTGTATATAAACACACATGAAAACAATTGCACAGCTATAAAAAAAATCTTTCACTAAAGCATAAATTAGATCCTGTTTCCTGAGCCTCATGACTATTTTTAAATGTAGGTATTCTTGGATTCTTATTATACTTTTTAAATGTCATTATAATGTTATCACCCTGTCTAATCTTGTCCACCTGTCAGGGTACAATGAAAACAACTAGCAATCTTGCATGCAAGCCACTGCTAATGGCAGCCACTGACTGGAGGTTGTGCTGCAGAGATGAGGGGAGAGACAGCTCAGCTGTGGAATGCAGATGGCTTTTATTAGAGTCTTCCTGGCTGGGGTAGCTGCTAACTCCCATGGCATACAGCACAATTCCCAGACATTATTTGCTCAGCAACAGATTTGGATGTTTGATTCCTGAATGCTGTGCATGGTGCTGAACTAATTTTTCTTTGTTTTGTCTAGACTGTCAGTTTTTGACACTGGATGGTCATGTTAATTTTCCATTTCTTCCCCAGAGCATATGCTCAGATTTTTCAGGATTTCCTGGAAATAATTTTTGAATGCTTTACAAAAGTATAAATTTTCTTTATCATTATAATGAAGCTTGACAAATGGTCCTAAAGAAGCAGGTACAAATTTCTTGTAGCTGAGGGAGCTGGTGGTAATCAGGCTGTTACCAGGCAACAGGTCCTGTGGTTACTGGTTCCTTAATGTCTCTAAACCTGGAATCTCTTTCTGTGAAGGAGTGAGAAACCTTAGGAAACCAAAACAAGAAAAAGTGATTGCACACTCTTTCTTTGCAACCAGCTAGTCTGAATCATTTTTTTACTGAAGTTATTCTCTGTGCTCATTAGCCAAAATGTATAATATTTTTATGACCAAGATATCCAGGGAAATTGTACCTTGCCCGGGGGAATGATGTTAGTGCATTAGAGAGACAGCAGGTTTCTTTGCTGGAGATGAAAACAGCATTTGTGATTGAGTCGCACAACCCATCTGTCCTCTAGGTTGGCTCTAGCGTGCCGTTGTCTTTTTTTTTTTTAAGGTTTTATTAGCCATCTAGAGTTCTTCTAAGAGATGCATTTGGTGTTACCTGAAATGCAGATGCCAAGGAAGTGTAGCAGGGAGAACAATCTCTTCAGTATAATTAGCTATTAAGTATGCAGAAGAGCTGGTTTGATTATGATACTCACACATGCCGGGAGCATACTTTTATTATACCCTGGCTTCTTCCCCTCTTCAGATCCCTTTCCCTTCACTAAATGCCCCAGAGGGTGGTCTCATCAGCAAAAGCCAGAAACCATAGCTTTGTTCCTTGGCATTGTCAAAATCTCATGAGCGCAATTAAACAAACAATTAACTTTATTCTATATCCGTTTTTTAGGAAAGTGTGAGATATAAACATTTTGCATGTGCTTTATTTTACATGATGTTACCTAGCTAAGATAATATCCTGAAAATCTGGAATTTTTTTATTTTTTGGGTTCAAGTGGGTGTGGAGGTGTTTGTTGTGCTAGTCTTTATTCAGTCATATTTCTCAACTCAAATGCATTTTGTGAACTTGGTATAGGAGTGAGGGAAGAGTATGATGTGCAAATTGTGAGATGCTAATATGTGAAACCCAAATCTTAGTAGGGGTTGCCGTTAGTTGTCCACCAGAGAAGAACGTGCCAACGCAGGGTTAAGCCAAAAGATCCCAGTGGTGTCTGAATTCCAGTGACATCACAATCCTTTCTGGGAGTGAACTGGTAAACAAAATATGTACCTTGGGTTGACATAATTCAATTAGTATGAATAGTTAGCCAGAATTGGGACTACAGAAGTCCAAAAGCAAGGTTGGTGTATTTACATACTATATCCCAGAATTATGGACTTCAATGGATCTGGTCGTTGTTTTCATTTTGACACGTGGTTCTGTCTATGTTCAAAGTTTCATTGCCTGAATGGTACTCACATCATGGAATCAGCTGTACTATGGTCTCAGGGCCTACTAAGTTCTGGTGGCCTGTTACATAGAATGAATAAACAAACCAGCTGACTTTGAGTGACTGAGTTAGAAGTAGCCATTTCTTCCATGTAGACTCTTCTCTAACATTACACTCATTTCAGAGTCCTAGTTGTGACATTAAAGGTATCCTAATCAAGTGCTTTGTTACAGGAAGAGAAACTTCTCACAAGTGGACTATTACTTGCCATTGCTAAGATTACTTTATATTATTTATGTTTACTGTCTTTTTATTAGGATGTTTACAGACTTTATATGCATGTGTCCTCTTGATTAGAAAGCATACTGAAGAACATTCCATAGAATACTTAACATTATTTTGCCTTTGCATTGACCAGGAGAAAAGACTGAGCCAGATTTTCAAGGAATGGAGTGTGCGCTTGTAAAACACACTGTTCCCAGTTCTGGGCAAAATTCCTGTTTGGTATTAGAAATACGGTTAGTGCTTTTGCAATTTGTCTTTATTACAGCAAATGGAGAGTGTGGTGAATTATAGACAGGAATATACCACCTTACAGTTTTGTAAATCTTGAGTTCTAGGGTTTTGGTCTGTTCAGTGTATGCTTATAGCTAGACAAGTATTTAATGAAGCAGACAAAAAGTACATATTGATTTTCTTAATTATCGTTAGAAGTTTTTCTTTTTCTCTAATTTTATTTTTAATTATACATTTGAATGTTCTAAAGCAACTGCAACACACTGTCCTTCCCTTTGCTTCCTCCAAACCATCCCGTGTGTGGCTTCTTGTTCTCTTTCAAATTCATGGCCCTTTTTTTTTTTTTTTCTAATTAATTGTTGTTACATACATTATATCATCTCTGTGTCCCTGAACTTTAAATTTAAAAGTATTCTCAATATTATGAATTTTCCACAAATATATGGAGCTTGGTCCATGTAAGCTAAGATTGAAAGTATCAAACCAAACGGTTGGTTTGTCTCCTGTTGATTTCATTTGACATCATTTGAAAGTATTTTGTTATCACTATTCAGAACTTACTGTGTGATGATGCTAAATTATAAAGCATTGTTTGGCTTCTCAGAAAACTCATAAGACTACATTTGACTGAACACACCCAGACCCATCTATCTAACCCAGTCTTTGCTTTACTCAAATATCCTCCTGTTTGCTGAGGAGACTGCTAAAGATAAAAATTCCTTGTGCTTTCTCATAGATTCAGCATTCCGTAGATGACTTAGCAGTATGCATGTGTACAAGAAATTCAGGTACTTCTCATGCAGTTGCTCTTAGATCATAATTTCAGTGCAACTCCTGTCACATCCCATCCATGTAAGTGACACCTTAGCCCATAAATCATAGGAAAATGCTTATCTAAGCATGTCGAAATCTATTCCCACTCTACTGATGAGTAGAAACCTTACTTTCTGGTCCTCTCTGACTTCTGCAGCTCTAGAAATAAGAAAACTATCAGTTCTTTTTTGTTTGTTTGTTTACATTTCAAATGTTATCCCCTTTCTCAATTTCCCTTTCAGAAACCCCTATCCCATTCCAGCTCCCCCTGTTTCTATGAGGGTGCTACCCCATCCAGCCACCCACCCACTCCCACCTCCCCGCCCTGGCATTCCCCTACACTGATCCTTCACAGGACCAAGGGCTTCCCCTCCCTTTGATGCCAGACAAAGCCATCCTCTGCTACATATGCAGCCGGAGTCATGGGTCCCTCTGTGTGTACTCTTTGGTTGGTGGATTAGTCCCTGGGAGCTCTGGGGATCTGGTTGGTTGATATTGTTGTTCTTCCTATGGGGTTGCAAAGCCCTTCAGCTTCTTCAGTCCTTTCTCTAACTTCTCCATATGAGTCCCCGTGCTAAGTCCAATGGTTGGCTGCCAGCATCTGCCTCTGCATTTGTCAGACTCTGGAAGAGACTCTCAGGAGACAGCTATATCAGACTCCTGTCAGCAAGCACTTCTTGGCATCCGCAATAGTGTCTGGGTTTGGTGACTAAATATGGGATGGATCACCTGGTGGGGCAGTCTCTGGATGGCCTTTCCTTCAGTCTCTGCTCCACACTTTGTCTCCGTATTTCCTCCCATGAGTATTCTGTTCCTCCTTCTAAGAAGGACTGAAGCATCCACACTTTGGTCTTCCTTCTTCCTGAGCGTCATGTGGTCTGTGAATTGCATCTTGGGTATTCTGATCTTTTGGGCTAATATCCACTTATCAGTGAGTGAAAAGGCTTTCACTCTCAGGACTCCATGTTAAATGAGTGCAGCTGTGATTTATCATGGCTGGATGCTTAGCTATGGCACCTGTGCTCTAAGTGTCTGAGGATTGGCCCATCACACTAGGCCAGGTCTTTCAAAACTGCTTCCTCTTCTAGGGATGGAGACCTACCAGTCTTTGAAGATTCTTAATTTTCTTTTACATGTGACCACTAGCAAATAATTAATGTAAGGTATTGCTTGTTCCCATCAATTCATCTGCTATACTGCCTCACCTCTATCCAGCTGTGAAGCTGTTGAGGCTTCTGAAATGAGAGTGGGGGGAGGGAAGGAGGGCGGGAGAGAGACAGAAACAGAGAGAGACAGAGAGAGAAAGACAGAGAGACAGAGAGAACAAAATTTTTACTTGCCATGGCTAGGTACTTTTCTGTTGCTCTGTCTAGAGGTCTGCTTTTACGCACACCTGAAATGTGGCTGATGTGCTGCCAGGCCAGGACCGTCATACAGGCACACAGGTGAGAAGATATTTCCTTCTGTATAAGCAATTTGCATTTTCTTATGACTAAAACGATCTGTTCTCCTTTACTTCTCTTGTCTTCCCAGTCTGTAATCTTGGAAATTCTTATGTAGAAGTTTCATGAAACCAACAAGTAGTGTCATGGACACAGAAGACTGTAAGAAAAGCTAATTGACTAGGGGATGAAAAGAAAGTTACTTTTCTTTCAGCTCTACATTAAGACTCACATATCCTATGAAATAATTAAGTTGTTTTCATAGAAAGTTTTTAAAGGAAAAATAGTTAACTTGGTTTTATATTTTTATGTTTTGATTGGACAGAGTAATTTTTGGAGCCATTGATCTGGTATTTGTTTTTCCCCAATAAACCTCATTTCACATTAAGTCAAAACAGGAAACTACCTGGTATTTTTCTTGTTTCAACACTAACAAGAGGAGCAACAGACTAGACCTTTGATCAGAAAAATTATTCTGAAAGCTTCATAAACACATGATTCAGTTTCAGAAATCATTAAAAATATTGAAAGCATTTATTTGTGAGTTGTTTGTTTCTTGTGTGTACAAGAAGTCACTTCATGCATGTGGAGGACCATGCTGTATGTCCTGGGGAAGAAATTCATGTTGTCAGATTTAGGGCAATGACCTTTACTGACCCTTAGCAGCATTATTATGGGTGTACTTCTATGGGAGATGAGACATAATCCTCATTCCTTACCAAAGTTGAGAGTATAAAAAAATGGAATTCTTCATAGTTGTAGCACTTCAGTGAATGTCAGCTGTGTAGGTGAGATTGATATTCAGAGTCTTGACACTCATTCATTTTCAACTTTAGCTTTTTCAGAAGCAAGTTTGCAAGCAATAAATTCTAGTCTGTATGTCTGGGCACATGTGTTTTATGGCTGGAAACCAGAGTTCAAAGCCTGCAAACAGCATGGATTTAGAAAACATTCACTTCTCTGGGTCTATATTTTCAAATACGAACTCTGTACAATAGTAAGCATATATCACAAAGCAATAGGCCTTGACCACAACAGTCAAATGAAACTACCTGGATAAACATTCAGTATGTACTAATCATATATCGCTTCTCCGTAGCTACAGTTGGAATAGTTGCTAAGAGACTACCCAACCCCCAGGTAGATATTCGTGTTTAAAACCAGGCTTTAAGTAGTGTCAAGTTCTATTTGTGCACGTAAAAGAAGTTTTCAAATGTCACTTCATAGTCTTGAAATTTTATGGAGCACACATTTGCTTTGTTATGTCTGCCATGATTTTCTAAGGGCACTGGCTTTGATTGCTCAGAACTGTCTCTCTAGAACCTTCCTGTCTGACGTGTAATGGGCATTCAAAAAATAAGAAAGAGAAGGAAGGGGTTTGCTAGTCGGTGTCTTGGATGCAATACCAGGGCTTTTCCTGGCCCAAATTCAAAGATCTTAAGAACAGAAAGCCGTGCACAGAGAAGACAAGGGAGGAGTGATGATGCTTCTTCAGCAAAAGGGCGTCCTGATGGATGTGTCATAGCCTTAACCTTCTCTTTAGTTCTAATGCTCCCTGGGATGTGTCACATGTCATCTCAGTGGGAGTGTCATGGGAATGGAAAGTAGGACACTCCTAAGTTCTAAGTGGAATAAGTCAGAGGTAAATTTGTCACAACTTAATAAAAGGCATGTTTTCTTTACTTTTTGTGGCAAAATTATTCCATGGAAGAAACAGGCAGGGAGGCAAATCCAGAGCTTTGTACAAAATCCCATTAGTTCGCAGGATGAAATGTCTCCTCGAAAGGCAGAATTGTATGTAGCAGGAGCATAGCTGTGCGACCCGTGCTGGCAAAAGGCAACTGTTAGTGCAGGGCACCTTCCGTTTAACCTCTTGTGTATAGGTTGGGAAACGACTTGAAAATTTGGTTCCTAGATATGAAATGGTTTAACTTATTAAGTTCACTGCCTCAAGTATTTACTAAGTGCTTCCTGTAATAGTAATGTAAAGGAAGAAAAGGAATCATGAATTAAGCTGTGCACCTAACACCATCTCACTTGCACTACAGTGAATGGGCGATCATTGTTACTGCAAAGAGCGAAAGCAGATGATCATGCAAAGATAACAGGTATACTCCCTCTCTGCTCTTTCCAATATTAGAGCTAAAATTTTGAAGTCCAGAAGGTATCTGGGAATGTCAAGAAATGCAATAAATTATTGGGACTCATTAAGTATAAATCCATAGAGCTTTCTATCACAAGAATGGGCTGGTTCTCACAGAAACTTGGAGAAGTTGATATGGGATTACATATTTGATGTTAGGTGGAGCAGAAGTTAGCCCAAAAGAAGCTTAATTCATTGATCTGGGTGACTTACAGGATCCTTGGACATGATCACATGGATTCACTTCGCTCTTTCACGGCTTTTCAAAAGAATTCCTCATTCTTGAGTGTTAGATACCTTCAGCATATAAAATAAAGTGAGAAAACTATAAATAAGATTCATCCCGTTACTTAAAGCCAGAAGCTACACAGATTAAGTAGGGAAGTGAGTGGTAGGCTGTACAGAAACATGACCATGCAGATCCTAAAGACAGTGAAGCATCTGAGCCCATCAACAGGTCTGAAAGGACAGAGAAGCTGCTTAACTGAAATGAGGCACCCTGGGATTCAAAGCAATGCTGTGTATGAGGGGTCAGTAGTTACTGGTTTCCTTCACAGACCAAGCAAAGCTGCAGGATGCTGAGTCCTGGACATGGCCTAAGAAAGGAAGAGGGGAGCAGAGTTTGAAAGAGAAGAGGTTAGAACGCAAAGAGAGGAAACCTATGAGGAGTGACTTTCTTTCTGAGTAGTACTTTTTAGTTGAATATTTTTCTTATCATCTATGACAGCCTTGCCTCAAGCTGAAGAAACACTTGCCTCAGCCTCCCAAGATTTTGTAGAGATGTGCCTCCCCACACAGTTCTGTTGTAGATTTATTTTGTTGAGCACTTTGGACTTAGTATTTGGAAGTATGGGAAACTTGAAGAATTTACTAAGGGCACGGAATGTCTGGCTGGATTTTAAGGCCATTCAACAATAAGGTGGATAATGAATAGGGAATATGATAAAGAAGAAACAGAATAAGAAACTAGAGGTTGGCCTAGAGAGATTGATCAGTGGTTAAGAGCATGGATTGATCTTCTAGAGGACCTGAATTCAGTTCCCAGCAACCACATGGTGGCTCACAGCCATCTGTAATGGGATTTGATGTCCTCTTCAGTGTATTCACATAAAATAAATAAATAAATCTTTAAAAAGAAAGAAAGAAAGATCAAAGAGACTGTAAGCAGGGCTTTGATGTGAGTGAGATTCCAAAGCTGAGTGAAAATGATGTCCATAGTAAAGGTTGGTGACTTTGAGAGTTGCTCTCATGTCCTAATCAGTTAGGGCAGTCCGGCCAGACTCACATCTCAGTTGAGGTTTTGTTCTCTACAAATTACCTTCTTCCCAAACTTACACGTAATTAAAAATACAATGAGCTCTAGACATATAAAAGTTTAATTTAAAAAAAATTTGGTATAAATGGTATGTGCATGGGTGGGTGCTCATGCAGACAGGAAGAATGAGAGGTGCAAATGGTCATGTGCTGTCCTGTGGGAGCTGAGAATCGAACCCAGGTCTTTGGAAAAGCAATTGCTCTTAACTCCTTAGCTAACACTCCAGCCCTGTGAGGTTTACTCTTTTTTGAAGTGAAACTATTCTGATAGGAGATAGAGAGGTTTTGTAGGACTTTTTATATGTCCATGTAGGGTAAGTATAGTTAAATAGATATGGATTCACAAGAAAGGCAGGAGTGATGTCCTGGAGGGGAAGGAGACCTTGTCAGCATGGATAGTGCTCATTGGAGGAGACATTCTCTCTCAGCAGAAAAGTGCTCATGAAGACTTAGAACCCAACCTGTGGCAACGATTTGGTTTGCTTGAAGCTTTGACTGGTAAGATAGAAAGAACTGATGTAAAAACAGTTGTAAGCGATGTTAGGATAATCTGCTTTTGTGTCTTTAAAGTCCCTTCTCTGACTTTCAAAGACTGGTTCTCTGGACTCTTTCCTGCTGATGAAAGACATGTTGAAACTTGCCTAATAATTCAGTGAAGGGACAGATCCATTTTCCTGGCTCCCTGTGGAATATTGAACACCAACTTGAAGCCTTTGAAGAATAATGAATCATAACAACTGACATGTTTGAGTAGTACAGGATCAGGCTCTGTGCAGTGAGATTTTCAAAAATGACCTATGTGCAGTCACCACTAAATAGAATTTCTTGGAGCGGAAACTGAGTCTAAGATCTGCGGGTGCTTGAGCTTTAATTCTCCTAGTGGCAGCTTTCTGTGACTTGGTAAGTCACAGACAATAACATTTTTCTTTCCACATTACAGGAGGTACTGGATATAGAACAGGAATGATCCTCACCCCAGTGTCATTCATCAGCCGTTGATTTAGCAAATCAAACACAGAGCTTAGTCAGATTGATGATGCTGAGCACTGCTCAGGAAAGATTCCAGCTTAATTATATAACCTTTGGCCACAGTTCTTCCTACCATTCTCCAGGGTGGACTAGCTTGCCATCAGCTCTTTAACTTAAGCAAAAATAGGCCTTAAGGATTTACCCTGAAACCTACTGACATTGCTGACAGATTAGTCCTTGTATAACTTGTGTCTAGAATAGTCAGACTATATTGCTGTGTGTTATGCATTATTTCACTGGATTCCTTCAAACACTTTGATTGCCTTTTCTGATTCATCCAGAAGCTGAGAGACAGTTATTAATTGTCATGCCTCAAATCATATGCTGCAACATTGAAGAACTAACAGTTTGTAGACTCTTTTTTTTTTTTTTTTTGGTTTTTTGAGACAGGGTTTCTCTGTGTAGCCCTGGCTGTCCTGGAACTCACTCTGTAGACCAGGCTGGCCTTGAACTCAGAAATCTGCCTGCCTCTGCCTCCCAAGTGCTGGGATTAAAGGCGTGTGCCACCACTGCCTGGCCAGTTTGTAGAATCTTAGGGTGTTATTTAGAAACCATAAACACCTCAGCTAAAAGGACACACTTTCTCAGGCAAAACCTTCTCCAGCTTTAAAAAGCTCTGAACTTTAGCTTTGTTCTCCATCAGGAAGGCATTTAACTTTTCCATCAGACTTTGCACTGACCTTGAAGTTTGTTTACAAATTCTGAATTTTATGAGTCATTCATATTTATTTTGAAAAACACATTTTATGTTGTTCGGGTTACCACTAATATTTCATTTCTAAAGGTGATTTGTTTGATATGAAAATATTAATACTATTGTTCAGTTTTCAAAGTTACATGCTCACATCATCAGTTTCATATTCATGCTTTTGCCAAGAATTGATGTTTGTTTTTATTCTTGTATGAAGAATGCTTGAGTTAATAAACAACTCTAATAAGATTTTCTGAGTAGTCTGATACATGCCCTAAAGCCACAATTATTAGATGAGACAAGAACTTGAGTAACCAAGCAACCTGTGTGACTTGTTTTGCCTCCACTCAGAAGAAGTCATCTTGTAGTAGAACACCTTCACGCAGCTACCTGTTCAGCTTGGAAGCAGGAACCATTCTATTTGCTGGGAATGGATAATTGAGATCTCTTGTTAGGACCTACTTTTGTTTGGCTTCCTGACATAGGATGTATCTAAAGCAATCTTGTGGACAAAAGAAACAGTGCCCACATTATAGTGAAATGAAAAGCAAACAGAGCCTGCTACTTGGACATCAATCACACACAAAAGAAAGAATTGGAGTCCCGTATCTTTTCAAAAACCACTCATAGGAAAGAAGACATAGTCAGTGTCCTTCTTGCTCACTAATGAATAAAACTTTACCAAGTTGTAGATGAATCTCCAACTTCCAGTAACATCTAGATTTGTTCTTTCATTCTATTAATCTTGGTCGTTGTTGGTACATCTGGACTCTATAATTTCAGCTTTCCTATGTTATCACACACACACACACACACACACACACACACACACACACCCCAGGAAAGAAAAGCCAGCTTTCCTGGGTCTAGGATGTGATGCTTCCCATAATATGTTTTATTCAGGCTTGAGTTTATGAGACATTTGCTGTGTTTGTTGGTTTGTTGGTTGCCCTAAAGAAACTGGAACTTGTCAGATAAATAAGAACTTCAGTAATCTCTTTCCATTGTCCATTCCAGGCACTTTTGTAGTCAGGGTATGTGTCCATTCCAGGCTAAGATCACATAGTCTTTCATGACCTTTGCTACTTGTCTTCTTGCTGAATATGTTGGGAAAGAAGATCTGGTTCTTGAAAATTGTGTGGCTGCACATGCCCCCTTTCCCCTCATGGGCGAGTGCCCCAAAACATACTGAGCATGACCACACAACCATTCAAAGACAATCACTACCTGGTTACCATTCTAATAACAAAACAATTGAGAGATTACCTGGGCTCAGGCCTTATCAATCTGAGCACTGCTTAATAAATACTTCACTGAGAATGGTTAAAAGATGATAAAGGTGTGAGCTGTGATGGTTGGACCTCTGTGTATAATCCTGTCCTACATCATTTGTTCATGCCAGACTTAGGACAGTTCCATTATCAGTTTGCTTTTTATTCCTTCCAGACTGTTTGTTTGTTCGACTCTTCCCCTCCTGTAGCCCTTGTCTTCTCTATCCTAACCATGTTACAGGACACAAACGTGACTTTTTTTTTATTTCTCTTTTAAGACAAAATGAATTATTGGTTCATTGTCTGCATAACTTAGTGGACTTATTTTCCCCTGCATACTAACTCTTTAATCCTGTCGCTCTAGAGAACAACACTGACCCCAGAGTGTCGCCCAGAAGCCATCGCATTTGAAGGCAAACATTCTTTTAACAGCAGCGGTGTTGCCATTTTTCATGACCACGTTAGGGTTAGCTTTTCACTGTTAGCACAAGTGCCTAGACAGATTAACTTAACTTGCACTAATTACTGGTTTGTTTGTGAACAAATACACAGAGTTTTAAAGAACAGGAATAAAAGTATAGACATTTCCAGTAGTTTAGATCCTGATTTTTGTGTCCTAATCTTTTTTCTGTGCATATAGCAAGCAAAAATGTTTGAGATTATTTTGACCTCAGGACATCGAAATATATTTTTATTCTTCTGAAATTTTAAAAACCAACTGCAGATTTTTATATGTCTCAGCATACTTAAGATTTTCTACTGTTGTACAGGTACATTGTCCCTGGAGGCCTTGACCTAAGTATTTCCTTATATAACACTTGGATGGAACAACAATATTCAGAAAACAATAAATAAAAAACTCCTCTCCTTCCTGGAAATGACAAGAACAAAGGGGCTTTAGGCTCTTAATAAAACATTGAAATGTCCATGCTCTTTTATTTTGTGAAATCTTAATTGTTTTATTATCATTCTATTTGAATCATTTTTCAGAAAGAAATGCTGTTTAATATACTTAGATGTAATTCCAATTGTAGCGGCCAGAATTCTCTCTAGTTTATTTTGAGCTTTACTTGCACCTCTGTATTTGTGAGACAGAACATTCTGTGATCACAACTGCTTTTGTAGGGAAAGCCATCCTGACAGGCTCCTGACAGGTGATTTGCTTATTTTCTTTTTGTTTATTTTTCTTATTTTTCATATTGCTCAAGAGACAGACAACACCAGAGAAAAATCATAGGAAGGAACAAGATTGTAGCAGAAAAACTATATGCAAGGAAAACACAGAGCAGGCAAGGGGGGAGGGGAGTGAGGAGGCATAGTAACAGCCTGTTCTCCAGTCTCTTAATAAACATTTGCAGGTTAAAGTAAATGATCGGATCCTTCTCATTCTCCCTCATTCAGGTACCTGCTCTCCCTCTTAATATATTTTTGGTCCCCCTTTCCCACTGAAGATCACCTTGATTTACATTTTACCCCAATATTACTATACAAAAATGTAATATACTACAGAATAAAAAGCCTCCCATCATGGCTGAGCGCATCTTCAGGACTGCCCCTCATGAAAAGAGCATCCTAGGAATACTATGAGAATGACAGTGCTCGAGACTGAAGAATAATAGAATTAGTAATGATTATTTTTATTGCTAAGGATCATGTCATCTAACTTGAAGATATGTGCTTATTGTCACATGAAAAAACCATAACTTCTCTCAAGGAAATAAGTGTGTGTGTGTGTGTGTGTGTGCGCGCACGCGTGTGTGCACGCGCATATGCAAGCATTAGGGCACGCACTTATGATTACTTTATGAATTTAACTGCAGTGGTTTCAATGAAAGTGGTTCCCATAGGCTCAAATGTTTGAATGTTTGCTCCCCAGTTTGTGAACTGTATGGAAAGGGTAAGGAGGTGTTTCCTTTTTGTAGGAAGTGGAGAGCTTTAAGGTTTCAAAGCGCTTGACAGATGCGCTTTCTCTTTCTCCCCCTTCCCTTCCCCCGTCCCTCTCCTTCTCTCCCTACCCCACTCTCCCTCTTCCTCTTCCCCTCACCCCCCATTTTTTTTATTTTCATATTTTATTTACATTTCAAATGTTTCAGATCTCCCCTTAGGAACCTCCCCATTCCCTCCACCTTCCCCCTGCCAATATGGGGATATTCTCCAACCCACCCTCCCACCCACTCATCTTTCCTCCTTGTCATTCTCCTATACTGGGGGATCTAACACCCTCAGGCCCAAGGGCCTCTCCTCCCCCTGATGGATAACAAGACCCTCCTCTGCCGCATTTGTGGCCAGCACTATGGGTCTCTCCATGTGTATTTTTTATCACACCTGAAGTCAGAGTCTCATCAGAACAGGGATCTCCATGCAGACCTCAATGGCAAACCAATGGACAGCATTTCCTGTACCAAAACAAAGGAGCAGGCTGCCTTTGTTTTTATAACTTTAGAGATTCCAAATGAATAGTGAATGGAATATTATATAATAACATATTAATAGCATATTAATTCAATATTTTTAGAAAAGCCATATATTTTCCTGTATGTACATCCCTACCTGCTTTCATGCTTCCCACCTTGATAATCATGACTAACCTTCTGAAGCTATAAGCAAACCTCTCTTAAATGTTTTATTCTATATATTGCTTTGGTCATAGTGTCTCTTCACAGCAATTGAACAGTAACTAAGTCAAAGGATCAGCATATTATGACCAGAAGGCTAAAGTTAATGACAAGCAGAAATAAGACTTAATCTGGTCATTCTCGGACCACAGGATCTTTATGACAAGAGACTTCCTGCATTTGAAGAGAAGGCAAACTCTTTGATGGAAAAGAACGTGAGAGTTCCAGGTGAAGGCTTGCTGGCTTTGTGTATGATTGTGGTGAATGAGATCTCTAGTGTGTGTGAGTGCAAGCATACTGCATTTTGCGTTAACTGCAGTTGGGGTCTGAAAGGAGAACGCAGGGCTGCCATTCTACTTTACAACATTAGAAACCATGGCTCAGAAAGTTAAGGACTTAATGAGGCTCATGCAACTAAAAATTGTTAGACCTATGCAAAATGACTAGGGTCTAACAAAGTCTATAATCATCTAACTATGACCAGTGAGACAGACACCAATAAAAATTAGCTCATCTGTGTGAGACAAACATTCTTTAGACTGTCCTCATGTGAGACATGGAAGTCTCACAATCAAGATAGGAACTGACAGTTTTCAAAGCAAATTCTGAAATGAAACCGTTGTTTTAAAAATGTCTTGTGTTCAATAAATATCTGACTTTCAGTAGAAAATAAATTCCAGTTTCTATATAAAAACAACTTGACATTTTTCAGTAATACTTTTTAATGAGGATTGCTGTGAGCTATAATATAATGAAGTTTGTTTAAAAGTAGAGCAGGCTGGTAATGCTTGGCATAACAATGAGGCATATGGTAAAACAGTTGTGATTTACTGGCGGAGGCTTGCGATTTTTGGAAACCTAGAGGCTTTCTGCATAGTGGACTCTGTCTTGCTATTCTGTTTTGAAAAGGAAACACAGCAAAACAATATGCTCAGATTATACTAGCTTTGTATGTATTTACAATGTTTTCCCTTTGGGTTTCTGGATGTAAATATGGGCTGTGTTCATATTGAAAAGTAGAGGGCAGTTGGTAAGATTTTTCTGATGATTCATATTCTATAAAACTTAAGTATACTTGGCATACAGAAAACTTAACATATAGAAAATTGAGTCATTTTAAAACGCAAGGAATTGATTCTGAGTGATCATTGATAAGTATGGGATCATGAATTCTGGCTCTCGCACATGTACTTCGAGATTGTTAGCATCAGTTAGAGGATTTATATATGAGAGCCAGGAACCAGGGTGTGCTACAGTACCAAAGTCAATCACACCCGAGGTCAGAGTCTCATCAGAACAGGGATCTCCATGCAGACCTCAATGGCAAACCAATAGATAGCATTTCCTGTACCAAAACAAAACAGCAGACTGCCTTTGTTTTTATAACTTTAGAGATTCCAAATGAATAGTGAATGGATTGCCTACCCATTTTCTTTTTATAGCATATTAATTCGATATTTTTATAAAAGCCATATATTTTCCTGTATGTACTATTGTTTTTACTGCTGCTCTATTTAACTAGCATGTGTATGCCTGCAGGAATCTCCCAGCTTGTCATCATGAATGTATTAAAACAGAAATGGAAACAAGCTAGCTGCTAAATGCCTTTCTTCTGGTTCCATTAATTTGTGTTTGTGGCTTGTCGCTCACACTTTGCACACATAGAGAAATGTGGAACGGTGAAATATTCTCCCACTTAGGGATTACCTTGTCAGGCAGCATGATATAACCATTTTATTTTATTCCCAGGCAGCATGATATAACCATTTTATTTTATT
>JADRCH010000014.1:2543871-2632440 GCA_019843965.1 Rhynchomys soricoides
ATTTTATTTTATTCCCAGGCAGCATGATATAACCATTTTATTTTATTTTATTTTATTCCCACACAATCAATTTTATGAAAATCCCCGATAACATACATTTCCAACTTTACCTTTGTTGTCATTTATTTTCTTCCTTTACAGATAATCTCCTTTTGTAGCAGCTTCAGGAGAGAGATAAAAACAAATCACTAGAATTAGCTAGAAAGATGCTAATAATCACACTTCCCAGTGATGGCCACCTGTGAGGGGTGACAGAGCCATCAGCATGCTAAACATGGAGACTAGGGAGTGGTTATTGGTAGACTGTCTCAAGGTGCCAACGTCTTTTCTTCTTTCATGCTGATCACAAGGGAAAAAAAAATACTATATAAAAAGCATCATTTTTTTTTTTACCGGAAATCTTCCCAAATCAACGTGCTCAACATGGCGACTTCTATTTGTGATTTCCACAACACCAGCTACTGTCCTACACATAAGTAAAAGCCTTTGGGGGCATACCACTTCAGGCTTTTAAACTTAATCAGTTCATATTTACTCTGAAATTTTAGTCATCCTGAAAACCCTAATAAAATCTCCATCCTTTACGTCAGCCCCAAAGGCTGAAGGAAAAAAATGTACATATTTCACAAAAGTTCAAATACTAAACCTATAACTTTTATTAAGCATATGAGTAAATTAACATGAATTTTAAATAATACAGTTGTGTGAACATGGACATTTTTCTCAAATTAAGTGTAATAAATACGCCATATGAATTATCAACACTTTGAATACTGTTTGTATGAAAAGCTAGGCTTTGCTTTGGAATTGAATGTGTGTGGTTATCAAGTATTAATTAACATGGGGCAGGTTTCAAAATCAGAAGGCATTTGTTTCCCATGAAAAGCAAGTTGCAGAGAATGAGAAATCACCACTAATATTTCCTGCTTGTCCAGACATTCCAAGGAGTACTTAGTTGGGTTTCTCAGTGCTTCTGGATTCTGGAATAGAGTGAAAGGGATGGTTGGAGGGGAAACTGCTATTATTGCTCCCTTTCCTTCACAGTGCCATGTGCAAAAGGCCTTCAGGTGAGTCCAAATAAGGTAGAAATCTGCTCTGAAATGTAAATTAATAAACGCACTGTGGAGTGCCTTCACACAAAATGTGTAGGCTTCTCTTCATCACAGGAGGGAAGATAGGAGTCCTGATTAGCCACACAACACAGATTACCTCATGGTTCATCTCTGTAGATCAGCAGCTTGAAATCCTATAGTTAGCACTGGGTGCCCTCCAGTAAGATTTTATGGACATCAGCTTGGCATTTGGCAGAAATACAACGCCAGTTGTCCAGATACCATTTTTCTCAATGAGCACATGTCTATATGTTAAATAACCACAGAACCAAATCAATTGCAGTTTCATTCCTGTTGGCTAAGGTTAGTGCCCTGTGCAGTGTACATATATCTGTAGAAGGGTAAATGTTGCTAACCTTGAAAAAATGCTAAAGGGGCTGACTACTTAAGTCTGAGTCAAGACTTATAACAACCTATATATGATGTAGGACCCGAACAAGGGCTGGGCTTAGGACAGCTGTTTTAAAGTAAGCAGACTGGGTTTAGCTTCAGTTCAGTACCAAGTTCTGCGCTTCATACTGGGAAAGCCTCAGAATGAGTCAGGTGGGTTCTGCCCTAAGCATCCTGGGAAAGAGATGCTTTCAGAATATTCTGCTTTAATGAGTGGTGTTTCATCTTTAGTTTAAAAAATGACTCATTTAATTACATTGTGGTATTTCCTTCTTGGCCATGGGCAAGTAGAGTGTTAATAGGTTGCAGAGAGATGCTTCCATTCTGAAGTACTGGAATCACCATTATGGCTGTGAATCATTCACCTCTTCCCATAGTCCACAGATTTGAAAAACTGATCAAATATTGCCACAGCCTGGAGAGATAAAATGCAGGGCTGAGTCTGGAGTTCTTGTCTGAGATGTTTCTGCCTCTTCCTACTTACTAGAAAACTTTTATTGTCTCACATGCAAGGTTTACTCTAACCTCCATAGACAGCTGGTTCTATCATTATTGCAAGGCAGGTGATTTCCCTGTTATCTATATCAGCTTATGTCTGTACAAAGCTAGAACCCAGTTCTAGAGAATCCGTTTCTTTTTTAAGCAGTGCACAATCACATAATATAGTGTTTAATGAGCTGAATATTCAGGGAATAAGCTCTTGTTTACTTGAGGCTATGAAAATGATTCTCTAAATGTTTTAGCAGCATAAAACATTGTTATGCTGAAGCCCCTTTGTCGTTTCTAGATAAATGCTAAAATTCTTAATGGCTTTGGATGTACTTGTGACCTACCTCTTAGTGAAGAGTTTTTTATAGGCTGTGTTTTCTACCAGTGCTCTTCGCTTAAATTGAAATGTTCTCTTTTGATCTTATATTTTCAAAACTGGCTGTTATATCATAACTGGTGAAAAGTGACGTATAAACATAACACAGAAGGTAGATGTGGTAATGATCATACATGAGGAATTACATACCATCAAAAATGCTTTCACATATTTCACATATCCTAAACCACAGTCATTGAGTATGGCATTTATATTTTTATTGATGTTAGATAGGTATAACATGTTTTAAATTCTTAAAAATTTATAACCATTTGTCTACTTAATAACGTTATAGATCATTTGGTTGCTGTTAGAACTACCTGAATGAAATACGTCCTGAACATTACTTAAATATCAACTGAAAATTCATTAAAAACTTAAATATTTGTTACAAAAACTTAAAGCTTCCAGAAGAAAAGGTCAAGTACTTTAGAATGTTGACATAGACAAGGAATTCTGGGGAAAATACTCACTAACACAAGCAACAAAATATAAAAGTAGAAACAAGACTGTCAGATTTAAAGACGCATTTAAACAAAATAAACAACAAAATGAAGAGATGACCTAAACAGTGGGAAAATTTGCAGTCTCCTGACATAATGTGGAACTACTATAAAAATATATGAGACGTACCACAACACTAAGCCAGAAACAAGGGCAGATGAAGAGTAGCCATGCTTCAAAATAAGCTGTGCAAATGGACAAAAGGCATGGTAATATGTTCAACACTGGTAATAGCCAGGAAAATTCACATGGAGCACCACACTCCAGTTAGAATGTCTAAGATGACTAGCAACTAATAACAAATGATGGTCAGAGTGTGGAGAAATGAGGATCCTTACACACTGTTTGTAGGAATGTAAGTTATAACAGCCATTTTGGTAAATTCTTTCTACTTTTTTCCTTGAAAAAAATGGAAAACAGCACTATATGATCTGGCAGTTTTACTACTGTGCATATGTCCTAAGGAAATGAGGCACGTGTTGACCTACTATTTGTACTCCCATGTTGGTGCATCGTATTCCACAAACACCAAAATATTGAATGAACTGAACGTTTTATCAGTGGATGAATGGATAATGAATGGGGACATGTAAATAATGAAATAGTCACATAACTACCTATAAAAAGTACAAATTACTCTGCTTTCAACAATGTGGATAAACCCAGAAGACACTGTGCTAAGCAAAATAAAGTAGGAGCAGAAAGACTAATGCTGTGTAATTCCACTGATACGTGGAATCTGGAATTGCTGGCCTCATAGAACACGTGTAGAATGAAGACTACCAGGGGCTTGGGTTGTCGTAGGTTAGGGTATGAGACTGAGTAGGTGCTGACCAAGGATGCAGGGCTTCAGTTGAATGGAAGGTGATGTCTTAAGAGATTATAGTTCACGACACTATTATATTCTTGAAAATGCTGGATGTGCTTGTTAAATGTTCCCAAGTTGGCCTGAAGTGATGTAATACTCATCAGCTATTGTGACATTATAAAATATATATACTTTTCAAAACAGCCTAGGAAAGATTATTTTAGATGCACTTTAAGGTTATTCCCAGATTGTAAATCTTATAATTCTGCAATTAGTTCTTTCAAATTATAACTGAGAGTTATTTCTTCACTGCCAGTTATTAATATGTAGGAAACTTCTTGTAAGCACTGCATAAATCAGTCGGATTGCTAAGTTCACATTCTTTAATGACAAGCACGCTCGCTGCTCTATTCATGAGGCCCGTATCTCAATGGATAGTTTATTTATTCTGAGCTTCCTTTTTCCAAATTGTTCCAAGGCTAGGCAACTGCCAAAGGTTAGGAATTCGTTCCTGGGAATCATCCAAGAGAATGTTGGAATCAGGAAGAGGTGTGATGTGCCAAGAGAGAACAAGTTGTGAGCCTTTTTCTCCATGAAACAAAGAACAGGATCCATTGTTTTCTGATCTGCAAAGTGAAGAAGGCTCAGAAGCCTGCTAGTCTAGAAGAGTTTGCAAGGGTTGGGCAGGTCATATCTCAGAATGAACCACTTCTGAGGCCATTTGTTGCATCTTCAGATAAGTACAGAAGTAGTTCTCTCAGATAAAGTACATGAATTTTAAAACACAGATGTGTATGTGTTAATGCAAATGCTGGAAATCACAAAAATAGTTTTCTAAGAGCAGATTTGTGGGAGTTTAAATGAAATTAGTGGTAAATTAAACTATCTAAGGATGGTTTGAGACTATGAAAGATACTTTTTCAATACTGATTCTCAGAAAGCATCAGGCACCTAGATGGATGTAAGATGGTAGTTGATTTTTTCTTCTCTTTGAGACTGAGCCATAATGTTTTTCTTTATTGCACTTTCTACATTAGACAGACTCAGTGAGTTCAACTTCTGCAAAACAGAAACCAGACACTTGGTGACTATAGTTATCTGAAACAATATATTGCTCAGAGAATTGAAAAGCTGTATATCTGATTTGAGGCTCTCCTGACTCAAGCAGCTAATTATTTTTATTGCCTTACAGGAATTTAGAGTTGGCCTGGCAGTCGGGACTCCAATTTTAATCATTTCCCTGATTAGGCACATTAGTGAGATAGGTGATTCCGGGTGAGGGGCTATCAATTACTACAGATTATTCAGCTTTCAAACTAAGTATGCCCTAACGAAGGAAGCCAGAGAAGCCCTGAAAACTCTTTGAGGAATTTAGGAATTGTTTGTAATTTACCATAGAATCATTATTATATTGATCATAATGTTCTGTACTTATGGGGATTAATAGGCCTAAATATAAAAGGCTGCATGCTAATAACATTAACAGGAGCCATAATTATAAAACCTAATTCCCAATTATTCTTTAACAGTTATTTAGTAATCAGATTCTTTTGAGGTTAAATGGAAATTAAATAGATGCTTTATTCATAGAGACATCAGCAATTCAATGATACATAGTCAAACTCGCTGGTAACCTTATGAGTACTGTGTCTAAGCTACAGAAGGCCTCTGGTGTGACCAGCAGCAGATGGTTGGTATCTACAGAGGCACAAGATGATTTGCAGAGTAAACTATAGCTTCTAAAATGAGAAGAATGCGGGCTCTAGTCTTGGTTGTATTCTAGTAGAGGCATGATCACTTACCACCTGCCGACATCCTGGCAGGCTTCTGTTTCTTCATCTACAGGAGGAGGGATGAACTAACTTGTTTTGAAGATAAGAAAAATGATGCTAGTAAGATCTTTAATGCAATGCATGATCATAGGAGTTCACAGCTCAAAAGTAGGTGCAGCTCAGCTATATTAGATTCTTATTCATCAGTGGCAACTTATCTGGATTTTCGTGTATGCAGTTGTTTGGAATTCAAGACTTACAGACACCTCCTTCATGCTGTGCCTTCGGCAACATTCTTAGCTTTATTTTGCTTCTGTTTCCTCCTCTGTAACATGGTAGATAAATCTTCCTATCTGGCAAAGCTGTTCTCTGATTTAAATTAGTTAATATACAGATAAATAGATTAACATATAGAAGTATTTTATTCCTCTTTTTAAGCTGTCCTAGTTATTTCTTATTGCTGTGATAAAATACCATCGCCAAGGCAACTTATAGAAAAAAAAGACTATCTGAGGCTCACAATTTTAGAGGCACATAGTCCATAACCATCATGGTGGGAAGCATGATAGGTAGGGATAGACCTAGAGCACTCCAGAGACCTCACAACCTGATAGACAAGAAAGAGGCAGAGAGAGCGGAGCTAAATGGAAATGACATGGGCTTTTGAAACCCCAAAGTCTGTTCCCAGTAATAAATCTTCTAACTCCCTAATCCTTCCAAACTATTCCACCTACTGGGGAGGAAGAATTCCAAGAGTTGAGGGTATGGGTGCCATTTTCATTCAAACCACTGACAAAACATGAAGTATTTGTATTACTATTTTTTAAACCTGTGTAGAAAGCCTACTCCCAAGCAATGAACTAAACTTTATTACCAAATAAAACACGTTTCACCTGCCTCACAAATTATTAAGACATATTTCACCTGCCTCGGGAATTATTAAAAGATTTTATGAACAGAAGATGAAATATTAGGAAGATCTCACCAATTTTGACATTCAAAACAAACTTTGAAATCTACTATCTATTAATATATTGGCAAGAGGAGATAGACCAAAGGAGCAAGGCCTGAGTTCAACATCCATGGGTGTTGTCTAGGTTATAGCAAGAACTATAAAAATAAAATTTGAAAATAGTTTTCAAACTTTTAAATTTATATTAGTGTTTATGAGAGATGAGTTAGAGACAGAGCTAGAGACAGAGACAGCAGGAGGGCCCACTTGTGTGATTGGCACTTGTATGCATTCACAGGCCAGCTCTTAAGAGTTTATTCTCCTCTGCCAGTCAGTCCAGGGATGGAAGACTGATTGCTAAGAATTTACAGAGTCCCCTCCCCACTGAGCCTCTCCACCAGCCCAAGAACATCATAATATATATATATATTTACATTTCAAATGTTTTCATCTTTCAAGGTCTCCCATTTGGAACCCCCCTATGCCCTTCCCCCTCCCCCTGCCTCTGTGAGAGTATTGCCCTACCCACCCACCCACTGTCATCTTCCATCCTTGGCATTTCCCTATACTGGGGCATCTAACACCCTCGGGCCCAGGGACCTCTCCTCACCCTGATGGCTAACAAGGCCCTCCTCTGCCAAATATGTGGCCAGCACCATGGGTCCCTACATGTGTATTCTATGGCTGGTGATCCAGTCGCCAGGAACATGGGGGAGGGGGATCAGGCCAGTTGACACTGTTGCTCCCTCCATGGGGCCACAAACTTCTTCAGCTGCTTCAGT
Source organism: Rhynchomys soricoides (assembly GCA_019843965.1). Classification (NCBI taxonomy): domain Eukaryota; kingdom Metazoa; phylum Chordata; class Mammalia; order Rodentia; family Muridae; genus Rhynchomys; species Rhynchomys soricoides. The sequence continues at coordinate 2,551,057 of JADRCH010000014.1, forward strand.
CTCTTCTCCAACTCCCCCATCTAGGACCTCACGCTCAGCCCAACAGTTGCTCTGAAGTGAATCTTGGCTATTCCGAACTTTTGGACTTATATCCACTTATCAGTGAATACATACAGTGTTCATTATTTTGTGACTGAGTTACCTCCCTCAGGATGATATTTTCAAGTTCTATCCATTTGCCTGTAAATTTCATGAAGTCATTGTTTTTAATAGCTGAGTGGTATTCCATTGTGTAAATGTACCACATTTTCTGTATCTATTCCTCTGTTGAGAGATATCTTGGTTGCTTCCACCTTCTGGCTATTATAAATATGGCTGCTGTGAACATAGTGGAGCATGTATCTTTATGACATGTTGGAACATCTTCAGGGTATATGCCCAGGAGTGGATAACTGTGTCCTCAGGTAGTATTATGTCCATTTTTCTGAGGGTCCACCAAACAGATTTCCAGCTTGCAATCCCACCAGCAATGGAGGAGTGTTCCTCTTTCTTCACATCCTCACCAGCATCTGCTGTCACCTGAGTTTTTGATCTTAGGCATTCTGACTGGTATGAGGTAGAATCTCAGGGTTGTTTAAATTTGCAATTCCCTGATGACAAAGGATGTTGAACATTTCTTTACGTGCTTCTCAGCCCTATGAGTTTCATCAGTTGAGAATTCTCTGTTTAGCTTTGTTCCCCATTTTTTGATGGGGTTATTGGGATCTCTGGAGTCTAACTTCTTGAGTTATTGTATATATTGGATATTAGCCCTCTATTGGGCAGAGGATTGGTAAAGATCTTTTCCTAATCTATTGGTTGCCGTTTTGTCCTATTTACAGTGTCCTTTGCATTAAAGAAGCTTTGTAATTTCAAGAAGTCCCATTTGACAATTCTTGATCTTAGAGCATAAGCCATTGGTGTTCTGTTCAGGAACTTTCCCCCTATGCCCATGTGTTTGAGACTTTCCCCCGCTTTCTCTTCTTTTAGATTCAGTGTATCTGGCATTATGTGGAGGTCCTTGATCCACTTGGACTTGAGCTTTGTACAGGGAGATAGGAATGAATCAATTTGCATTCTTCTGCATGTAGACCACCAGATGAACCATCACCAAATCTTAAAGATGCTGTCTGTTTTCCAATGGATGGTTTTAGCACCTTTGTCAAAGATCAAGTGACTGTAAGAGTGTGGGTTCATTTCTGGGTCTTCAGTAATTTTCTATTGATCTACCTGCCTGTCACTGTACCAATACTATGCAGTTTTTATCACTACTGCTCACACAGCTTGAGGTCAGGGATGCTGATTCCACCAGAAGTTCTTTTATTGTTGAGAATAGTTTTTGTTCTCCTGGGTTTTTTGTTCTTCCATATAAATTTGAGAATTGCTCTTTCTAAGTCTGTGAAGAATTGAGTTAGAATTTTGATGGGCATTGTAATGAATCTGCAGATTGCCTTCTGCAGGATGGCCATTTTTACTATATTAATTCTGCCAATCCATGAGCATGGGAGATCTTTCCAACTTCTGAGATCTTCTTCTATTTCTTTCTTCAGAGACATGAAGTTCTTGTCATACAGATCTTTCACTTGTTTGGTTAGACTCACACCAAGATACTTTATATTGTTTGTGACAATTGTGAAGGATGTCATTTGCCTAATTTCTTTCTTAGCCTGTTATCCTTCCAGTATAGGAAGGCTACTGATTTGTTTGAGTTAATTTTGTATCCAGCCACTTTACTGAAGTTGTTTATCAGCTGTAACAGATCTTTGGTGGAAATTTTGGGTCATGTAAGTATACCATCATATCATCTGCAAATAGTGATATTTTGATTTCTTCCTTTCCAATTTGTATCCTTTTGACCTCCTTTTGTTGTCTAACTGCTCTAGCTAGAACTTCAAGTACTATTTTGAATAGATAAGGAGAGAGAGGGCATCCTTGCTTAGTCCCCGATTTCAGTGGAATTGCTTCAAGTTTCTCTCCATTTAGTTTGATGTTGGCCACTGGTTTGCTGTTATTTTGCTTTTACTATGTTTAGGTATGGTCCTTGAATTCCTGATCATTCCAGGACTTTTATCATGAAGGGATGTTGAATTTTGGCAAATGCTTTTTCAGCATCTAATGAAATGACCATGTGGTTTTTTTCTTTGAGTTTGTTTATGTAGTGGATTACATTGATGGATTTCCAGGTATTGAACCATCCCTGCATCCCTGGGATGAAGCCCACTTGATCATGATGAATGATCATTTTGATGTGTTCTTGGATTCGGTTTACAAGAATTTTATTAAGTATTTTTGCATCGATATTCATAAGAGAAATTGGTCTGAAGTTTTCTTTCTTTGTTGGGTCTTTGTGAGGTTTTGGTATCATTCTAATTGTGGTCTCATAGAATGAATTGGGTAGTGTTCCTTCTGTTTCTATTTTGTGGAATAGATTTAAGAGTATTCTTATTAGGTCTTCTTTGGAGGTCTGATAGAATTCTGCACAGAACCCATCTGGTCCTGGGCTTTTTTTGGTTGTGAGACTGTTAATGACTACTTCTATTTCTTTAGGCGTTATGGGACTGTTTAGATGGTTTGTCTGATACTGACTTAACTTTAGTATTTGGTATCTGTCTAGAAACTTGTCTAGTTCTTCCAGATTTTCCAATTTTGTTGAGTATAGACTTTATAGTAGTATCTGATGATTTTTTTAATTTCTTCAGAATCTGTTATTATATCTTCCTTTTCATTTCTAATTTTGTTAATTTGGATACTGTCTCTGTGCCCTCTGGTTAGTCTGGCTAAGGGTTTAACTATCCTGGTGATCTTCTCAAAGAACCAGCTCCTTGTTTTGTTGATTCTTTGTATAGTTCTTTTAGTTTCTACTTGGTTGATTTCAGCCCTTAATTTGATTATTTCCTGCTTTCTACTCCTCTTGGGTATATTAGCTACTTTTTGTTCTAGAGCTTTCAGGTGTGCTTTTAAGCTGCTAGTATATACTCAGTCCAGTTTCTTTTTGGATGCACTCAGAGCTATGGGTTTTCCTCTTAACACTGCTTTCATTGTGTTCCATAGGTTTGGGTATGTTGTACTTTCATTTTCATTAAATTCTAGGAAGTCTTTAATTTCTTTCTTTATTTCTTCCTTGACCAAGTTATCATTGAGTTCAACGCTGTTCAGCTTCCACGTGTATGTGGGCTTTCTGTTGTTGTTGCCATTGAAGACCAGACTTAATTTGTAGTGATCTGATAGGAGGCATGGGATTATTTCAATCTTCTTATAGCTGTTGAGGTTTATTTTGTGACCAATTATATGATCAATTTTGGAGAAGGTACCATGAGGTGCTGAGAAGAAGGTATATTCTTTTGATGTAGGATGAAATGTTCTGTAGATTTCTGTTAAATACATTTGGTTCATAACATCTGTTAGTTTCTCTGTTTAGTTTGTGTTTCCACGGTCTGTCCATTGATGATAGTGGGGTGTTGAAGTCTCCCACTATTATTGTTTGAGGTGCAATGTATGCTTTGAGCTTTAGTAAAGTTTCTTTTACGAATGTGGTTGCCCTTGCATTTGGGGCATAGATGTTCAGAATTGAGAGTTCTTCTTGGTAGATTTTTCCTTGGATGGGTATGAGGTGTCCTTCCTTATCTTTTTTGATGACTTTTGGGTGAAAGTCGATTTTATCCAATATTAGAATGGCTACTCCAGCCTGTTTCTTGGGAGCATTTGTCTGGAAAATTGTTTTCCAGCCCTTTACTCTGAGGTAGAGTTTGTCTTTTACACGGAGGTGTGTTTCCTGGATGCAGCAAAATGCTTGGTCCTGTTTATGGATCCAGTCTGTCAGTCTATGTCTTTTTATTAGGGAATTGAATCCAGTGATGTTAAGAGATATTAAGGAATTGTGATTATTGCTTTCTGTTGTTTTTGATGTTATTTTTATGTTTGTGTGGCTATCTTCTTTTGAATTTGTTGAAAGATTACTTTCTTGCTTTTTCTAGGGTGTAGTTTCCTTCCTTGAGTTGGCATTTTCCATCTATCATCCTTTGTAGGGATGGGTTTGTGGAAACATATTATGTAAATTTGGTTTTGTCACAGAATATTTTGGTTTCACCATCTATGATAATTGAGATTTTGCTGGGTATAGCAGCCTGGGATGGCATTTGTGTTCTGTTAGGGTCTGTATGAGATCTGCCCAGGATCTTCTAGCTTTCATAGTCTCTGGTTAGAAGTCTGATATAATTCTGATAGGTCTGTCTTTATATATTACTTGACCTTTTTCCCTTACTGCTTTTAATATTCTTTCCTTATTTTGTGTATTTGGTGTTTTGACTACAATGTAACGGGAGGAATTTCTTTTCTCATACAATCTATTTGGCGTTCTGTAGGATCCTTTTATATTTATGTTCATCTTTCTTTGGGTTAGGGAAGGTATGTTCTATAATTTTGTTGAGGATATTTTCTGGTCCTTTAAGTTGGGAATCTTCACTCTCTTCTATACCTATTATCCTCAGGTCTGTCATCTCATTATATCCTGGATATCCTGGATGTTTTGGATTAGGATCTTTTTGCATTTTGCATTTTCTTTGACTGTTGTGTTCATGTTTTCTATGGTATCTTCTGCACCTGAGATTCTCTCTTCTATCTCTTGTATTCTATTGGTGATGCTTGCATCTATGACTCTTGATCTCTTTACTAGGTTTTCTAACTCCAGGGTTTTCTCCCTTTGTGATTTCTTGATTGTTTCCATTTCTATTTTTAGTACCTGAATGGTTTTGCTCATTTCCTTCATCTGTTTGATTGTGTTTTCCTGTTAATTCTTTAAGGGATTTTGTGTTTCCTCTATAAGGGCTTCGAGTTATTTACCTGTGTTCTCTTGTATTTCTTTAAGGGAGCTATTTATTTCCTTCTTAAAATCTTCTATTATCATCACGATATGTGATTTTTAATCTGAGTCTTTCTTTTCTGGTGTGTTGGTGTATCCAGGGCTTGCTGTGGTGGAAGAGCTGGGTTCGGATGATGCCAAGTAGCCTTGGTTTCCATTCCTTATGTTCTTGCCCTTGCCTTTCACCATCTGGTTATCTCTGGTGTTAGTTGGCCTTATTCCCTCTGACTGTGTCTTGTCCCTCCTGCAAGCCTCGATGTCAATATTCCTTGAAGGCCAGCTCAGTCGGAGAGGAATTTTGGTTTGGAGGATTGTGGTACAGGGTCAGCTCTAGGATGCAGACAGAAACCAGAAGGATCTTGTCCCCGCTGTCCCTTGTTTCCTGTGTTCTGATGGCTCTGCAAGGGTCCCTCTTGATCCAGTGAATTTGAACAGAAATGGTGGTCTTGCCCATGCTTGAAGGTGTGTCGGTACTCCTGGGATACTAGCGCTCTCCTGGCACTATTTGAGTATGGTGCCCTGTGTGACAGGATCTGCTCCTGGCCACCAAAAGAAACCAGAGGATCACTTTTCAGTCCATGTGTCCTGGGGATTCCAGGTGAGTCCCTCTGTGCAGACAGGCTTGCCCACACTTCTGAGTGTCTAACTTTCACCAGACACTGTTTGGCTATGGAGCCCTAGTGTCCCAAGCAGAGGTTCCCCACCACAGATGGAAACCGGAAAGCTCCTTCCCCCTGATATTCCTCAGTCCCTGTGTCTCAAGGATTCCAGGCAAGTACCGCTGAGCAGTGTTAGGCCTCTTACCCCCTCTCAAGGGCTTTTCTGCACTCCTGGGAGGCTAGCTTTCTCCCAGTGCTACTTGTCTATGGGGCCCTGGTGGCACAGCCAGAGGTCTCCCACCACAGATCCCCCCTCCCCTTTTTTAAACTTTTATTTTTATTTATTTTTATTGGATATTTATTTATTTAAATTTCAAATGTTATCCCTTTTTCTAGCTTCCTCTCTATAAACCTCATCCCATGCCCCCTCCCCCTGCTTTTATGAGGGTGCTCCCCCACCCACTCCCACCTCACCACCTGGCATTCCCCTACACAAGGGCATCACATGACCAAAGTTCTCTCCTCCCATTGATGCAAGATAAGGCCATCCTCCGCTTCGTATACGGCTGGAGCCATGGATCCCTCCATGTGTTTTCTTCAGTTGATGGTTTGGTTCCTGGGAGCTCTAGAGGGTCTGGTTGGTTGATATTGTTGTTCTTCCTATGGGGTTGCAAACCCCTTCAGCTCCTTAAGTCCTTTCCCTAACTCCTCCATTTGGGTGCCTGTGCTCAGTCCAATGGTTGGCTGAGAATCCACATCTGTATTTGTCAGGCTCTAGCAGAGCCTCAAAGGAGATAGCTATCTATATCAGGCTCCTGTCAGCAAGCACTTCTTAATAGTGTTTGGTTTGGTGGCTGCATATGAGATGGATTCCCAGGTGGAGCAGTCTCTGGTTGGCCTTTCCTTCAGTCTCTGCTCCACACTTTGTCCTCATATTTTCTTTAGACAGGAGCAATTCTGGGTTAAAAACAAATGGAAATGAGTGGGTGGCCCTATCCCCCAACCAGAGGACTTGCCTGACCTCTGGATATGGTCTCTACAGGTTCTCCCTCCCTTTCTTGGGCATTTCAGCTAATCTCACCCCAGTTGGGTCCTGGGAACCTCTCACTATCTTGGCATCTGGGACATTTTGGTGGCTACACCCAGTTCCTCATCTCCCATTGCCACACATCTCTGTTCAATTTTTGACTCTCTTTAAATCATCCCCATGTCCTCCCATACCTGATCCTGCCCCCCTTTTCCCCTCCCCCTCCTCTCTTCCTCCCATGTCCCTCCCACCCTCTACCTTCTGTTAGTATTTTGTTCCCCCTTCTAAGAAGGACTGAAGCACCCACACTTTGGTCTTCCTTCTTCTGTGATCTGTGAATTGAATCTTGGGGGTTCTTAGCTTTGGGGCTAATATCCATTTATCAGTGAGTACATACCATGTGAGTACTTTTGTGACTGTGTTATTTCACTCAGGTTGATATGTTCTAGTTCCATCCATTTGCTTGGGAATTTCATGAAGTCATTGTTTTTAACCTTCCCGAGGTAGTCACCTCACTGCGACCATATCAAAATACCTGTAATAGTTAATGCACACAGAGAACAAGTTCATTTCAGCTCAGAGTTTTAGAAGCTCTGGCTTGTGACCAATTAACTCACTGCTTTTTGACCCAGTAAGGCAGTAAATCAAGGCAAGAGCTTTTATTAAAACAAACAAACAAAACAAAACAGCCACCATCTTGCTATCTCATGACCAGGAAGCAAGAGACATGTGGCCCTGAGATCATATTGTCTGTGTCAGGAAAGCCCCTTAGTGATCCACGGACCTCCCACAAGTTGCCTCCTGGTAAAACACCCATCACCTCCTAGTAGCACCATGCTGGGGTCAATTTCTTGGCCTTTGGGATCATTCAACACTTAAACTGTAGTATAATTAGTGTGTACAAAGGAATTTGTAGACACCAGGATCTGTTTGAAACCTAACATCAGATGTGAACCATTTCTGCTGCCTGTTGCTTGCCTAATACTCTCATTTTCATCCAAACTGCAAAGACCAGAGACCTCAGCAAGTGAAGGAACACCAGGAACATTTTTCCAAAAGTACAAGTCTGAGAGCTGAAGAGATATCTTGGCAAGGACCAGACTTCTGATGCCCAGAACCCTTGTAAATGCCACATGGGTGCACTGGCCTCACTGTAATCCCAGTGCTTGGAAGGAAGATTCAGTCTGCACAGCTAGAATAGCTTGGTCAGTCAGTGAGCTATATGTTCTAGTTAGCAACTTTATCTCAGTATTTGAAGTGGAGAGTGATCAACCTCTGGCCTCCACAGATGTGTGTGCACCATACAGACTCACAGGCACACACATGTAAACACACACACACACACACACACATACACACAGAGCAAGAAGAAGAAGAAATATTGTTAATTCAGTGTCAGTCTCACTAAGTAGTGAGACTTTGGGTCAAAAAACCAACATACAAACAAATAGATGTGAAATTAGAAAACAAAAAAACAAAATAAAAAACAACCAAAAATTAAAAAAAAAAAAACCTACAAGTTACCATTATGATATTCTCAAAGAAAAAAAAATAAACTTTTAAAACTGCAAAATAGAAGTTAGAGGCCCGTAGCTAGGTGTTCTTTTTTTAATTCCATGCTTGTTAATGAATAATCACATGTGAATGTCTAATGAAGGTGCAGGATCGAATGGCAGGCTCTGTCTTGCTTCGGTACTCAGGATTGGTCCTGTGACACGGATTACATGGCAATAGTATTTGATTAGGTTCATTTTACATTTGAACCTGCTTCCTGGAGTATGCCTGCCTTTCTTCTCAGCAAGAATATGAAGAATCCACAACACTGGGTGTGTCTATGGCAGATAACTGGACTATTTGGAAGTTACATGTCTTTTTTCTTTTCTATGTGTATTTCATTGTGTGTATGTGTCTGCAGATACTATGTATATGCATATAATAGGGGAGGGGACCATCCCATCCATCTGGAGGTCAGAAGCCACTTAGTGAAGCCACTCCTTCTTATGCACCCCAGGGACTGAACTCAGCAACTAGGCTTGTGTAGCAAGCAGTTTACAGGCTGAGCCATTCCTCCACCGCTCCTTACCCCCAGCCCCACCCCACCCCCATTCCATTTCTGTTGCTTTTTATTTTTATTCTTTTTAGCTTTGCTCCCCACACACTTTCTTCATCTATCTTCCACAACAAGATATCGATCAGCTCTTGGCATAGTCTGTCTCATTTCCAGACATTCTGAGTGGAGCAAAGTGGGGTTCTGCCCTTGAAATGTCTCCTCATTGAGAGCTGACTGGTAAACTCCGATGGAGATAACTCATCCCTGCCCTCTAGTGGAAAGGATATGACAAAGACTTCCAAGCCCTGCTTCTAGGTGCATTGATTTATTTAAAAGTCCTTTTGTAAACTGGTTGCTTAAAACTGAGTCCTCACTGTTCACTGATACTAGACGTTTGGTCTCAAGTCCTTCGCACCATGAAAGTGTGACACTTAATAAGTCCCTGAGGTAGATTGTATTGTACAGTAATCAAAGGGTGTGCATATTAAATTGTATACAGCAAAGCTGATGTAGATACCACTAATTTAGATGCCATAAAAACATCCTTCAGTAAATAAGTTCCAATGAGACTGCCCTGGCTTCAGGGCACTTTAGGAGTTTCTTTTATCTGAGCAGGGAGTAGGCTGGATGAAGTGTGAAAGATTGGTGATAAGAGAGAAAAGGATTGTGTTTCCTTGATAGTCTCACATATTCACTATGTCTCTGTCTATCTGTCTGTCTTTGTCTCTGTCTCTGCTCCTTCCCTCCCTTTTTCCCTCCCTTTCTTCCCTTCTTCCCCTTTCTCTCCGTCTTCTCTGAACCACATGCATGCTAAGCACATGCTATAATGCTGAGCTGACCTCAACCCCTAGATATTGTTAATCTATGCATTTCCCTCAACCAACTATTAACTCTGTTGAGCTTAAGAAGAGGTGATAAGACAAGTCAGTCCAAACAAGGGAGCTCGTCATCAGGTTAGATTTTAGCTTTGCAGTCAACAGAGAAGAAAGAATGTGAAAGGGATAAAAGCTGCTTATTAGTAGTGGCATCTGTGTAGAAAAAGTTAACAATTGCTTTGAATCTTAGCCAGATGTGAGTATAAAAATACCCACAATCCACTGAGCACCTAACGCGGATCACCTGCTATGCTAGCCCTCACTTGCACCTTCTCCCTTTAATCTTAACAACAGCTACTTCCTGTCAGGACCCTATAGACTCTGTTTTCTGGAGGAGTCAGAGGTATGAGAAAGTGAAACCCTAAGGGTGTAGCTAGTGGGTGATGAAGCTTAGATATGGCACTGTCTGTTGAATTCTAAAGCTATTTCCAAAAGCACACGCATTTGGGGAATCTCCACTTAGGGTGGTTTTCCATTGAGAGGGCAGAATGTTCAGCCCCAAGCTGTGACTAGGGCAATGGCGAGGATCTTTTCCTCTCTGTGATTTCATGATCTATTATTGTTTCATTGTTGTAAAATTGGTAGCAAAAACCTTACCCCATATTACGGTCCACTCCCCTGGTGTTTTGTGTTGCACATGTACTTTTGGACCAAGGAAAAAACAGCTTTACACCTTCATAGAAATATATTCATATTCTAAAACTATATCTACTCACAACGAAAATCCAATACTGACAGTTAATTTAAAAGGTAATATCTCCCAGCTTAAATTTTATTTTACAAATGTCATTTAAATCTCAAGACCTTTATTTTGTCCCATATGGAATGAGGAAAACACTTTTATAAAGACCAACAGGAATGATTGTGAAGTTATATGCAGTAATTAGACTTTAATATCTTCAACAAATAATAACTGCAACTTTTAAGATATTGTTGTACTACAATTATTATCATTTTTAAAACTAGAAACAAAAATATCTCCTCACATAACAATGAGAACACACTTATTGGGTGTAGGTGAGCAACTCTGAGTGACATGTTCATGACCTAATCTTCTTGCTGGCCATACCTTTTAGAAAACAAAAAAACAAACAAACAAACAAAAAAGCAGAACTTTTGAAGGAAAATATCTATTTTTTACAATTATATTTTCTTGATGCTATTATTCAGTATTTTTATTAACGTAATGGAAGCTAACTATTGACAGTATTAATTACTACTTTCTCTAATACAGGTTACTATGGTATTCTTCTGACTGTAAAAGACACATCTTAGGTCTGGGAAGTTGGATCAGTCTGTAAAGTGCTTATGTATGAGTATCTTCATCTGGATCTCTGGCATCCATGTAAAAAGCGGGGTGTGGCAGTGGAGTCCTGCAATCATAGCACTGGATAGCAGAGACACATGGATTTCTAGCCAGATTAATCAAATTGGTGAATTCCAGTTTATACAGGAGGTCCTCTCTCAAAATACGGGGGGAGAGTACGTGAGAACAACACCTGACATAGACCTCTCACTTCCACATACATACATGCACACCCATATACAAACATACATGCATACATAAGAGGTGCACATACAAACATACACATATACAAAGCACAACTCATACTTTACAAACAATGCTTTTTAAACTGTGTCAGCTCTTCTCTGGTATTAGAAATATTTGCAAGAGACATTTAAAAAATGGGAATAACTGGAAGTAAAGCCTGAGAGTGGGTGGAAATTCCAAATGTGCAGTTGGGGGGGTCTATGGTCCATTCTGTGTTCAGCCTCTATTTACAGGCAAACCGGGCTTAAAATCAGATTTGGATGATCTCAGGAGCATAGTGCTGCATCCATTTTCATCTACCTGCCTCTCTCCACATAGTAATTCCCAGAAAGTTGATATCCAATTCATTGGCGCCACCAAATAAAATTCAGAATACAGCAGTCAATTTCTGACCTCTGTCCAATATAGATTAGCAGTAAGAACTGAAAAGACACCTAGCTTTGCTTTACCTGACAGGAAATGATCCATGAGAAGAAACCCTATTGCCTTCTTAAACGTCACATGATGCTCTAGTCAAGTAGACAAGGTTCCAAGGCTTTAAATCTTTTTGTCTTTGTAAAAAAATAAATAAAAAATAAAAATAAAACTTAACTTTTTCATCTACAAATTGCCCCTCTAGGATTTCTGGTGAAAGTGATATGGGAAATAGTTAGCCTTCTGCTGACTGTTTAATTCTCAGTAGGCATTACCCTGCTCCAAACATTCCCACTGCTGCTCATCCCCATCTCTTAGCCCACATAAACTGCTGAACCAAGAACTTACTCGGTTGAAGTATTTTCTGACAAAAAAAAAATGCTGACCATTTCCTTAAATTTAGTTTGCCATCCTCCATTAGTAACTTCTTATTAATTCTATCATTAGAGAATGCACATTTTACAATATCAGTAACTTTAAATACACAGCTCATTAATTCTTAGAAGAAAATCAAGACTCTTATTTAACCTGCGTGTGTTGATAGCAACAGAGACCTAAACTCTATTACAAAGAGCAATTCATGTCAAGTATGTAAAAAACAAGATCTTGTTGCTTCATGGATGTGACCCATACATTTCTCTGTGTTATTTCGTGTTTTATCTTTTTCTATAATGAAAATATCAGTTTCTTTTCAAAATCAACATTTTTGCTTGTACTTTTTATGTATGCTGCAATTTTAAAAGATGTTTCAGCAAATTCTACTGACTTTGGTCAAGGCTTAGTGGAGTCTCTGACACGAGCTGTATGGCAAACATTGGGTCAACTCAATGATCTTAGAAAATTAATTTTCTCACCATGTCTATAAGAAGGTGGAAAGACTTGATGCTGTGGGGAATATTTCAACTTCTAGTCTGTATGATCAGATGTTAAAGCTCTGACACTGTGCTACTGCCAGGAGCAGTCAGCTTTACTGAGAATCCACTTGATTTATTATCATAATTATGTGTATGTTCTGGGACACAACACTGAGAATCTGAAATATAATAATATCCCTACATTCATGTAGACATGAGACTCTATAAACCAAAGCAAGCCATTCAAGTGTAGAATCAATGTACTCTATGTTTTATTCACACTTTGAGGTCAGAAATAACTCTCACACATACACATACTCTCAGAATTCTCTCTCTCTCTCTCTCTCTCTCTCTCTCTCTCTGTGTGTGTGTGTGTGTGTGTGTGTGTGTGTCATACATACCACATACACCATCCTAGAAGATAAGATAAAGTTCTTTACATTTGAAGCATTTGGCAAAGTGTTTAAGGTGTAACTTTTTTTCCTATATTTTGGGCTTAAACTGAAAAAATAGGATTAGATAAGTGACTACCTCTGATTAATTAAATGCTATTAATATTAAGGAACAAAATAATTCTCTTATTTTGGTGTTTTATTTTTCTGAGTATTATTTGGCTAGCTAATGCTGATTGTTAAGTAAACACTACTTTATTAAAGTCAGTAGCACATGCATGAGCTTCAGTGGTGAGGAGACTATCTCAAAGCCTTTGGGCCCTGGTGTCAGAGGGCCTTAAAGCAGAAGTGCAAGTAGAAATGATCAGAGATTTCAGTCTCAGAATGTTTGTGTTTGCTAATCAGTGGGTTTGACTTAATTGGGGCCAAGGCTCCAGGATAAAAGGCTTCCAGTTAATCTTCCCAGACTCTTTACTGTTGGCTTCATGAAGAGTGCCCTATGGACAATTCGTGTGAATAAAACACAGAAAGTGTGGAAGTAAAGGGAGATATATGGAGAAACATAGGCACCTCCTGCCTTATACCATGCTCTTACACACTCTAGATAAAACACATAGTTATCCATGAGGTTCTTTTCTGGAATTACCGTATAAATGACTCTGTGCCAAACTAAGACGTCTCCAATAAGTAAGCATTCATGATTGGGTTGGGGACATTGGTTAAATACGGGCTCTTCAGCGCCTGGCACAAATGGTAACCCCTATCAATAGGACAGTGAAGACAGTTTTGATCTTGTTTTAATTAGTATTGAATTTTTGTGTCAGTTTAATACAGGCAAGAAGCCACAATTATGCCCTGAGTGCAGTAGGCATACCATTTACAGATTTTGACAGACAGAAGGAGTAATTTTAGTGTAGGAGTTAATCTGCATTGGTATTAATGCATGAAAAGGTTGGTGCTTGTAGCTAATTGTTGCCTTCATACTAGTTCAGTGAAAAATAAAGTTTATGAACCAAGCTATGGGAAGTTATTGATTATAATGGCTTTTCCAAAAATATATTATTAAACTCACTTTTCTTCATAATCAGTTTTTGATCCTGAATTTACTTTTGAATCCATCTTTCTTTCCCTCCTGCTTTCATGCTTTCAAGCCTCCTACATAAAATATTAAAACAGATGTAGAAAAGGGGGAATTGGTAACTTCCTATCAGCTGCCCAAGAAAGAAATATTTCTGAAAACTTAATTTTAAATCTTCAGCATTAACCATCTTATTGATTATTACATGTAAATAGATCACATACATTAATGCAGACAGAAATCTGTTTATGTTTCGTGAAGTTGCATGTCTACTCTGCAAATGTTCTGATTCTTAGGAACTGTGACTGATCAGTAACACTGTTTTAGTAAGCATTACCTTGCCTCATGTGGAGCAGGCCTTTGAAAGGGTCCATTTCCAGATACCTTTTCCTGAATGCTTGCTCTACACTGCAGTATGTGCACTTAACTACAAGAAACATGACAGGAAGACACTTTAAGACTTAACTTTTTACCGTTAGGATTCCTTACTCTTTATAATACATCTTCCTTTCTCTTTAATTGAACTAAAATATAGTACCTACATTGTATTTTAATTTATCCTTAAACTCTGCCATCTTCAGGATGGTGCTTTTGCCCATAGTTCTGCCTGGTTCAATAGTGGCTTGGTATCCTTGCCATATTATTATATCTTAAGGTAAATTAGGCTCTCAGTCTCTGTGTATGTGCTTCGAATGTCAGGGTTTTCCTGAAGTTTGAAAGTTAGTACAAATGATTTCCTAACACCTCATCCCAGTGGCCAAATGAAGGTAAGTGAAGAGTGGAACACCAGTACATGACTTTCACATCGAAATAAAGTTTCTTGAAATATACATGTAGACAGCCTCATCATGCATGTTAAAAGGCTGATCTCCCTTCTCATTGACAGTCACTGACTTTTAGGAAGCCTCAAGGGCTAACTAGTTCATTTTCTGTTTTCTGGATATATCTACGTGGACTAATTCAGTGCAGACAATATTATCTCCAGACTTTGTATCTCTCTGCCTTGCATCGTGGTCTACAGACTGTAAAAAGTAGATGCTGAGTGTGGAGGTACAACCTGAAATTAGAGCACTGAAGAGACACAGCAGCTGCCTGACTTTGAGGTGAGCCTGTGTTATACAGTGAATTTCAGCCAGCTACACAGCAAGACCCCATCTCTAAAACAAACAAACTAAATAAACAAATAATGAGTTCTGTCATTTGGGGAGTGTTGTGGTCTTTGTTATTGTTGGTGGTGGTGGTTGGTTGGTTTTGTTTGTTTGTTTGTTTTTCTTCTGGGTGAAAAAGAATATTTTAAGTTCCAGATCCATTGCTAGGGAAGCCCATTTGTCTCATATGGACTACTGGCATGACTCGAAGGCTCCTTGTGATCAAGTAGACCTTATTTATTAGTCAGGGTTTTCTAGAGTCACAGAACTAATGGAATGTCTATATATTATGGAAGATTATTGGCATGACTTAAACAGTATGCAGTCCAAATAACTCAACAATTGGAACCTATGAATGGGAAGTTCACTAATCAAGTAGTTTCTCAGTCCCATGAGGCTAGGTATTTCGGCTGGTCTTCTGTATAAGATGGAATCCTGAAGAAGTAGGTTCCAACTGATGTCCTGGCAAGTTAAGTGCAAGCAGGTAAAGAATGAACCTTTCCTCTTCCCATTGTCTTTATGTATGCCTCCAGTAAGAGGTATGACCCAGATAAAAGATGTGTATTACCACACCTGTATTTGGAACTTGCTCTGTCCCAGGCTGGCCATGAATTCTGCTTGCTTCTGTTTCCTGGGATTAAAGGCATGTACAACTTTGCCTGGGCCTAAGCTTTTCAAATCACTAGGCCTCAAGATCTGGATCAAAAGTGTGTATCATCCCATTTCAAAATCCATGTCAAAAGCCTGTGTCTTCTAGCCTCAGAATCTGGATCACAAGTGTGCCTTCCACTTCTGGATCGTAGTTCATTCCAGAGGTAGGCAGGTTGACAACCAGGAATAACCATCACACCTTGGAACCAGCTCTTTCTCTTCACTGGTTACAGAGAGAAGCTGTTTCTCCTCAAAGATGTTTTTTTTTCTATTTAGGACAGTTGATGCTTCATGATAATTTTGTCTTCATACCCAACAGAACAGAGCACAGCCATAAATATGAGGCTTATTGTCTCAGAAATAAAAAGTGATAAGATTGAAACCCTGAAGGCAACCAGAGTTTCATCTTCTCCATTTTTTTATCTTGAAATGATGACCTGCCGTGGTCTTTCTGGTTCACATTTACTCCTGCAAATATATCACCTGTCCAGCCATCCTGGGGAAGGGAGACATTGCCTGGAGGCATCATGGACTTGCATTAACTTTATATTAAGGCAAATTATGTAAGTACAGGGAGGCAGTATTCTTTTTCATTCGTCTTCTTTCATAAGTGCGTCTTTCTAAATTAAAAATATTACCTGAGCATGTGATCAAAATTAAAGGTTTTTGTCAAAGTTTCAAAGACTGGCATTTGATTCCTCATGATTTTTAATGGGAGCCTGCCTCTTTTACAGCAGAGGATTTAAGGGTACATAGACACCAGAGGTACCCTCTTAGTTGTGACCAACAAACCTTTTCATTCCACCTTGGTGAATATCCCCTGTATGCCATTTTAAAGCTGGTAACATTGTCTAACATCACATCTTGACAATTAAGGAAAATGAAATACTACAAAATACAAACACTTCAGAACTGTACCCATAACATACATGTTTACAAATATTACATGCATGATAAAATTGAGTTGATAGGGGATAGAACATATTTTAAAAATATATTAGGGACCAAAAGGCACCAGCCACCAAGCCTGAGGCCTGAGTTTGATCCCTGTGACTCATGTACATGATGGATCTTTGAGATCAGCCAATGCTACACGGCATAAGTGCCTACACACATGGATACACATAAACATACAAAACAATATCATTGTTTTGTTGAAGCAGAAAGCAAAGCAGAATTAAATCTGCTTCCTGTCCTTAGAAACATCTTTATATCAGGCTCCTGTCAGCAAGCACTTCTTAGCATCCACAATAGTGTCTGGGTTTGGTGACTGTATATGGGATGGGTCCCCAGATGGGGCAGTCTCAGGATGGCCTTTCCTTCAGTCTTTGCTCTACACATTGTCTCTATATTTGCCCCCACAAGTATTTTGTTCCCCTTTCTAAGAAGAACTGAAGCATCCACACTTTGGTCTTTCTTCTTCTTGAGCTTCATGTAGTCTGTGAATTGTATCTTGGGTATTCCAAACTTTGGGGCTAATATCCACTTATCAGTGAATGCATACCACAGAGCATGGGGCCCCCAGTGGAAGAGTTAGAGAAAGGACTGAAGGAGCTGAAGGGGTTTGCAACTCCATAGGAAGAACAGCAATATCAACCAACCAGACCCCCTAGAGCTCCCAGGGACTAAGCCACTAACCAAGGAGTACACATGGAAGGACCCATGGCTCCAGCCTCATATGTAGCAGAGGATGGCCTTGTCTGGCATCAAAGGGAGGAAAGGTCCTTGCCCCAGTTAGGGGACTGCCAGAGCGGGGAGGCGGGAGTGGGTGGGTAGGTGGATTGGGGAGCACCCTCATAGAATCAGGGGGAGGGGGAGGAGAGAGGGGGTTTCTGGGTGGGGGGACCTGGAGAGGGGATAACATTTGAAATGTAAATAAAGAAAATATCCAATAAAAAAGAAAGAAAGAAAGAAAGAAAGAAACGTCTTTATAACCACTCTATATATCTGCTGAAAGTTGATCCTCCACTTTAACCTGCTTTTCAATAGTTGACAATTAGCATGTGTTAATCTTCTCTAAGATTAGCATTTTAAAGAGAGTGCACCAGATTTCAGTCCACAGTAGTATTTAATGGGGGGGGGCATAAAATAAACAGTTATGGCTGTGTTTCATTCATATGTCTTTCATTATCAAGTAAAATTTAACCTTCTATCTTAAGAAAAAACAATATTGCCAGGAAACAGAAGTAACAAAACTAACTCCTCATCACTAGTGAACACTAATCACTCAATGCTCATTTCTCATCTCAAACCAAGCAATCTTCAGAAAGAATTCAGCTTTCCCTGCTTATTCATTTATCATAAGAGAAGCAATTTAAATTAAAAAAATTGGCCTATTTTATATCACGAGCAATGATATAATTGTATTTCCATTTTTATTTCTCTTGGTGTGGTTTGATTTTGTCAGTAAATTGATCCAATTAGGTTTTTTATATATGCGTTTACTGATTCATTCCTGGCATATTTACAAATTGCTGATCCAATCAGCAGAAAAACCAGTTAATGTCTACACAAATGTTTCCCCCTTTCTTCATTTGCGGCTTGAAAATGTTAAGTGTTTATTTATGGCATAATTGGCAGAGGCTTTTCCCTTATTAGATACTTCATTCAGTAAATGTCAGGATACTCATATTAACACAGTTTTATGTTTAGAGACGCATGCTATGTTTTTTGTTAGGCATGGCAAAGCAGTGTCAAGCTTTGGAAATACTGGCCATACCGGAGTCTGAACTGACAAATGAAGCAATACATGAATCTTCCTGTATAAATCAGAAAGCAGAGTCCCGTGTGCTAAAAACAAGCTTTTAAAGGCCAGGACTCCTGTTTGTATCCATTGTTTTTATGCTTCTGTGTTTCTGTTTAATTAAATATGTTCAATCATGAGAGAGGTGTATTCTAGAAATATAAAAATGAACATTGAAGGGTTACAGTCAACGGAGGTAATACTAGCAGCAAGAAAGACAACCAAAGCAATATATTGCATTGATCTAGATAACTTTTACATTAGTTTTTGGATACATTTGTAAGTAGGCTTAGTAGAAAATTAAATAAAATGAATTTTACATTAGGTCTACGGAAAAATTTCAAGACAGTATAAATAAATTTCCATCCATCCATCCATACAGACAGACAGACACACACACACATGTATATGTATATGCATGTGTATATCAAACTATAAAGTATACATGTATATATAATTCAAGTTATAATTCAAATGTTATAACTCACTATAACATTTTAAAAAGCAAGCACCATCTAAGTTTCAATTCCTCACTCAGTTGAGTGTATACTACAGTGTTTGCATTCTGATATTGATAGCTATGTCTTACCAGCAGATCCCTGACTTCGAGCCTGGCTTGTTGAATTTCTATTCCAACACAAATTATGATGTTCAATTGCTAGCTGAGAACATTGCATTCAGAATAGCACATTCCTAAAAATGTATTTTCTCCCTGTTAATTAAGGTGACTATTTTATTTTTTGCATACTTTATCATTCTTCTTTATTCTGGGAAAAACATGATTTGTATGTCTGGATGCAGCAATACAGGAAATAAACAGTATTTTAAGTATCTCAGCTTTATTATAGGTAGTGTGAGTATAAGAGCTTACTTATATGTCCAGCCTTAAAGGTGATCTATAGAAGGTCATTGGTCATGTGCATGCGTGTGAGACACTGGCATGTTTCTGAGAAAATATGAAGTATGGAAAGGTCATGTCTAGCGTTCGTGACCCAGCTGGAGGCAGACATTTCAAATGAAGTGCAAATTAGCCTCCTCTCTGACAGCAACAGCCCAGCGACTAGCTATATTGTAAGGAACTCGGCCCATCAGCCTAGCAGCTGAGAGGAAACAAGGTACACTAACATGGATAATGTAAATCAAGCAGCAGGGTAGAAGAATTCTTTATGCACAAAAGAAAATGCTCTCTCTGGTCAGCAACTCTCATTTTATATTTCTCCAGAGCACACCATTTATTGGTTGGTTGTCTGTAAAATTGATAGCTGTGAAAAAAACATAATTAATAAAATTCTGAGTCACCTGGGAAATTTCTTCGAAATGGGGTTCCTGGGCTTCACTCTAGAGACACACAGAGGATAACAACTCGGCGCTGGGAACTGCACCATTGTTGGTGGCCTTTCTTCCCATGCTATACCTCGAGGACCAGCAGCCATCTCTCTGGATCTTTGGCACTTTCTACCTCACTACTGTCTGATCTCTTCTCGTCTCTGATTGACTTTCATGACATGAAACAAGAACAGAACAATCTCCCTGAACATTGTAGTTTATATACGTTCTCCTCAAAATCCAAGCAGCAATCTATGACTGGTCAGAATACCTTTATTTTAAGCTTCCTGTTTGGTGCTTGTAATAAACTTATGAATTCTATGTTAAAAACTCATACCAGATAGTAAATCGTCCTTATGTTTCATTTCAATTTCTTGTTTTTATTTCAGTTTCTATAGCTTTGTTTTATATGCGAAGGAATATGTGTCAAAGCTTAATTTTATGACACTTTTAATTTTTCTTTTTTTCTCTTATTGAAAATGGATTTTTCTTTCTCACTTAATATATCCTGATTTAAGTTCCCCTTCCCTCTACTCCCCCCGCTCCTCCAGATTCACCCCTTTTCTGTCTCTCATTAGAAGACAAATAGGCTTGTATGGGATAATAATATAATAAACTATGGTAAAACAAAAACTAGTACGTCCGAATTGGGCAAAACAAACAAAAGGAAAAGAGCCCAAGAAAAGGTACACGAAACAAAATTCCACTTGTTTGCACATTCAGGAATCCCATAAGAACATTAAACTGGAAGCTAAAATATATGTGCAAAGCACCTAGAGGCGCTGGGCAGTGGTGACGCACGCCTTTAATCCCAGCACTTGGGAGGCAGAAGCAGGTGGATTTCTGAGTTCAAGGCCAGCCTGGACTACAGAGTGAGTTCCAGGACAGCCAGGGCTACACAGAGAAACCCTGTCTCAAAAAATCAAAAAATCAAGGGAAAAAAAAAAAAAAAAGCACCTAGAGGGAAAAAAGACAGAAGAACAGCAGATAGGTAGTTAGATAGATAGGTAGGTAGATGATAGATAGATAGATAGATAGATAGATAGATAGATAGATAGATAAGTAGGTAGGTAGGTAGATAAATAGGTAGATAGGTAGGTAGATAGATAGGTAGATAGATAAAAATTAAAAGAAGATTAAAAGGAGGAGGAGCCATGACACAACATTATAAGACACAGCACCTCAACGAATGCCCTTGAGTTTGTTTTCTGTTGGCTGTCTACTGCCAGGTATGAAGAGCTGTTTGTTTCCCCAGTGACACTCCTTTGGACTATAATAAAGTTTTATTTGCAAGTGCATGTGGAGATAGGGATGGAGGCATATTTCTACTTCTCCTTTCAGCTCTGAGACTGTTCAGGTCTGACACAGACCTGTACACACACTGAGTGCTGCCTCAGTCTCTGTGAATGAATTGCTCCTGTTGACTTAGCCTTGTTTTCCTGGTGTCCTCCATCCTCTCTGCCTCGTACACTCCTTCTGCCTGAAAGAGGTTGTGATGAGTCATTTTTCTGAGTTAGAGTCAGGGAGGAAGCTAGAAGTCATGGAGTGAAAGTCCTTAGAAAAATAAGGAACACAATTGAAGTCAAACTTGAGGAAGAACTAAAGAAATTGCCATTGATTAGCACATTACATCACAGTACACAATATAAGCAATCCAGAAAGTACAGCTAGCCTTTTATTCCTCCTAGAGATACCCAGGCCAGTGAGCAGGTAACTGGAAGAGGCTGGAAGAAACTCTGCTCCTCTGATTGAGGAGACTGCTGAACAAGTTTCCTCCAGGAACAGATATATGGTCTGAGAAATCACATTAAACTCAGGCTTGAATCCTTCCTATAGCGTAAAAGATAGTCTCTAGAGACATGGCATTTTACCATGGCTCAAATGACTTTTGGTTGCTTCTAACAAAATTGAGGCAGTTACACAATGCCAATCAGACTGACAAAAGGAGCTTCACTTTTTAAAAAAATGACATAACCTAAGAATCACCCATAAAAATCACCTTCCTTTTGAGAAACAAGAAACTTGCTCTAAGAGCCCATAATTAGGATCATCTTGTAGAGCTATGTTGTAAAATGTGAACCAACTTTTCTTCAGTGTCATCCTTGAGATACTGGCCTGTGTTTCTATTAATAATATGTAAATGTTATGCAAACAGAACATGCTGTGTGCCTCATCTGTCTCAGTGAGTGGTTGAAAGATGACAAAGGTATAGAAAGAGCTGCTTTTGTCTAGAAGGTCTTTGGAAGGAAGAAATCTCACTCAGCAGCAGCCTTGGATAATGAACCTGGGCATCTCCATCATGCAGAAGGAGGCGTGTGAACCTGCTTCACAGAAAAGCAGACATTTTAAGCCTCACTTTCGAAATCAAAGCTGAAGAGAACTGTGAGTCCACAACAAATAGACAGGCTGATGAATAGAGCTGTCAAGAAAATGTAAAGTAAGGTGTGGATTTGGGTGGTGTCAGATAGCAACCCTCCACATCCCTCCAAGGAGGCTGCTCTTCTGCTGAAGAGAGAGTGAGGAGCCCTGACAGATAAAAGAAAGCTCTGAAGACAGGTGGAACAAATCACAGAGGACGGCTGCAATGCATCCATTCGTTATTTTCTATATTGCTGAAAAGTGCTGTCTCATTCTCCCTTACAAGCCATGTACAGTTCCTCCCATGCAAAGGCAGTCTCACAGATCTGCAGTTGACTTCTTAGGTTCAAATCCCAGCTTTTTGCAGTGGGTTTACTAATTTATTCATTTATTTTTTTTATTTCAAGCATTTCACAACCTAAACTGTATATTTTGATTTTTCATCCATGAAATGAGGATGGTGATTTTACTCAAACTTTAATGTTATGTGTATCAGATGCAATAAATTCTGAAAGTGTGTAGCATAGTGATGACCACAGAGGAAGTCCTAAAGAAACATTAAGTGGTTGGCTTAGTTCTCAGAGTAAGGATTCAGTTCCACAGTCCATCAGTGTCTCAGAGGATTTAGAAGCAAAGGAGAAAGATCAAACTAGTAAAAGCAATATTACAAATGTAGAAATAGTAAACAAGTATATTTCTAAAATATTGTTTGAAAGAGTAATAATTTAAAAGTCACTGTAGCATCAAGACCATATTCCATCTATTTGGGAAATGTGCTATAAGATTAGCAGTGAGATAATTTTATTCTGTGGATGCAAGAAAAGCAAGGTTTCACACAATTTCAATTTTAATTTCAATTTCTATTTTAGATCCTTCTAAAATTGGTAGATAATGAATACTTCCAGCACAGTGTGTTAAGTAAACTGTTATAAAGTGTACACTCAAATCACTTGGGGTCAGAACAAAGGAGTTTAGTAAACAGACTCACTCTATAATCTTAAGATTTCTTTTCTCAAATATACTAGCCTGCATTTTAATAAAATATCATTTAGCTCATTGATAGATACAAGTTGTATTGTATCAGCATAGAATGCAATGGAGAAGCAGTGTTGCTCTCCTAAGCAATAGCAACCATGCCTGGGGGATGCCTTATTTGTAAAAGTAGCAATTGTCTTAATATAACAAGGATTTTCAAAAGCAGGGAAGATCCTCAAGTAGAACAATGTGTTGTTGATGTATTAAAGTACACTGTTACCTAAACGTTGTTATCAAAGAAATATAGAAGGCCTTCCTTCTCAGCCATCCTGCAGCCAGAAGTTCACCACTTCTATTCTCAAGATCCATGCCAGAAATACATTTGACTTCCATGGGAATCCCATTGTGAAATAGGTCTCTACATAGCAAAAGATCTCTTCTGACCTGTGGTGCCCAGCAGTGTGTCCACTGGCATCTACGAGCCCTGGAATCCTCACTTCATGGAGAAGGATGTCTCAAAGGTTGTTGAGCACATCAATAACACTACGCTCTGGTTAGCAAGAAACTGAATGTAGTGGAGCAGGAGAAAATTGACCAACTGATGATCTAAGACAGATGGCACTGATAATGATTCTAAATTTGTTGCTAAGGCCATCCTGAGAGTGTCTCTGGCTGTCTGCAATGCTGGTGCCATGGAAAGAGAGTTGCCCCTTTACCCTCACATTGCTGACTTAGCTGGCAGCCCTAAAGTCATCCTGCCAGTCCCAGCTTTCAACATGATCAATGGCGTTACTCATGCTAGCAACAAGCTAGTCATGCAAGAGCATGATTCTGACTGTAGGGGTATCCTGTTTCCGGGAAGGCATGGAGCAGAGGTTTAACACAACCTGAAGAAAGTCATCAAGGAGAAGTGCAGAAAGGATGCCATCAATGTGGATAATGGGGGCAGATTTGCACCTAACATCCTGGAGAACAGAGAAGCACTGGAGCTGCTGAAGATTGCAATTGCAAAGGCCAGCTACACTTACCAGGTTGTCATTGACATGAATGTAGCTGCCTCTGAGTTTTAAAGGTCTGGCAAGTATGACCTGAACTGCAAGTCTCCAGATGACTCCAGCAGGCTGACCTGTAAGGTCCTTCATCCAGGAGTATCCAGTGGTAGCCATTGAAAACCCCTTTGACCAGGACGACTGGGAAGCTTGGCAGAAGTTCACAGCTAGTGCAGGCATCCTGGTGGTGGAGGATGATCTCACAGTAACCAATCCTAAACGAATTACAAAGGATGTGGGCAAGAAGTCCTGCAACTGCCTCTTGCTCAAAGTGAACCAGATAGGCTCAGTGACCAAGTCTCTGCAGGCAAGTAAGCTGGCCCTGTACAACGGCTGGTCCCATTGATCTAGGGAGACTGAGGATACATCACTGACCTGGGGGAGGGGGGAGCTCTGCACTGGGCAGACCAAGACTGATACTCCTTGTGGATCTGAGCGCCTGGCCGAGTACAATCAGATCCATAAAATCAATGAATGTAGGGTTATTTGTCCTACTGAGAACGGAGTGGGGCCCGAAGGCTGGAGAGGAAGCCGGGAGCTCCAGCTGGTCCCTCAGGATTGGGAGAGTCTTTGGATTGTCTGGCTTGAGCTTGGTGGCAGTCGTGGCTGGGAGTGCGGAGAGACCTTCTACAGGGGACTAGATGGTGGCTCTACAGGCTTTCTTTAATATGAAAGAATTCTGTCAGGCGTATATGTATATGAAGCAAAGTAAAGCAGTCTCTGCCCCAAACATGAGTATATGGTTATACTCTGCCTATGTGTCAACACCTCTAACTAGAAACTGTGTTCATCACAGGCGGAGCTGTCTGACTATTGCAATACATTTAAGGGAGATATGTGCAAAGAACTAATCCCAATAAAAGTTTGTGTGACAGCAAGACAGCGCTCATCTCAGAGGGACTAAGATATTATTTGTTCCATGTCACAGATGAATGAGCTGTGCCATGGCACACAGATTCAGGTTGCTCTCAACTATGTGTTTCAATGCAGAAACAGTTACATGAACTATTCCCAATCTTGTGACATCATCAGCAACAATCAAAACAATTTTCTAATAAATTGATGAAAAGGAACACCAGGCAGGCAGTTGCCCCCACACAGAAGTATGTGCTACAGATGTTATCAAATACTTTTAGCTTTGGGGTTGGTAGAAGCAGACGGTGTATGAATATGTTCCAAAGTTTTATCTGAAGTTTGAAAAGATACTAGGTCAGACACAGAGAGAGACTGTAAATGGCCATGAAGAAGAATACCACAACTTGGTTCTAAATTTGTAACATTCCTTCGAGGCCAGCCTGGTCTACAGAGTGAGTTCCAGGACAGCCAGGGCTAGACAGAGAAACCCTATCTCAAAAAACCAAAAAAAAAAAAAAATTGTAAGATATCAGCTCCCCAGAATAACAAAGTTATGATCAGCCTTTCAGCCTTAGGCGATGTTTAACATAGGTATGGATTCAATTTTTGTGTGTTGTGATAATTTTTCAACTTGTTGAAACTAAGGTCATGATAAGAGTAACTTATTTGTAACATAGAATGCAACATTGGGGATTAACACTGCACTGACAATAATTCAGATTACTACTTAATGATAATTAATGGATAGGAATAGCACTTCCATTCAATATTCTCAGACTACTCCTGCCCACTTCCTCCTACCTAATGACTCTTTCTCCTTTCTGGATTCATGGAACACCAGGTTTATTTCCTCTGACTATGGGGTTATTATCTTCACTTGCATTACCTTGATAGTAGATTTAATTAAAAATATAAATCTCCTTAGTCTACTGAAGTCTTTAGAGCATTTCAGAAATATTTTCATTTTCTTATTATGCTAATCAATATTTTCCTCTTGTGTTCAAAAATCACTTTCTAGGATGAGATTTTGTTGCTATTTCTTTCAATAGTAATAGATTAGGTAACTGTGCTCAATATCTACTAGAGTGTTCTTAAAGTAAAAGTCAATTTTAATTATGTGGGACATTATGTGTTTGCATGAGTGTGTAAAATGATAACTATTAGCAAGATCTCAGAGGTTACAAATACTTGGTTAAAAAACACTTTGGTTTGGTGAATAGCAAGCATCTCAATGTTAACTTTCCTTTTCTAACCCTGTCCAATCCCACGAGCTCCAGAAAGTGTTTAAGCTTAGACATTTTACTATGCACTTACTCAGGCGTTCAGGCTGTACTCTAATGACTTTCACATTGGCAATGACCGTGGCTGTGATGTAGGATACTGACAAATCAAGACGCAGGCTCATGCACTCCATTTTCTTTGAGTACATATGATGAGCCAGCCTGCTTTAAAGCCATCTTATAGTAAACACAAGCAGCTTCCTTCTTGTTTATGATTAAATCTGTTTCTCAAGAATTGGGCTACCCACACCCACCCTCATAACCTTAGCTGCAAGTGGTTCTGTACTGCCTTTCGGGGAAATGGCAGTTATGCCTTTGTTTCAAAAGGTTGCTATGACTACCTTGTTATGGCCACTTTGCTCTGCTTCTCCTATAACCCTGCTTATTTGCCTGCCAAAACCCCTTCTTTGGAAGCCCAGAGCTGTAAAGACCCTTTTCTTGCCCATGTCCAGTGCTGACATCTTAAAGCCCACCTTAGGGGGAGGAAGCCTATGTACATAAATAAAAAGCTTGCATTAATTACTTGCATGCTTTAATTAATTTTGCCCTGGTAGTTTGGATTGGTGTTCTTTCTCCTCACACGTTCAGGTTAACACATGATCAAGTGCTTACTTAGAACTAATAGATTTTGCATTGGATAGTATCAGTCAATTTCTTTTAGTTATGGCATGGAATGGGAGTCTGACTGAAGCTGTGTGTCCGTGTGGGGTGTGCTCACTGACAGAGGAAACTAGCATGATGCCTGATAGAAGTCATTGTTTGAAGATAACATTTGTGTGGCCCTTTTTGTTTTTTTTGATGCCTCAGTTGTGTCCACCACGAAATAGGAAAATTAATTAATTCGTTTTGCAAGGCTTCTTTGAGGCTTGAAGGAATTAATAGATGTAACCCAGTGAAATTAATGCTACAGATTAGTAAATAATTAAGATATGTTAAATGTCATCCTCATTACTGTTATCACAATTAATTTTTGCAGAAGGGTAAGATGTGATTCCTATTATTCTGCTACTGTAGAAACTGAGGCCCCGGGAACTTGATCCTCACTCTGTCTAATATAAGTAAGTATTTGAAAGTTTAAATAACATAAATATCAAAATGCTTTGGAAAGCATAAATCACTATATAAATAAAAAATTTTGAGTGATTATTTTAGCAAAGAGAATGAAAAATGGAGATAGGAATAGATCAATTTGCATTCTTCTACATATAGACCCCAGTTGAGCCAGCACCATTTGTTGAAGATGCTGGTTTTCTTCAGCTGGATGGTTTTAGCTCCTTTGTCAAAGATCAAGTGATCGTAGGTGTGTGGGTTCATTTCTGGGTCTTCAATTCTATTCCATTGATCTACCTGCCTGTCGCTGTACCAATACCACGCAGTTTTTATCACTACTGCTCTGTAGTACAGCGTGAGGTCAGGGATGCTGATTAAGTTCTGTCTTTCTATGCAGAATGCTTTCATACTCTTACAAGACATGTGGTTTGGGTTTACTTATTTCACTGAATAAAATGACCTCAAGTTAGCTGACTTAAGTACATTTTCTCTATGGATCTCCTACTTTTTTTTTTTTTTTTTTTTTTAATGCATTTGGCCTCTGTGCCAAAAAGAATTACCCAGTTAACTCCATGATAATAGTAGTGATTTCCGGGAGAGGCTCTGTGGATCCTTCCCTCTGTAATTTGCTAGCTGTTTCTGACAACCCCTCACAATGGCTGTAATCAGTGTGGTGATTTTTCCTATGAACTGTGCGGAGACCTGCCCATCACTGCTTCACTTCACATGGTTTAAAGTACTGCAATACCTCTCTGAGTTTGCTTTTGATTGCAATTATTCAGTTTTTTAAATTATTGTCTGATTTTTTCTTAATTTGCATTTAAAGAGACTATAAACATGAGCCAACACCTTTCACTTTTTTATCAGCAAGAAATACAAAATTGCAGAGTTTTGTAACTGCAGTACATGCTGGAGGTTATTAAACAGCAACAAAATAAATACAGGATGAGTCTTTTTTTTTTCATAGATTAAAGCCAAGACCAGACTCCCCAAGGGAAGTCTATTAGAAACTATACTTCCTCATTCTCGTTCATTGCCATGGACTTTACATATCAAGTCGCTTATTAGTGATATGAAGGAAATCTAAATATGTAAATCACAGTGCCAGTTACTACTTAGCCTGACTATCAAAGGGACTCTCCATGAGGCAGATGTTATGATTAACCTCACTGTTACCACCCTAACTACCAAGAGTGGTGCCTGTTTTATAGCTGATGCTTAGTAGGGATTTTGAATGAATGAATGAATGAATGACATATCTTCTCATGCACACATGTACTCTCTGTTGTGTTTTACTTGCTTCCTGAGTCATCCAGATAATTAGTTTCACTGTATATTATTTATAATCTCACACTAGGGTTAAAGCTATATTAACCAGATTCAAGATTGCAACTGAATTATCAATCCTAAAGGCTGAAAAGACAAAGATGAAGAAAGAGAAGTAGAGGAGTAGAGACTGGCCATGAGCATGTGGGGGGGGGGGGAGAGGTGGAAAAAGAAGGGGGAGCAAGAAGGCAAGAGAGCAAGAGAGAGCAAAGAACGTTAGCATTCTGTCTAAGCTCTGCCCCACAATTGCCAAGTAGGCCTGACCCACTGTATAAGGGGCTGTTTGTGGCCTCCTCTCTCTTGCTCTCTTGCTCTCTTGCTCTTACCTTCCTGTACCTTTTCCCCATTTCCTTCCCCCTCTCTCTACATGTGCTCATGTCCAGCTTCTAGACTCCCTTTCCCATGCCCTAAATAAACTCTATTCTAGACTATACCATCTGGTGGCTGGTCCCTCAGGGGGAAGGGATACCTCAGCATGGGTCCACCGAGGCACTCCCTTCCCCCACACCTCACCACACCTCCATAGAACATATCCCCCCTTCTCTTTATCTTTTTGTAAACACATAAGAGGGTCAAGTTGCCCCTTTTATAGTGAGTCCGGCACATCTGGCTGTTGCCAGGTAACTGTGGGGCGGAGCTTAGACAAAATGCTAACAGCCAGGAGCTCTCATTGAACTTGAAGCAAGCCCTAAGGACACTTCTGTCTCCCTCCCACCCACAGCCCTGAGGTTACAGGCACATGCCATCACTTTTGACTTTTGAAGACTGTCTAGGAGTCAGAACTCATGCTCATGCTTCACGTCCAGAATTTTACATAGTGAGCCACATCCCTGTCCCGAAATACCAATTTTGAATTCAGTATTAGCCATGCTGACAACTGTAGAGTATGTAAGGAAACAAATTGAGGTATCAGCTTTCAGCAAACTAATAATCTACTTTGAGCACATGTTGTAAGTATGAGGAGCTAGCTAAGCAACAATGAAAATATTGTATTAAATAATGGACTTTGTCTTGTCTACTGCTTTACCCCTACAGCTGAAAAAAGACCTGCCACATGGTAGCTATTAAATAAATATTTAACCAGAAAACATGAATGAAGCAATGACAAGAAAAGCAAAAACTGTGTTTCCAGCAAACAATCAAAGCATATACATGAAATACTACTTATCAAATTACTAACAAATAATTACTGTAGCTTAAAACAAGCTTAAAACATAAGCTTGAAAATATTAAAATTAATTCTATATGGTTGTTCATTGTGTTTGTGACCTAAAAACTTCTAACAATTGTACTTAAAATACTGTGCCATATTGAGTAAGTCACTTTTTCTATTATTGATGATGATAGATTCAAGTAGGTGATAGAGACAGATAGATAATAAAAGATACATAGATAAACAGATAGATAGATAGATAGACAGACAGATAGATCATAGGTAGATCATAGAGAGATAATAGAGAAATAGATGATAGAAAGACAGGTGAAGATGATGCAGATTAACTTAGTTTACTAGCATGCAATGAGTCTTCTCTTTTATAACTTATCCATTTGATAAGTGCTTTTTTATTTCATTAAGTAAATGTGGTTTTTGTTTTGTCCTGTTTGTTTTTTGTTTTATTTTGTTTGGTTGGTTTTGGTTTTGGTTTGGGGGTTTTGTTTTATGTTTTTGTTGTTGTTGTTTCATGATTTCTCATTTGAATTGTGGACTGTAGTCATCTTTCACAAAATAATCTTACTTTTTCCCCCATTATTATTGTCAAAATGGCTTATTCTGTCTTTTCCCATTATTGATTTTTGTTTTGACTTAGTCAATGCTATGTGGCTTATTCTTCCAACTGTACTGTGTGCTATAGATTTTGGCATATTTGTGTGTATGTACAAAAAAATGTTTGGTTTTAATATGTGATAGTTTTTCACATGCTAAAATGGATTTTTAGGAGCTGAAGAGATTTCTTAGCAGTTAAGAGCATTTGCTTTTCTTGTTGAGGAGCACATTTTAGTAAGCAGCACCCATGTTGAAAAGCTCACAAATAGACTATGACTCCTGCTCTGGGCCTTGCAGTACCCTCTTCTGCCTTCCACAGGTAGCAGCATACATATATGAATACCCATGCAGGCATACACACAAATATGAATAGAATTGCTCTTTCTCATTGATTTTCTGTTACACACTGCACAATGTAATGACATGCCCAGTAAATGGCAGTGAGAGGATCACTCTAGAATGTACGATTTTACAGTCACTTTTCTGTCACAGGGAATAGATATTTATCTCTATTATTATACCAGTCGGGATACTTCCATTTATTTCACTTATGTCCATCACCATGAAAACAGAAGCATGATGGAGACAGTTTAGCAGGCACCTCCCTATCTATGTGGAGCTACAAATAAATCCATATCAAATCTCTAAACTGAAGGACCTTGCTTTCCAGTGGCAAAAATAAGGTATAAGCATATTATTTGACACTGTTATGCTAACCAAGGTAATGAGTGTAGTAAATATCAAATAATGGCATCACCAAGAACTCACTAAGACTCCACACACTGACAGGGTGAGAAAAGAGATTGAAATACAGAGCCTAAAGATCAGGGGTGGGGCCGGGCAGTGGTGGCACATACCTTTAATCCCAGCACTTGGGAGGCAGAGGCAGGTGGATTTCTGAGTTCGAGGCCAGCCTGGTCTACAGAGTGAGTTCCAGGACAGCCAGGGCTACACAGAGAAACCCTGTCTCAAAAAAAACAAAACAAAACAAACAAACAAACAAAAAAATCAGGGGTGGGCATCACAGAAGTAGCAGTCATGTTCTACCTGCAATGAGGGACAGAGACAGGAAAGGATGTAATTTCACGTGGACATTAGAAGGTGGGGGGAATGTGACCAAACCAAACTCAAGAATGCATGAGATAGGAAGGTGCCAGTGAGGCTACTTGTGATAAACAGAACAGTAGCAAAAGGTCACTGTGAACGGATCTAAAATATTTCTGTACAATTAGTTTAGGGAAATAAACTTTCTAGATTTATTTAATTTCTGAAAATACACAGCACCTTTACATAGTCTCCATATCCATGTGGCAATAATAACTGTTCCAACAATGTTTTCTACTTGTCAGATCATTTTATATCCAATCTCATATTGGATGTCTACACCAATCCTGTGAGGGATGTTCTTATTATAATCACATAGAGCAAAATGTGATGTTCCCAGAGTTGCAGCTTAGCTCCGTGAAACTAGAAGATGTCTCAGTATAGATGTGAATACAGGTATGACCTGAATGGAGTAGTCACCCAACCTTAGCTATCAGAAGACATCTGATGCTTTATTGTGATCACATGACAGACACACAAAATGTTTCCTTATAGTGTTAAGATGTGAACTAGTGTTTTGAATGGACGAAAGTGATCTCACACTATAAATAGAAGAGATTGTTGATATATATATATATATATATATATATATATATAAACAATATATGCTTATATATTGTTGATTGCTGTCTTCCATAGGAGAGTGGTTTATTTGCAATTTTTTCCATATTTAGTATACTCTCTATATAAATTTTAACCTAAATTTTTCTGGGAATGATACAATTGCTTTTTATGTCATTCATACATTAACATTTAATAGAATGTTTAAGCTTTTTCTAATGAAGTTATAAAATCTCACTGATATGCAGAAACCAGTTGTTCCTCATTGGGTATGAAAGGTCCACCACAGGCTCATGTGTTCATCCACTTGATTGCCGAAGGGTAGTATTGGTTTGGGAAGCAGTAAAATGGACAAATAGCCTATAGCTCCCAATTGATACTTGACAGGGAAATTTAGCTCATATCCTAATCATAAAACTACCCATGGTCTCAGTGTTGGAGGGTCATGAAGCAAGCTGCTGAGCTCTAGAGTTGATAAAGGATTACTTATGAGTCAATGTCACTGAAAGAGACAAATTTCCCATAATAACTAGAACAAGAACTGAATGATGGTGACTTCCCTCTTCCCTCTGGCTGTATATGAAAGGTTTCATTTGGCTTTTTGTAATTTACAGGAGGATTAAAGTAAAAATTGTTAGCCCAGGGACCCATCCACAGCAATAGAATAGCATTAGTTAACCTTGACTAAATTTAATGTAGTCAATGGAAGTCATTACAGACGGCTCTGAAAGACAGATGCCAATCCTCAGCACTCTTTATCAAATCTCCCTTGTCACATGCTCTAATGTTTCACTAAATTGCTCATAATTTATATGATAAAAACTTAATGCCTATTGTTAGATATTATAAATCTTGCTTCTCTTTTTAATCCTTTGATAATTAAGTCATCATTATTCAGGATGTAAAGATATAATGAAAATAAGCCACATTTAATTGTATCTATGGGTTACAATAACTATATTTGTTTTATACTTTTCACAAGGACACAAGCATCACCATTATTTGATTTTGGTAAAATTATGGATACATCTAGTTATAAAATGCTCTTTAGTAGAACAAACTTATTTTTAAATTTACATGTAATGTTATGTGTTTGGATAAATTCCACTGTTGATTACTGAAAAAGTAACCTCTTCATTTCTTTGTGAAGTTCTTTTCAACACACACACACAGAGAGGGGGGGAGAGACAGAGAGAGACAGACAGAGAGAGAGAGACAGAGAGAGCTAACCAATGTCCCATTACATGTGTATAAAGTGATTACTTTTATCTCTCTAAATTGACTTTAATTTAGGATTAAGATAGATGGTTTCAGAACCCCTCACATGTAATTTCTGTGTATATTTGGTTAAATTTTTGGTAACTTGACATAATCAGGAGTCATCTGAGAGACAGAGCCTCAACTGAGAAATTGCCTCCATCAAATTGGCCTATATGACTATTGTGGAAGGGCAGGTGATCCTGGGTGGTATAAGAAAGTAGGATGAGCAAGCCACATACAGCCAACAAGGAAGCATCTGTCGTCTTTGGCCTGTGCTTCAGTTCCTACCTCTACATCTTGTCTTGAGGTCCTACCCTGACTTCCTGCAGTGACGGACTGTGACTTGAGAGTTGTAAGAGAAAATAAGCTCTTCTTTCCCTAACTTGGTTTTAGTCATGGTTGTATCACAGCTACAGAGAAGCAAACTGTGAGACCCTATAGCTTAGCTCTGGGCTCTGTTGAGTCCATAAAACAGTATTGGCCAAGGTTTCTGGTAAAATTCTATTGTCCTATGTATAGAAATTTCATTAGAACAAATTTGCTTCCAAATAGTTGTAAAGGCTTGGTTAGCCATTATGACTGTAATACTTTAATTTCAGCATAACTATCAAGTATTCAACAAAGTCATGGAACTACACTTTTAAAATTGAAAACAAAATATGTAAAAGATATGATCTTCATAAAATGAAATATTTGAATTTGAATAATTAGGGGATAATTTTTCTGTAATTATACATTTCCCAGAGAAAAATAATGTCAAGACATTTTATTCAGATACCTTATTAATGTCATCTTTTGCTGGAAGGCTGGACCCCTGGGATGAAAGCTGCAGTCAAGAGGTTATACAGGGATAAAAAGCAAGCAAGCTCACAGGGCAGCAAACAGCTCAGTTAAACTCTGCTTGTGATAGTTCAAGGTTTAATATAATAATGGGTCTGAACTAGGGAGCAAAATAGAAACCCTGTTGTGATGTCATCTACTCTGTGTAATTTATTAATTAGTACTGTTAGAAGTATCAAAGGAGATAATGTATCTAAATGTCCTTTAAAAGCCAGGGGAAGCTATGTGAGGACACAGGAAGCCTGGCGTAGCCTACATTAGACAGAGACTTTTGACAGACCGAGAGACTGACCACAGGTGACTCAAGGTTTACCAACAGTTGACTTTTGTAAAGGACAGCTTGACCAAAGAAGTTGTTTTGTTTAATAAATTTGATAGCATTGACCCCACTCCCAACTTTTGTTCACTCAAAACTTTAGTTTAAATGGGATTTGAAAAATTGTACATTATTTGAAATGTAAAGATTTTACTATCTCAGCCTTCTCCCATTGCCATTTTCTACCTTTTCTGTAGTATCATTAGTCCATTAATTTGTAAAGTTTCATTACTTTAATAACCTTCAAAAGACCTCCTCTTCCCAACACTGCTATATTTGTTTCTCACACATGTGTTTGGGATACACATACAGATCAATAATAAGTGAGGCTCAGTAGTTTCAGAATCACACAGATGACTACAAGTTGAGATTCTTAAGGCCTAAAGAGCCTTTCTAGAGGGGTCTTGGGTGGTAATGTGCTTTTAAAAAGAAATTCCAATATTGTTTACACATTCCCTTGTAGAAGCTGGTACTTGCTTCATTGGATGGTCGAGCCAGTGCCTTCTATATGTGGAAGTTTCTGTTTTATATTAGTTTTGTTTGTTTGTTTTCCTGTCATCTGTTTCCTCATCTCAACATCCTCCTTGATCAGTTAAAGACTCCTCATAGGCATGGGTTGCCAATGATTAACTGAATTTTCCTTGTAATTTACCATGTTAGCTACTGTTGCAAATATTAGGGAAGTTAATGTGTTTTAAAAATTTGGGTTTGAATTCTTCAAAAAAATGTATTTAGAAGTTGAAAACCAAATAAACATTTTTCTGTTTCCATCCTAGCAGAGAAGGAAATAAAAAAATTCACGCTAGATGCTAATCATCTTGGCCCTACATGCTCATTCAACTGCAAAGTATTGAATCTATATACAGTAAATGTTACAGTCAAGTTGATTTTCATACTTTTTAATGTTTATTCATAACTTGTTCAAAAATGAGAAGAGTACATTACATTTTGGATAAAAATGTACTCTTTTTATGTCAGTTTGATATTAATTGAAATCCCTGAATCTTATCAAAAAGAGAAGCCATTGAAAGTTTAGACTTTTAATTATATCTAATGGAGTGCTGAAAGTTACTGATACTGACAAGCATCAAAATCAAAAAGCAGTCAAAGCAAGAATAATATTCATACAGTTCTCTCTGTGTAGATTGTGCATCTGTATGTACGTGCTTTATGAGGAAGGTGTCTCATGGAATAAGCATGAGTGTATCAATTTATAAGAGGAGCAATAGAAATACTCCATAGTGGTCCAGAGAGAATGTATTATATAGCAAACTGAGAGTTTCTGCGTTTCTTCTCTTTTGCATTTAGCTAAACTAACGTCCATAGGTGACTAGCAGAGATACTTATGAAAATAAGGACCTGTTGTCTGTTGAAGAGTTTCTTTCAGGCACATAAATGGCAGGTGAACTACCTTCAATAACACAAATCAGAATTTCCTTTCATTGGGCTGTATAGTTTCATGTCAATTTGACACACTCATATGAGAGGAGGGAACCTCAATTAAGATACAAGCTACAGGCAAGCATGTAGGGTATTTTCTTAGTGATTGTAGGGGAAAGGCCCTTCCCATCGTGAGTGATTCTATCCCTGGGCTGGTGGTCCTCAATTCTATAAGAAAGCAGGATGAATGTTGGGCCAGGGAGCCATGAGACTGAGGGGAACTGGCCTGGACCATAGGCCGGTTGTATTGTGCTCCCATCTTTGCCACCCAGAGGAGTTCCCATAGACCGGCAGCCAGGTCACAGGTTAAACTTCCTCTCCCCTTATAAGGTCTTGTCTGGAAGTTCCTGAAATTCCTTTTTATGCAAATGAGGCATTCCCAGCACTCTGCCCCTGCCAATGATGTACACTCACACTGAAAACCCTCCACTCCCCAAAAGGTTTAAGTAGCCTTTGTTCCCCCCATTAAACACGTTGTCTCACTGAAGCCTCTCCCACTGGCAGCACTCAGCTGCCTGAAGTCTCTTCTGCTTCTATCTGACCATCCTGTCTCACTTCACCCCTTCATGGTCTCTGCACCACCCCCTGCTTCTAGGTTCCTTCTTTGTGTTGCTGTTCTGAGTTCTTTTGATGATGAAGAGTGATAGGAAAGAATAAGCCTTTGTGCCCCAACTTGGTTTTGGTCATGGTGTTTCATCACAGCAATAGAAACCCTAAGACACCTGTGTTTTCAAGTTGAAAGCAATCACCTTTTCAGCTTGTCCAGATCCTCCATCCATTCAATATCTAGGAGCATCTCAGTCTTGCTCTGGAGAATGCATTCTACTTAATAATTACAAAATAACTCCATATCTCAGGTATTTTTTTCACCATTGTCAAATGAAAGATATATATTTCCTAGAAAGGGAATACTGGAGAACTGATTCACCAAAGAGCCTATACTCTAGGCAAGGTTTTGATACTTGTGTGATCATATAGGAATATCCTGTATGGTAAACGGTTTGAACTTCAGTACTTTAGCAAAGTTTAAATAGTTTACTGCAAACTACCTCCTAAGATTTTGAACTTTAAGCAATGCACAGTTCTTCCTTAATGCAGAACAACATTCCTTTGCTCATTGTGCATCAAAACCTATCAGGGTAAATTCGTAATAAAATCCCAGACAGAGAAAGATGTTGGATGCTTTCAGATTTCTCTCAGTCTAATTGAATTGCTCCTTTAGGTCACTGCTAGAGAAACCCAGTCACTATTGGTTTCTGTTATACTGTATTAGTGGCATCTATTCACAAACATGTTCTAGTTGCTATGGTAAATTATATACCCACCCTTGACCTGACTGCCAGGGCTTTTCTTTTGGAAAACCTGTGGTGAAGTTTTGAAATGGTAAGATCCTTCAGCCATCACATTAATTACCTTGACTTCATTGGAGTTACCAGAATTATAGAATAACTTTGGTAGCTATATATTTTATATGCTCTTTTCTTGTTAGAAAATAATCTACATAAGAACAAAGATAGTATATGGGGAAAATTGGCACTTAGAGCAAGCAAGCACATAACAGGTGCTTAATGAGTATTTGATGAGTAAATACTCAATGCACACACCGAGTGTGTATATGGTATCACATACTAATAACAAGCTTGTTCCTCTTGTTAACATCTACTCATCTGCTGCAGAACCTAGTATCGTATGCAGGTACCATGATGAGGATCCCACATACTTCTAAATTGCTCCAGAAGTCACTGTCAATCCTAGTCCATGATTAAACAGGAACAGTAGAAAAACATCTCTATTTGTTGTCTTATAGGTCCCTTTGCACCTTTGTGAAGACCAATGTCCACAGTCAAGGTCTGTTTATAGCTCTAAGAAAGCTGGCAAAACTTGCAGTGTGCCAGAGGTTCCCTCTGTGATTTTGGCAAGGTTCACTATATATTTTCTGTCTACTCTGTGACCTCCTACCTCTTGTTTCACATTGTGGAGCCGTCTAGAAACTACATTATATGGAAAATATATCCTCCCTCTTGTAAAAGGTGTTCTGCCAACATGGGGGCCCAAATCTATAAGTTGGCACACTTCATTAAAAATGTGAAATATTTTGATGAAGTGTGTATATCTTCTATTGTAATAGCAAACATGTTTCTGTGAAACTTCAATTTCTTTTCCTAATAACCAGAGACAAGAAAAAATTATCAAAGACATTTATGTGGAAAGAAGAGGAAATTATAAGCAGTGCCTCATAGAACTGGTATAATCCCAACCCAATGTTTTAATGTGATAGTGTTAATCTTTACAAAAAATAAAAAAATTCAGTTCTCAATCTGGATTGTGCATTAATGACAGCTTTTTTTTTAAAACATGTTGACTACAGACAGTGTAACTGTAGGTGATTACTGATGAAAGTCGTTTCAGGATCTAAAATCCAAATGACGAGATATTTTATCTCCAGGCAAGAAATAAAGAAGAATCTATTTTTCAAAAAGATAGGGTATTCTTTTCTGTGTGAGTACCCAGAGTTCATTGCCACTGGCTTCTGGATCGATCCGTTCTTCTAAATGAATGATGCTGTCAGAGCGCTAAGGAATGGAGAGGAGTGTTGCAGTCAGGTCTAGTTGTAATGAAAATGCCCTTGCAGCTTCCTGGGCTCCGTGGGGCAGCAGGATTAAATTTGAGCTCAGGTTTTGAAATGATAAAAAGCTGTTTGACTGAATTTTCAATATGTTTATCAGAAGAGAGCTGAAAGTACAAGATAACTTCTGCAAGAAATTTGGAAGTGAAAATCGGTATCTGGAACGTCTCAAAAGAATCTCCTGCAGTTAACATTGCTCATGTTTCTACCGCCAACAACCAGCACTGCACTTTCCTCCAGAATTATTTTTAACTAGCTTGGAAGTCATCCAGGTCTAACTCTCCCAAAAGTAATTTTGTAAATGTGAGAGGGACTAAGTGGGTTCTGATTCAAAAGACAGGTGCACCTGGATGTCTTTTGTACAGCTGTGAAAATCTGCAGGACGGTCATCACTTATCATCCCACAGTGAGACAGCTTAGGTGTGAAATGCAGTTTTTTCCAGAGGTGCTGAAAGCCAGCAAGGCGGATCAAAGCTAAACCAAGCTAATATGTACATCCTTATTTTCCCGTTCCTCAGAAAACATTCAAACAATGATTTTTGACCACGCATTAGAGACTCCTGAACACATCAAATAGAAAATATACATTCTCTACATTAAACCTTCTTAAACAAACCATATCCAGATTCATTTAAATTTAGCAGTAGAAAAAAATTTGGCCACTATATCCTCATGGTTGTTTAAATTTAATAAAGCACAAAAATGTGAAGGTTGAATGTTAAATGGTGAGGAACAATAGATAAAACCTGACATGGAGGTATTTCTAATGTGCCCTCACTTCTCAGTGAGTAATAAATAAACCCAACATGTCTTTTCATGCCGATAACACTCGAGCTTATATCCACGCTTACATGGAGGGTAAAGATGAAAACATCATCATAGCATTTCCACTATAATATTTTAATGATTGCATACAAAATTTATATACTTGACTAAACAGAATCAAATACAGAAACATAAAAGTAAATTAACTATTTAAAAGTGTTCTCATATCATTTAACTACTAAAACCTTCATTGTCTAGAAAACTTGTTGTTAAAATTTATGTCCACCCTGAGAAAACTTTTCAGAGCATTTATTAATTTTTACCAACTAAGGAATTTCTAATTATTCAATTATTCGCATGATTTTCCCCATCAATTAGTGAATACCATGTGTAAAACAATGGGCCATTATCATTAAGAAAGTACTTGCTAACCCAAATGGGTAAAAGTTTTTAAATATTTCCATGATTTTTTTCTTTAATAGTCTTCTCTATGGCATCATAGGTGATAAGCATATCAAAAGTTAAATATCTCAGAAGTGCTGTGTAATTAGTAGATTGTCTTCTAATTAAGAGAAAGGGACCACATATATTGCTTCAGTCATGCAAATGGATTTTGAAAATTAATGGCACAATGAAAAAGTCATCAATTATCCAAAAGATAGTACATGAATGTGCTGTAGTAAGAAAGAAGGAGACGTAGATGTGCAGTGTCTGGCTAGGGTCCAGCATTTCAATACTCTTCTGCTAGCTGACTTGATTACTCACTTTATGTGTGTATATATGTATATATATATATATGGATTTTTCTTTACCTCTACTATTCACTCAATAAACATAAGCATTATTAAGGACTAACCTCAGCTTGAAGAGGGGTTCTGAGGAAGGGGTTTTTAGGAGCATTGCAAAGAATGACTTGAAGTCAATTGAGGGGTACAATCTGACAGCCTTGTGTTCTGCTCAAGACAGCTTTCTGAAGATTACCAGACAGCTCAGCTCTCACAGACTTTTATTTACATGTCAATTTAATCATCCATGTTCCCTTTTTATTATTCCACCTTGAATCAGCAGTTTTCTGACCTTAGCCACTGAACTCCTAGGAAAACACAGCAAGCACATTTTTCTTAAGATTGCAAATGTGTTAATTGCATCGTTCTCAGTCTCCCTGTCTTTGAGAGGGGGACCGTCCGGCAGTTCTGACTTTCGAGTCCAACATATCTATTCGACAAGCTGGCTCATAGTGCAGCTGCATCTGTTCTTTTAGGTCTTAGAAGCCCCTCATATAATTTATATTGCATTGTTATATTTTGCATAGTTAAGAAATCCTGTTTATATATTTTTGAACTCATATTTTTAGAGTTCTTTCTCATAGCCTCAAGGACTATCCTGAAGGTCACAGCATCTACCATTTTACTAAGACACACCCTTGTCTCCTGGACTCATGCTGCTTCTAATTATTGTAGAATCATTAACCTTGGCTGAAAGCACATACTCCTATAGCTGAAGAAAGAACATAAAGTAAATTTTGTACATTATTTCATCAACACTCATGGAGGCTAATGTCCTTCTGATTCTGCTCCAGAATCAGGAAATCTTCTCATGCCATCTCCTTCCAGGCCAGATAACATAATAAGAAGCAATTTTATACAAAGAGTAGTTTATCTTTGCTTTTTTATTGATAGTCTCATGACCTATTCAGTTGACTTATTTTACCCCTATGTATATAAAGTTTGTCCTGAGTCATTCAGGAAAAAGAAAAGGGTACGTCTGAATTTAAGGACTAGGGATTGGGTTCCTTGGTGTAGCCTGCTTACTTATCCTATACACGGATACATTCAAAGCCCAGCATCACATTATAAATACAACAAAAATGTCACACAGTTTAAGTTAATATGTTTAGTACACCTTTATGTCCTTTTTTAAGAGACCTACTTGATTAACTAGCAATCACCAAAACAGACTCGAAATAAGACAGACCAAACATGGTGTGAGTCCTGAATGAACCTTGGAGAAGATGGTATTGACACAATCTTTTTTTTCCCAGTGTTTTCCTCCTCTCCTGAAAGGGTGCTTTTGAGCTCAGGTCAGTCTTTTTTCCTTTAATTGCCATCTGGACAGTTAGATGTGTTTGGTACAGGAGCCAGTCGCGTGAGTCCAAGTCTACAGCAATCCAAATGCTTTCTCCATTTTTTAATGGTAATTCAGCTTCCTGACAGCTACATTTTTCAGTCCCACTGTCTTCAGTGAGGCCCGCCTCATACCGTGTATTTCGCTGGTTTCTCTGTAGCCTGCCCTGGGGGACAGGAATGTTCTTTTGTTTGTCCTTGTGAAGAACTTCCTGCCTCCCAATAACTTGCTATGCTGTAAAATCCACCTTATTTACAATTAAATGAAAAGAGTAATCCTTAAACAGTAAAGGACTTTGGTAAAACTCCTGGGAGGGATGACATTGTCACAAGCTTTTTTGTTTTTGTTTTGGGAGCTTTCTTTTTCTTCCTCCTGGAGATTTACCTGTTATTTCTTAGTTATACCTTCTTACTAAGAAAGAATTGAATTTTTAAAAAGATATTTTGATAGAGCTATTCAACTAGAGATAATAGAGAATTCTGAAAATAACCATATGATTGTTTTGAACAATGCAAAAGTAACTGTAAAAAGTAATAATGAACAAACACTATGTGTTATATTGTGTAATTTTGTGCATCAAAAGACTGCCAATTTAAAAAGTATATTAACTACAATTCTTTATCCTAATGATTATATTTACAGTTGGATGTTAAAAATGACCGTATAATATAAATACAGCAGTGTACTATTTTCTTAGCTAAGAGAAAATTTTCATTTTAATTACAAAAGTGTGATGCAGTAATTTTTAATTATTCAGTGTTATCTATGAATGGCAAAGCATTATAAACCTAGTTATTTATATCTTTACATGTATAGAGGAAAACTGCAAGTCTTTCTCTTAGGGGAGATGGGCTATCTAGCTTGTAAAAATGAACTGGCTATTTGTATCATTCTTTCTGCTCTGACTTCTCTTCTGTGTCCAAATGCATACTGAATATGATTTTATCTAAATTGGTAATATCCTTCAAGATGACCATCTTTAATAACAGTATTTTTTCTCTGTCATGATCTTCATGAAAATGGCTTATAGATTTCCACTTGGAAAAGGTGTCCACAGGCCAATGTGTTCAGAAAGCACTGGCTAAAATAGTTCTCACTTCTCAGAGCTTTGTGTACACTAATGGGCATAGTTATTTCTTAGAAGACTAACATTTCCTGGCCTCATTTGAGCATGTAATAGTTTTTCCTCAAAATAATGTTAGCTCTTATTTTCTCTGAAACAGTCTTTTGTAAACCACATTACATAATCCTGGCAGTGGAGCCATCATTTTCAGTTATTGATGAACAGGTAAAGACATCCTTAATAAGCAAGAGTTCTATATCATATATTTATCAATTGAAGAGGTCAGTTCAGAGCCGTTGGGTTGGAAAAATTCCACCAGACCTCTGAGCACATAGCACCCCTCCCCTCCTGGAAGAGACAGGTCAGAGAGCTCATAGGCCAGAAGGAAGAGACTGATTAAGCCCCTACTACCTTATTCCCTAAAGAGCAATCAGTTTAAAGGGTGCACTGTTCTACCAATCATATTGTGCCTAGTTGCTGATCCTCTACTCCACCCCTGGAAACTGTATAAAACCTCTCCAAACAAATGCCCCATGTCGGCACCTCTCCTTCGGGTCTGTGATGACTCCAGTGTGCTGGAACAATAAATTCCTCTTGCTTTTGTATCGATCTCCAGCTCTGTTTTTCACTCGAGGTGGGTGTGTCTCTTAGTAATTAAGGCTCAGCAGAGTTTTATACAGCTATAAGCAAAAACCAAGTTGAACAAGCACTTAAATCAAATAAGGAATGCAATACGAATGAGCCTACAGTCAGTGTACTAATTCTGATTGGGTAGACCCATGTCTGTGATACCAAGCATAAATGATAAGTACTGAAAAGAGGAAATAGTAGAAAAAAAGTGCATCTCATTAAAGAGCTCATAATTAGAGTTGGCAGCTGTTTTGTTTATAAAAAGATAGAGGGGATAAGTTCTATGAAGGTGTGGTGAGGTGTGGAGGAAGGCGGTGCCTCCGTGGGCCCATGCTGAGGCATCCATGCCCCCGAGGGACCAGCCACAAGATAGTATAGTATAGAATAGAGTTTATTCAGGGCTTGGGGGGGGGGATAGTTAAGAGGGTAGTAGAAGCAGAGAAAGGCAGAGAGAGGGAGAGAGAGATAGAGAGAGGGGGAAGGGTAGGGGAGGGAAGGGAAGGGAAGGGAAGGGAAGGGAAGGGAAGGGAAGGGAAGGGAAGAGAAGAGAAGAGAAGAGAAGAGAAGAGAAGAGAAGAGAAGAGAAGAGAAGTAGAGGCTGGCCATGAGCATGAGGCGGGGTGGTGGTGGAAGGGAATGTGCCCTGCTCAGTGGGACCTCGTTATTCGTGGGGTTCAAGGAGGACCAAGCCTGAAAAGAAAATGGGCGAGAGAGAGGAGCGAGACCAAGCAGAGTTTTGTCAAGGTCTCAACTTTATTCCAGACACATGTAGCTTTTAAAGAAAAAACAAATGCAGAAAGGAGGGGGAAAGGAAGCTTATGGTCCCCCGGTTGTCATGGTTCAACTATTTTAACAAGCCAGACCATCTG
Organism: Rhynchomys soricoides; assembly: GCA_019843965.1. Taxonomy (NCBI): domain Eukaryota; kingdom Metazoa; phylum Chordata; class Mammalia; order Rodentia; family Muridae; genus Rhynchomys; species Rhynchomys soricoides. The sequence goes on from JADRCH010000014.1 coordinate 2,594,859, forward strand.
GGGCCAAACTGTTTTATGGTCGGTCTATTTCCCGCAGGTGGGAAGGACAGCTTATCTTGTAGAAACACAACTAGTTCTCGGAAGGTCATTAGGGTCAGATTCCCAGGAATGGTGTGAAGGCTCCGGCTCCTAACAGGAATGGGGAGAGAAGGAGGAAGGGAAAGCAAAAGAAAGAGAAAGTAAGAAAGAAGAGAGCAAGGAGGGATCAAGCAGCCCTTTTTATAGTGTTAGGCATACCTGGCTGTTGTCAGATAACTGTGGGGCAGAGCTTAGACAGAATGCTAACAGCAGCCCAACTTGGAAAGGGCATGAATATTATCATGTGTACAAATACTGAATGCATGCATGAGCTAGGTTGGATCCATCTTCTGTTATTTTCTTGTGATGCCATGATTAGTGAGCATGATGCTGCAGACAATAATGACATTACTCTAGGCAAGTAATTGCTATGAGAATTAAAAGATAAAGACAAAAATAGAATGAAAAATGAGAAAAATGAACTTCAAAAAGTGGGAATGTAACTAGACAAATCTTTTGCTTTGTTGAGATTCAGCATCCCAGCCTACAAGGTGGTCCCAAATATTGTTATCCTTTGATAAAAAGTATATTATGTAAAGTGTTTTGCCACATGTGGGAAGAAAATCAATGCTAATAGATTCATTTTTGAATATGCCTGAAGCATCTCTGGAAGGTCAGAGTGATGATGAGGAGGACAGGAAAGTATCAGCTGCAGGAACCTTACTAGAATGGGGGGAAGGGGACTGGAGAGGGCAGTTATAACATAGAAACTTTTTCTATGTTTTTAAAATAGTTTAAAAATTAAGAGTAGAAGCATTGCCTACTTGGAGAAAGAGAAGTGAAAGAAAAGATGTGGTGAGTTACACTGCAAAGTGTGTCACCATCAGAAGGGCTCACAGAAGGCTCACTGAGTGCTGCTTTAGTTCTTCTTAGTTTCAAAATAGGCAGTGTCTAGTTGGGAGTAGATTTTGTTTTCCTCTGAGATGGATGATAAGGAGGATATTCGGGATAATTTAAGAGATTTTTCTTTGAAATTTGGATGCCTATTCTTCAGATATTTTGAGGTATAGTTATAAATCAATATAAAAATGTATCCTCACATTTTCCTCTAAACAGACTGAACAGTGAATAAATAAGGACAACTTATTCTTAATGTCAAAATCCACAAAGGGACATACAGTTGGAACAAATTCTGATATTGTATTGTCACATAGTCAATTATATCTGCTATAGAAGTGTCCCAAGATCTGTTTCATGTGGTGTTATAGTTAACAAGATCACACACATTTGGAGTTTAATGGCATGAAAGGAATAGCTTGAACATAGAATGTCAAGGGATCCTATTATCTGGCTTTTTATTTCCTCTGAAGTTTTCTTTGCTTCTTTGTTTTGGCTTCACCATCGACAGACTGTTTTTTTCAGGGAAAAGTAACCATTGGCCTAACAAGGATATAGTCAAGTCGATTCTGATTTCATATAAGTTAAGTAGAAGAGATGTGCTCCATCACTTTGACAACTAAATTACATGGAACTCAGCAGGAGAACAAGACTGGTTACTTCTCCAAATGAAGCTCATGGTAGTGCAGTGTCATTTAACACATTAAGGGAGTAGATGGCTTGCCATGTGGGCATCCCTCTGCATACACTTTCAGTTTCTTTGACCAAAAAGCTTAGGCACAAAGTTTCATACCACCTTAGGAACACATCTTCTGTATAAGACAAGGACAAATTAGAACAAGATGTTATTTTTAAATTTTACCTTATTACCAATTCTATTTTCTTTGAACATTCAAGCAGGCACAGGTAAGCTCTGGTAAACAGTAAGGCTTAGTGAAATGAGTAGAGTGTATCATGTTGCAAAGACATTTGTTGTTTTTGTGATTGATATAAGGTGTTCAGGGATTTATCATAACTTAATTTCCTGCTGTTGCTATAAGTTTTACAACAAATGTCTTTAAACAAATATATTTTCTCATTCTCAGAGTCTAATATTAAACATATATGGGGTTGGATTTTTCTGGGGTACACAGAGAAGTTGAACGCCAAATTGTGCTGATTTCTGGAGACACTGATGGTGAGGTCAGTCTGTTGATACATTTGCCTTTAAGTTAAATTCACTCAGTTGGGGGTAATAAACCTGAGGTGGGTTTTCTTGCAGGCTCTCGGCAGGCACATTGCTTGTAGGCTTCTTTCACACTTTCGTTCTTTTCCCACCCACTTTCCAACATCTTCTAGAACAGGAAATTCAATCTGTGTCATGTGTCATGATTCGCACCTTTTAGGCAGAGAAATGGGCGGCCACTTGGATAATCCCATATCAACTCCATATTTTGAGATACACAGCAATGATTATATCTAAATATGCCTTTCTGTACACATGGATAGGTCTCAGACAACAGAATATCTTTGGTGGTATTAATGAGGATTATGCTTACTTTAAGGGTTGGATCCTGCTGGGCAGTGGTAGTACATGCTTTTAATCCCAGAAGAGAGGCAGAGACAGGAGGATCCCCAAGTTCAGGACAGCCTGGGCTACACAGAGAATTAGTCTTAAAAAACTGAGAGGGTATTTGGTATTTTGATTGGGAAAAGATCTTTACCAATCCTACCTCAGATAGAGGGCTAATATCCAACGTACACAAAGAACTCAAGAAGCTAAACTCCAGAGATCCAAATAACCCTATCAAAAAATGGGGAACAGAGCTAAACAGAGAATTCTCAACAGAGGAAACTCGAATGGCTGAGAAGCACCTAATGAAATGTTCAACATCCTTAGTCATCAGGGAAATGCAAGTCTAAACAACCCTGAGATTCCACCTCATACCAGTCAGAATGGCTAAGATCAAAAACTCAGGGGACAGCAGATGTTGGTGAGGATGTGAAGAAAGAGGAACACTCCTCTATTGCTGGTGGGAATACAAGCTGATACAACCTCTCTGGAAATCAGTTTGGCGGACCCTCAGAAAAATGAACATAATACTACCTGAGGACCCAGCTATTCCACTCCTGGGCATATACCCAGAAGATGCTCAAACATGTAATAAAGATACATGTTCCACTATGTTCATAGCAGCCATATTTATAATAGCCAGAAACTGGAAACAATTCAGATGTCCCTCAACAGAGGAATGGATACAGAAAATGTGGTACATTTACACAATGGAATACTACTCAGCTATTAAGACCAATGACTTCATGAAATTTCAGGCAAATGGATGGAACTTGAAAATATCATCCTGAGTGAGGTAACTCAGTCACAAAAGAATGAACAGGGTATGTACTCACTGATAAGTGGTTATTAGTCCAAAAGTTCTAAATACCCAAGAGTCACTTCATAGCAACCATAGGGCTGAGTGTGAGGTCCCAGGTGGAGGATTTGGAGAAAGGACTGAAGGAGCTGAGGAAGTTTGCAGCCCCAGGGAGGAGCAGCAGTGTCAACTGGCCTGACCTCTCGATGCTCCAGGAGACTGGATCACCACCCAAAGAATATACATGGAGGGACCCATGGTGCTGGCCACATATGTGGCAGAGGAGGGTCTTGTTAGCCATCAGAGGGAGGAGAGGCCTTTGGGCCTGAGGGTGTTAGATCCCCCAGTATAGGAGAATGCCAAGGAGGGAAGCCAAAAGTGGATGGGTGGGTGATTGGGGGAGGGGGGAGAGAATAGGGAGGTTCCAAAGGGGAGATCTGGAAGAAGGGAAACATTTGAAATGTAAATAAAGTATGAAAAAAAAAAAGAAAAAATATATACATATATATCTCACCTCATTAAAAATTTACTGGATAAATAAATAAATAAAACTGAAAAAAAACCTGAGAGAGGTTGGAAGGACAGAGAGAGTGAGAGTAAGGGGATAAGGAGAGAGAGAGACAGAGAGAGAGAGAGAGAGATCCTAGTAGGTATAGCTGTAGTGTTCGAGTATTGTTAGGGTGTTTAATTTTCAAGCAGAGTTAACTTAGTACTGTTGTACTAATTGATGTTTATCATCCCCCATACATTTTAAGATAAATATGTTGATGACTAGGTATAGCCCTCATTTTGTGTTGCCTGCAGAGTACTAATGGATTGCCCCAGTATCTTTTGTGAGATATCATTAGTTTCTGCCCTGCATGTCTTTTACATGCAATTTTAACATTGTACAGGTATCATCTTAGAGAGAGCTATCCGTGTTTAAGCAATGGGTCAAGTATCATGGAAAAGATAGTATTATAGATGCCCTTGAAAGCATGTTTAGGATTTGGAACTAGCAATTAAATAATAATGATATCATAGAATAAGTAAAGAAAACTTTCTCAGAAGCAATTTTACCTGGAAAAGAAAATGTTTTCTGGGGAATGAAGGCCATCATTGATGCCATCCTATCCGTTGCTTTTATGGACTTGGGATCCACTTGTGCCATTAAAATTATTAAAAATCCCCTCAACACTTTCATTAGATGTTAAAATAATATATCAGATTATATATATATATATATATATATGCATTATTTACTAAAAAACTATTAAAACACTAATTTCCTTAAAATAAAATAAAAGATGACTGATCCATTGTGCAATTTAAATTAGCACATTTTGTAAAAAGTACCTAGTCTTTACAAAACTAAAATATTTTGTGACAAGAATGTAATTGTTTAAAATATTGAAAGTCTTAATGTAATACAGTGCCTGACTCAAATCTACTTTTATAGTGAATCTCTCTGAATACCATATATCATCAGCATTGAGACATGGTCATCTTGTTCTTTAAGATGGTGAAATGTTTTGGTTCTTGGAGTCTCTGAAAATTTGTCAGCAACAAAGATGTTGCCCTTGAACAACAAGAAGCATTTTCACTTAACATCAGTAAATATCTACTGATCACCTGATAAATACCAACCACTTTTCTGTGGTAAGTACTGGACAAAGAAGACAGTGAGAGACAGGAATCCCTCCCTCCCAGTGCCTCCATTTACACGAGAGAAGGCTGATCTTAAAAGGAAACAAACATGATTTCAGAGAGTGATTGTTGCTATGACCAAAACAAAGCTATGGTAGAGATGGGACTCTTCTGTTTAGGCACAGGGTGATAGAACATTTGACCAAGGCAGTAATCAAGAGTTACAGAATGTGTAGCTCTATGAAGTACTGAAAAGATCATTGCACATTGAGGAAACAGTATGTGTACAGACTTGGGCATTGTTAGTGATATAATAGGTCACCTTGGAAGCCAGAAAAACACACGAGGAAGAAACATATAGATAGGCAAGACCTATTTCATTAGAGGCTTTTTAGAATGTGGTTAGAATTTTGTGGTGTATTCTAAATATCATTTTAGGATTCTAAAGAAGTTACATTAAATTCAATCTGTAGACACTTTTAATTCCAAAGATATGAGGAGAAAGACCATTGACCAAACTCATCATGGGCAAATTAGTTAAAGGAAGCAATTAATTAAAGTAAGCTTTGTTATTGGCCTACCTGAACTGCTTCTCTCTGTGTAAGTGTCAGAGTGCTCAGCAGTGGATGTGAGGAAGTCAAGACTTTTACAGCTCAGGGGAAGACAATTTCTAAGTGGAGAATTTGACAAGAAAAATAAATGGGGTTACAGGAGCAGAACATAAGCATAGCAAGTTAGTCCCTTCTGCAACAAAGACATGTTTTCAAGGTGAGCTAAACTATATAGTCATAACAACAGGTAGTCATATAATATTTTGAAACAAGCATAGGGCTGCAAGATGGTTATAAACAACTTTTGAAACAAAGACATAATTGCCATTCCTGGAACAGGCAGTACAGAACCATTTGTAGTTAAGGTGGGACATTGCCCAATACTAGAAAAAGCAGATGTTTAATCATAAACAAGGAACCTGGTTTTGTCTCTACTATGAGACAGCTTTTAAGTGTAAGACAGAGGCAGGCTGGTTCTTTAGCACCACTCCAGTGTTCAATAAAGAATGTCCTATAAAAAGAGCAAGGAGAGAAGAGGGCTTGCATTCAGGAGAGTGTTCCATTAGGGCAGAAAAGACAGCAGAAGGAATGATGAGCAGTCATTGGCTTCAGGATGGAGGTAAAACTCACATTAATTTTCCCTTCAGCCTTATTAAAATCCATTTCTTTACCTGACCACTTCTCTAACTTGTCAAATTCCCTTTGAAATATGATCCAATCTTTCAAGCTCTCAGTACTCTTTGCACGTTTTGTCACATACATCCTTAATGAGTATCCTCTCTCCTAGACATCATTAGAGCATATTAATCATATCATAAGTTATTGTAGTATTGTAGTAACCTACAAAGCTGAAGTTTTCTAGAATAAACTCCATTGTATATTCAAGAAGAAAATTCATGAAGCTTATATGTGTGTGTGTGTGTGTGTGTGTGTGTATAGTAAAGCATGGCACCCAGACTTATCAAAAATGTTCATGCAAAATGTATTTAATACTTCTCTTTCTACTTCCCAATCTGTGCCCCTCCAAAGACATCTTTGGTTCCTGGTTGTTGAGTAGTTATGAAGTATTAGTGATGTCACATTGCTCCTATTAATATAATAAGTATAATATAGGGTGAGTGTGACTATGTGCTAATTTTGCTCATTATGATGCTTTTGAATAGATAATAGGATGTCAGTAAGACAAAAACAACATTTGGGACATAGACATTGAATTAAGAATGATAATGATTTGCACACAAAGTTCATTATAGAGGGAATTTTGTGGACCTGCCAGTAAAGACAGAGAGACTCTTGCCTGTTTTTAAAACTTGGAACTTTTGCTTGGACTATTTCCTAGCTAGCTCTCTTTTTAAACCTGAGTATTATAGTCCATGCCCTGCCATTTGTCTTTTCCTTTCTCTATCCCTCAGCCCCAGTATGTCTGTTTTTGTCCATGTCCCACTAGGTAATCTCCCACCTCTGTCTTCTCCCATCATCCTTTTCTCCCTACCTGGAAATTCTGCCTTCCTCTTCCTGTCCAGCTATTGATCAATCTTTGTTAAAGCCAATGAAAGAAAATCTTAGTCATGTGAAGAAGGAACAGATATTTAGATATCCTTGCCAGCACCTCCTGGTGTGGATGTAGCAATTAACAATTGAGAATACAAGGACACACTGTCATAGCCAGTTCATACAATGTGGGGGGAGGGTTGGTTACCCAAACAGTTCTTAATCTTTTAAAATAGACAGTACAGCAGTTGATCAGGTGGTCTGAACTCATCCTCTAGAAATTACATCTGGTTGCTGAAACACCTCTACCAATGTTGCTAATGTTGCAATATCCTAATTACATGGTCCCTAGATTTCAATCAGATAAAGACCTTACTGTTAAGATCACAGTACTTCAAGTCACTGATACTGACCATGGATTGATGTTTAGGTCTAAGGGAAGCTCTCACTCCTGAAATCTGCTTTGATACGTTCAAATACAGAACCTAGGAACCAAAACAAAAACACTCAAAGCAGATGCACAGATAGGTTTCTGTTTATCTATCGATGTCTTGGGGTCTTTGTCTTCCATGTATCAACTACCATCTTCATTACCAAAATATAATTTGCTAACAATGGAGACAGTAGAAAAGACTTCTAACCCTTGCTTCCAGTTTTAAGTCTCCATCAACATATTGCTTACTTCTAGACTTCTTTTTACCACATCTAATGTAACCAAGGAGATTTATAATACTGTCAGCTACTTAGATGCAGTGAATACTTGAGTGCATTTCAATTCTCATTATCTTCATATAGACAATCTATTTTTATGCTACTCAAAGCTACACCTAATATACTGCCTTTTAATATCTCAAGAGCCTAACTGGTCAGTATTATATCCACACTCTATTTAAATACCAGTAAAATTGAGGTTTGGGAAATTAATATATATAACCACAGTTTTATAATGTGTTCTTTGACTATTTATCTTCAATTCTTCATGCTATATTATGTTGGAGACTTTTACTGTGCCTTAGATGTAACCTTCTTATATTTGCAACATATTTAATGTATTTTATCTTTTGCATAGATCTTTTTTCTTTAATCACATCTATGTTTAAATATATAATTGAAGTTCTTATGTACAGAATTAAGTACAGAATTAAGTCAATTGATCAGTACACTATTCACTCCAAGGAAAAAAGAGAAGCTAATGTCCTTGTCAGCTTGGCTTCTGGTTAGATAAACTTATGGCATTTTCTACAAGCATGGGGGATGTCCTCTGTCATTAGCAGAATGTCCCTTGCTAAGGGTTTTCTAGAGGTGGAGAGAACCAGGTGTCTACAAACAGTGTTGCCTGGGCATGCTGCAGAAGAACAACTGAACATTTATAAACTGACTCATCTCAAATACAATTATGTCGTTTGAATGAATCTCAAGTAGAAATATAAAAAGTCAATATTTTTTCCTTTGTCCTTGCCAAGTTGAAATGTTATGGCCACAATATGTTCATAAGTAGTCTCAGCCTTTCTACTGTGTTGTTGAAATTATAGCCACCTTTGAAGCAGTGAAAATGCCTGGTTTAATTTCAGTACTTATAAATCAAAATTAAGCCTAGGAAATTCAACTTATAAATAGCTTTAGTGAATCCAGCTGTTTTTATTCTAAAGGCACTCTCAGATCAATTTGCATTGGGGGTTAAGGGACAAAGGAATTGTCTTTCTGCCCAGTCAGTTTAGAGCAGGCAGCAGGCTTTGAAGGACTCAATAGGGAACAGAAGAGCAATTAGTTTTTCAAAGACAAGGAAAGATTTCATGGCTAACACAGGAAATAAATAAATAAATAAATAAATAATTTACCCGTATAGTGATGGTTTTGTTCTGTAGAAAGTTTGTAGGATTAAATTTAAGATTGGAGATAAAATGGATATTTGATGTTACCTCAAAGTCAAAAAGAGAAAAAATGTAATCACCCCCTCCCTCTATCAAACGAACAATACACCCTTTGGCAAAATTGGTGTGGTGTTTCTCTCTGAACTTGGGTCTAACCTAATGACATGATGCATCTTCAGTGCTAGCCTTGTAAAGAACAGGGACAAATCAGCCATGAGTTGTTCCATTAGCAGCTATAAATGATTTCACTGAGAAAGTTGAACAGAATTCATTAAGTTTTTGTTGTATATCAAGTGTTTGTAGGAAGCAGTTTAGTAGCTGCCTTGGGATTGTTGTGGACTTCCCTTGTTGTGGCTGCACAGAGTGATTAAGTGGGACTCTGGACTCAGAGAAGGTAAGACAATTTACCTGAGTAGACACAATGCATCAAATTAGAAGGACATTGTGCTAATCTTAAATTTCCCTCAAATCCCTGAAATCTATTCTCTTTAATCTAGTATACTAACTTCTAGAATGTCATGATTTTCAGGAATAAGTTTATATGCCTGTAGTTGGTACCTGCAGACCCTAACTCTCAAAATCCTGTTAAGTTATAGGGATATGTAAAATCTGCATTTAAAAAAATGTATCAATCATCTTAAAGTGAATTAATAATCAGAATTGGATTCTATCTACTATTCTTTTTCATGTTATGCTTTACTGTCTTAGTAGTGTATTGATGATTTATACACTGTCTCAAAGAAAAAGAACCAACCTAGTTTTCCATGAATCGATGATTGAATAATGAAAAGCTGGTGTGTATATATAATGGGATTCTATGCAACTCAAAAGAAAAAGAAACAACTGTAGAAAGCTTAAAAAAGAAAAAACAAAAACAAAAAAAACCATGTTCTCCCTCATACACAGATTCCAGCCTATAATATATATGTCTAAAGATGTGTGCATGTAGGGACAGAAAGACATGACACGGAGCAGAAGACAGGATGCAGGTAGGTGACAAGGAAGAGAGGGAGGATGCAGGTAGGTGACAAGGAAGGGCTGAATCTGGATAAAGAACTGCTGAGCCCTTAAAGTGCTTAGACAGCTGATTGGTTTTCTGGTTTCATCATCACCATACATGTTGGGGGGGTGGATAAATGAATAAAAATATACTTGCTAGTGACAGTGGAAACTTGATCATGAAGCTTCGCAGCTTCAGAATGGAGACTTTATCTGTATAGAAGTTCATCGAGATTTATGGACTTTGGTTAACTTCAGTGTGGCTTTTTTAAAAAACTTGTATAATCTTTAGAATAAAGTTTTAACAAAAATGGCGCTGATATTGTACAGTAGAAAGATCTGAATTGGTTTATTTAGAGTGTGTATTTCAGCAGTGTGGACCTGTTGGTTTTTGTGTTTATGGTCATGCATTTTGTTCTTTGAACTCTATTTGGCCCATTGCATCAATTGTAGGCAGGAAAACCTACAATGACCACATTTAAAAGGACCCCTGGGGAAAGCCAGGAGGCAATTAGAGCAGCAGTTAAAGCTTTGCCTCTCTCTGTCCAGGGGACCTATCCTTTGCCTCCTTCAGATATGGTTTGGTGGAACTGGTTTAAATACAAATTTTGTTTCCGGTCGGTTAGGATCTACTACTTTGACATTTCATAATACTCTAGTTTTTTGTTTGTTTGCCACAACTGAAGTCTTTTCAAGGGCTCAGGAGATTTCCTTTACTTGGTTTTGTTTTGGCTTTTGACATGCTATCAAAACTCTTGCCCCACCAGCATCAGCATGTGGCAGTCAGTGTGGGTACAGGAACAGAAGTAGTTGGCATCTGGTTTCCTGTCTCTGAATCCACTGGTGGCCAGTCACTGATGACTTAACATTTCCTATTAATAAAATCTACTTATGGATTTTTCTCTTTCCTAAATTTATCTTTTAAAATTAAATGTGAAACTCGTAGATTGTCACACTTAGAATGCTTGACTGGTATTCACGAAGTGAATTTTTGACTGGCAGATGAAGGGTGATTCATCAAGATTCTTTCTCTTTTTTCTAGCATGGAAAACTGAGGAGGACTGATTAGAAGGGATCTGAGAGACTAAGTACAGGTGACTGACACTGTTTGGAGAGGCCCATAGGGACAAAGAGAAAAGGAAAACAGGACAAACCTCTCCTTAATTTGTAACTTCAGGTCACTATTTCTGACAAATTTAATGAGACTGCAAAAATAGCTGTTTGTTGACGGGTTGTAAAAAACAGGAATGAAATGATGAGTGATGATGAATGAATTTGATTCACTGTGTTTTATTGGATTGAGATGTGGCTTTCCACACTCTGATTAGAATTTTAAATATGTCTGAAAATTAAAATGAAATAGAAGTTTTACTTTAAAAAAAATCTTCATAGAGTAGCTTTTCAGACAGACTGGAATGCTTTGACCTTGAAAAACTAAATGGAGAAGCTAAAGGCAGCATGTGATGCAGATACCTGTTATCATATAAATCACAAGCTACTGTGTAGCATAACGTTACAATAACAAAGAAACAGCCAGAAGATGTGAAGGCAATTTATGTATACAGGTGACATGTATAAAACAATGATGCCATCTATAATAATATTCAAAGGCATTTTTACTCCTTCTGTGAGCAGAGTCTGCCCTTCTGACGTAGGAGTATTCTGACAGTGAGCTCTAAGACAAGACTGTATATAACTATTGTCTAGCAAATCATAGAGGTTAGAACACAGGCTGGATTTTATAATTCTTTGTAAATATGAAATATTGACAGTTTAGAATTCTGATTACAGTTGGTATTGAAAATATTAGCTGGTGGAAAACCTCAGATGGTTGTATAAAATTGTTAGTCTACCCTTCTTTTAGAAACAAGTTTTTGTACACATTGTGATGGATAACACTCTTAAAAAATAACACACCTTCTCCTTCAGACTTCCTCCAAGGTACTCTTGACAAGCACAGAGACGGAAAATCTTCCCTTTTCCTACCTCCAAGCTTTTTATTATTTATTAAATAGATTTATGAGAAAATAAACAAAAACAATGGACAACAGCAAAAACTGCAACAACACACCACAGTACAAGAAGAAGCAATTGTGCTAAACATAGAGACAAAAGATAAACCAAGGACTCCTGCCTGGAAATCCAAGTACCTTTGTAAAGACTCTGGGGAGCCTTTAGCTTTCTGGAGACCCCCGAGTGAACACCACGGAGTCGGGGATCTAAGCAATCAGCAAGACGATTTTATTATCCCAACGCATTGGGGCTATACCACACCCAAAGGAGAGGTCTCAACCTCCGTGACCCATTTGGCGAGACTTTATACAGTTTGCACAGCAACTGCTACTATGTGCAATGTGATTGGCAGAACAGTGTGACTTTTAAACTGGTTGGGCCTTAGGGAATGTGGTGGTCAGGACTCCCCTTGTCTGTAGGTGACCAATGGCTAACCTGCTCTGCAGACTGTTTACATCCTCTGGGCGCCTACCCTACCTGCAGGTGGTGATGGTCTTCCCCCATCTGCCTCTCCTACCCTCAGGTGCCTGAATGGTTATCGCCCACCTGTGGTCTGAGGAATGCAATTAGTCTCTCACTTCCAAAAGGAAGAGGTGCCTACTTAGGAGCTGTGACCTTTATCTTCTAGGAGGGGGAAGTGTCTGGTGGAGTATTCCAAAGTTACTGAGCTGATTTCGTCACCTTTCTCGAGCCATTATTTTTTGAGTTCATCTTCGTGGTACTGAGAATTTGGAGGTAGGATCTAGTTGTCCACATGTCAAGTAACATTGTCCTTATATACACAAGTGATTACACACACTAGGCTCAATTCTCAGAATGAAACTGTTACACTGATCTCACTTTCAAGCCTGTCGTTTGTGTTAACCATTTAACATTTCTAAGAGAAGACAGCAATTGCTATAGTGAGTTTTACAATTATATTCTTTGTCTGCCATGATATCAAATCCAAGGAATCCTTGTTGATACCACTAAAAATCTGACTGTACCTGGGTGCTGGGGGCAAAATAACTCCATTTAAAATGACCTGTCATTCAGTTTATGCCCCTGTCACACACAGGGGCATGGAGAGAAGCATGGAGAGAGCCTAAGAGCACAGCAGTTGCTGAAGTCCTGAAAGAGGGCTCTGTCTGCTGCCAAGCCTCAAATACATTCAAATACAAAGTCATTCAAATACAAAGGAGTGAATGCAGGAGACATCTACTCACCAGGTTGAGATGGTGTGCAGATTTGGGGCAATTATTTAACATGGGAATTTGGACAGTAGTTCTTTTGGCCTCAGGACAGCTTTAGATTCATAGAAAAGGATTTTTTGGTAGGGGTCCGGATTTATGACTTATATGGAGAAAGGAGGGAGTTAAGCAAACAGGTTACTGTGAAGAAAAAGCACAGATGAGCCTGGGCCTTTCCCTTCCAAGATGATTTCAACCACACCTTGCCAATATCCTGGAATACAGTAGAAGGGGCAATTCAGAAAAGCCTAGCATGAAACCAATTATACATAACCTGGCTGAAATTTGCTTCAATGGAGCACAGTCCCTCTCTATAATAGGAATCAGGGGATTCTTGGTGTTGGTATAAAGACTCTGATTTCTACATGGTTTGCAGAATCCCCATATGGAGGTTCCCTGAGTGTCATCGCACCTATTGTTTTTGCTTCTAGGCTACACAGACTCTTATCCATAATCCTTTCAAGAGTGTACCTCCTATAGAGAAATGCATTAAGTGAAGAAATATTCTACCATCTCAAACATTCACCTTAACCCTCAACAGGGTTGCCTGGGATCTATAATTAAGAGGGAAAAAAGCCCTTGCCCATCCAAAATAACTTTCACTAACATTGTCAGAACAGTCACACAGTTTACTTTCTGAGCCAGCCTGATGAATTCAGTATGTCATTTTTAATGAGCTCAGTTATCTGGTTTCCCAGACCACAACAGATTAGAAACAGTAAAGGGAGAGCTAAGAGGCACAGTGACAGCCTAAGTGACAGTGGAAAGCTTGACATTGCAGAAGAGGAAAATAAAAACTGAGTAGGATAGAACTGGATAACCATATCTAGTCATAAATGCTCACACAGATGACCATTGCACCAAGGGAAAATAATATGTCAAACAACATCAGAAAGTCAGTAACTAGTATATTTTATAAATGAATTTATCTTATATTCATATATACATATAAATATGTATGTACACACATATTTATAATATATGTATATACATACATTTAAAATATATGATATATGGATATATATTAACAATATACATAAATATATATTTATATGTATAATATATATTTATAAGTACATATCTTACATTAGAGTATTAAATAAGCATTAGCTTTGAGTACCTGAAGAGTTCAGTATCCTTGTCTAGGAAATGCCCAGGTAAATGAGGTGTTAATAGTTCCATCTTTAAATATCTAACTGACTTCCTCTGTTGGGCTTGAAATAGTCTCACTAGCCACAATCAGTTAGGTATCTTGCTATAAGAGGACACACCCAAATACAATTCTAACAAAAGGTGTTTCCTCTTTCTCTTCAGTGCTAACTGGCAGTTCTGTGTTGAGAAAAGGGAAGAATTTGAATAGACTACCTAATTATGGGAGTGTACATAGACTTACAATGGGGTTTCATTTTTACTAAAGGCAACAAACTCTAAAACATTCATTCTCAGTTATGTGCATAATATAGTAGGTGCTTCTCCCAGTCAATCCACCAATGTTTGCAAAGCCTTTCTGGAGGGAGAGTTCTCATTTCCTTGATTGGATAACAGTTCCTACCTTCAAAGTTTAATACTGTAGTCTTCTCACTGGGGAGGTAAGGAAGGTGACAGAGACAGTGGAACCAAGGCCTTTCTAGGAAATTGCAGGGCAGATTTTGTTAGATCTCATCTCTTACTTATAATTGTAATGTGGTTTAATGTAGCATCATATTTACTTTTAAAATTTGTTTCCTGTTACCTATTTAAAAATGTGATATTTCTGCAGATGTATAAAATACTGGGAACAAATGGGCTGCCTGATGTGTTTATAAAAATGATAAGAGATATATCTGTTCTATGGGTGAGTGGGTGAGGTGTGGTGAGGGAGGGGTTAAGGAAGGGTGTACCTCAGCCAGCCCATGCATAGGCATCCTTTCTCCCGGAGCGACCAGACACACCATGGTATAGTATAGAATAGAGTTTATTGAGAGCATGGGGAGGGGAGTTAAGAGGGTAGTAGAGGCAGAGAAAGGTAGAGAGATGGAGAGAGTAGAGAAGTGGAGAGGCTGGCCATGACCACATGAAGAGGGGGGAAAGGGTGTGGGGAGGGGGGGAAGGCAAGAGAGCAAGAACAAGAGAAAAAGAGAGAGAGAGGCAAGCAGCCCGTTTTATAGTGGGCCAGGCCCACCTGGCTATTGCCAGGCAACTGTGAGGAGGAGCATACATGGCTGTTGCCAGGTAACTGTGGGGTGGAGTTTAGACAGAATGCCAACACTGCCTTTTCCCTGAATTCTCAGTGTGATATTGCAGTAACATAGCTAATTCCCTTTCATAAATATGACAGTCTGTTACCTCCCAAGATGGTCACTCAGAGGCTTGAAGTTTGGAGGAACTCATTGTCATTTGCAACTGCAGCTTCAAATCAACATGTAATCAGATAGTAGCAATGGAATCTGGCCAGAAGCATCTTCAGAAACTGGTGTAGACACAAATGCATTGTTTGAATTTGTTCTCTGAAGTGACTCAACTCTACCTGGTATAGGGAGATAGCTGATTCTGGTATTCGCTGCGGCAGTTTGGTTGTTTGTTTTTTATGTTCCAATAGTCAATAGTTGTGTCCTTACATAACACACAGAAATAAAATGTTTATTTTTTGATGGAAATTTATTTATCAGATTTCCTTTTTTAAAAAAACAAAAACACTCTGTGTGTGTTTATGAGTATGGGCATACATGTATCCTCTGTCTCTCTTTGTCTCTCTCTCTGTCTCTGTCTCTCTCTCTCTCTCTCTGTTGTGCGTGTGAATGTGTGTGCATACTCTCCTGCTCACATAGGTAGTGGTCAGAGGATATAAACTTGAGTTTCAGTCTTCACCCTCTGTCTTGCTTGAGGCAATGTCTTTTGTTGGCCACTGCATGCCAGGCTTCTGCAGATTCTATCTCCACCTCCACCTCTCCACACCTCACTTTTTTTTTTAAAAAAAAAACGATTTATTTACTTTATGTCTATGAGTACACTGTAGCTGTCTTCAGACACACCAGAAGAGGGCGTCAGATCCCATTATGGATATGTGTAAGCTACCAAGTGGTCATTGAGAACTGAACTCAGAAACTCTGGAAGAGCAGCTAGTGCTCTTAACCACTGAACCATCTCTCCAGCCCCTGACACCTCACTTTTATGTGGATTCAGGGCATTGGAATTCAGGTCCTAAGAATTCTGTGGCAAGATGTACCCTTAAGCTTTCGTTTTTTTCGAGACAGGGTTTCTCTGTGTAGCCCTAGCTGTCCTGGAACTCAATCTATAGACCAGGCTAGCTTCGAACTCAGAAATCCACCTGCCTCTGCCACCAAAGTGCTGGGATTAAAGGTGTGCGCCACCACTGCCCAGCTCCCTTAGAGCTTTCTTAAAAGGTTCAGTTGCAGCCTGGAGAAACACCTTGGTTTACTCAAAGACACATGTTCTAAGTACTCGGGCTGTCTCTTTTTCATAATTAGTAAACTTGTAATTCCTAAGCCCAGACATGCAGTATTATTTTTAATATTAGGAGTAATATATGTCATCTATAAAATAAACCAGAGGTCTTAGACTCAAATGCCCATCAGGTAAGAGGAATGGTAAAGGTGAGCTGGAACGTGATAAGCAAGTTGAGATTGTAATTCAGAGTATCATTCCCAACAAATTACCTGGGAATGTTTTCATGGTTGTTTTCTTACATAATGTATGGGAGGTATAGAAATTAGCTGTAAACTCACAGACAGTAATTTTCTACATTGGACAGTGCAAGGCAACAGAGAAATAAGCATCTTAGAAGAAGGGGTAATAAATAATTCCATGTTTAGAAACCAGACATTAGGAAGAGCCATCTGACTTCTAGGAGTGTTCATAGAATCAGGATGTTTCTTCTTTTAACTTGGTTACACTCGAAATTATACACGAAAGCAGAAAACAGATGAGTGGTCCTAATGAGATCATCTGAAACTTAGATATTAAATCTGCTACAATTTTCTAGAAACATTGGGACCGTATGGCTTGTCTTTCTCTAACAGGTTTAAGCTCAGAAATAAAAAAAAACTCGTACAAGCTATCCAATTAGTATTTCAAGGAAAATATTGACAGGATAAACAGAATTAGGAACATGATGATATATAAATGGGATCTGCAGAAAAACAAGACCAGATACTACTTTTGTTATTCTCCCTGAGCTGTTAGTCCTGTATGTTTTGGGAGATACTGAGAAAAGGGGCAGTGGAACAGAAATAAATATATTCTGAAATAAGAGTATGAAGACTTAATGTCTGAATAAAATGGATAATTTGAAGATGTTCTGGCAGTGAGAAAATAAATTGGGAGAGAAATAAAATATTCCTAATTTAAGTCCTATCACGTTGAAAGGCCAAAAAGACCAACTATAGAGGCAAGTGAAATATGAGTACATGATATATTCCTTGATATTGTGAGACCTTGAGAGACAAAGGGCAGCCGATGAACCAGACCAGGAAACATTCCAGACAGTTGGAAGGGCCAAAGATAACCATTATAAAATGAAAAAGTGGAGCCAAGGGCAGATATGCCTCAGACCCCACACAATGGACAGAATTCTCAAATTGTCAAAGACAGGCTGAAGCCACAGGTGGGTGGTAACAGGCTGACATTACCACCACGAGCCTCCAATCATAAAAATAGGTCAAAATTAATCACCAATGAGAGCCTACCCTTTCATGCTTTTGCCAAGCTCTGCCCCAGAAAAGTGTATAAAAAGCATGTACCTTGCTAACCCGGGGTCACCATTGCCATGTTGGTAGGGTGGTCCCAGTGCACTGGATTCAATAGACCTTGTGCTTATTGCATCGTTCTCAGTCTCTGTGTCTTTGTGGGGTGGGCTGCCCAGACATGTGGATTTTCAAGTCCAACAATATATTAGTTTTATTCCTTTGGGGAAATAATCTTTATTATTGGAGAAAGGAGCTAAGCACCAAGAGACAGATGGTGGAATTTGCCAGTGATTACAGGATAAAAGGAATGGAAAACCATATCAAGAAAAAAGCCAAGCTAGGAATACTAAAGATATAGGGGAAAAAAAGCAAATTAAAATGATTATTCTTTGTGTTTATGTTTGAAGTCATTTTTATGAAATAAGCTAATTGCATCTACCTTTAAGAAAAGCATACTATAATATTTGATTGTTTACAATAAACTTTAGAAAACTGTATCTTTTGGGACTGGAGAGTTGCTTGGTGGTAAAGAATATTTGTTAATTTTGTAGGGGACCCAAGTTTCATACCCAGCACCAACACTGGGTGGCTTATAACTGTCTGTAACTCCAGTTCCAGGAGATACAATGTTTTCTTTGAGGTCAATGCCCAAACACACAGTGCACAAATATACACACATGCATCCAAACATACACGTAAAATAAGCCAATCTTTAAAGATGAAAAATAGTTTGAAAATCAATACAATCTTTCATTTTGCCTATTTATTGGCTAGTTATATATTTCTAATCTTCATTTAAAATTCACATTTGCAAGGATGACACAGTTGCTCAGAGGATAAAAATGTCTGCTACTAAGCCTGGTGAGTTTGATCCCAAGGGCCTATGCAATGGAGAGAACCAGCTCCTTTAGTTTGTCCTCTGACTTCTGCAAGTGCCATGCACATGTGTACACATATGCACATGTGCACACTCATCTGAATGTTACTCTAATCTCTAGTTCATGTTTGGTTCACATTATAAGACTCTACCGAGCCTTAATTACTGGGATTCCCTCCCACACCCCCAGTGAACAATATGAAGCCAGGGATCGATGCAAAAGCAAGAGGAATTTATTTTTCCAGAACACTGGGGTCATCCCAGACCCAAAAGAGAGGCAGCGACCCTGGGTGACTGTTTGGAGAGTTTTTATACAGTTTCCAGGGGTAGAACAGAGCATCAACAACTAGGCACAATATGATTGGTGGAAAAATGCATCCTTTAAGCTGATTGGTCTTTAGGGAATGAGGTAGTAGGGACTTAATCAGCCTCTTCCTTCTGGCCTATGTTCTCTCTGACCTGTCTATTCCAGGAGGGGAGGGATGCTTATTTGCTCGGGGGTCTGGTGGAATTTTCCAATGGCTCCTAGTTGACCTCTTCAACATTTGTCTATGAGATAGGAGGAAAATCTCCAATATTATAAATATGTGTACCTAGAATTTTAAATTTTTTATTAATTAAATTTGTTGACAGTTGCATACAGCTTATGAAATTTGGTATCTGCTACTGATTCCTCTTTTTCTGATCACTTCTCATAGTCTTATTTCATCACCAGTCTTCACACACACACACACACACACACACACACACACACCCCTCCATGTCCTTTTCTATCTTTCTGTCTTTTTCATTTCTTTCATGACCCACTGGTTAAAGCAGAACCATCTTTGTGAATTGTATGAAGTGATCCACTGGAACCCGTAGACTCACCACTGTGTACACATCTAAAGAGACAGACTGCCTCTCCTTGGGAATCTATCAGTAGGCAATAGCATTAGGGAGAGATATGTGTGATGAGCCTCACCCCCACTCCATAACTGCATTTTAGACAGTCTAATTTTGCACAGGCTTTGGTGCAGGCAACTGCTCCTATTGTGCCCAAATAATGAATTTCTAAAGGAAGAAAACTTGAAACAAGAAGCAGGCTTTCAAGGTCTTGCTTTAGCTGTTTAATATGGATGTTACACTAGACTTCTGGGAAAACACAACATTTTTGTGTGTGTCATAATCCATACATTGATTATATTTAAATGAGATTGTTGCTTAAGGGTTGCCAGTGTATGTCAGTCTGTGACTTCCTTCAAGGTAGAAAGATGTGTTTAGGTCTTTCCACAACTGTAGTAAGGAGAAACTATCAGATAGTATGTGCTCCCTTGTTCAGTTTTACCAAGTTTTTAAGAATGTATATTGTAAAATTCTTCAAAATTATCACACTTAAAACCTAGTCTAAAATATGATTATGAATTATTACCTATCTGGGTGATTTGTTTCTCTAATTAATGTACACTAATGCAGTTGGTGAGATTCACTGTGATAGGCATAGTAGGTAATATAGCTCAACTAAAAGATAAAGGAAATTGCAGGAAATGAAATGCATAGATGGACAGATTGGCTTGTAGAATAATATCTGATGCCATTAACAAAGATCATTTCACAAAAGTGAACGGTCACAGAAGGTTTCATTTCATATAATAAAGCTCCCCCTTTCCCCTTGCCATTATGAAAGCAATACATCCTTCACACTTGTTTAATTTGAAACTGCTCAGGTAATTTAGCCTCTTCTTGAACCTCAAGGTCATCATTAGGAACAGTAGAATGCAGTGACTTCTTTGTGGCTGCTGAGGTTTGTAAAGTGGTTCCCCCTCCTGATGGACATCTATGCTTTCTAAGTCTTCCTTCTTCATTAAGAAAGCAATTGTTTATTGTTATCATCTCCAGAGTTCCTTCTTAAAGATATCACTTTCCTATTAGAGAAACCTTACTTCCAAGCTGCTAAAGATAAGAATGTGAAATAGCAAAAAACAGAATTATCTTTCTGATAAAACTAACAGATTTCAAACCAGGCTCTACAAAGTGCTTTAAGGTCCAAAATGAATAAGCTTCTGTAGCATATCACTAGCATTTCAGTATTCAGATACTACTTCCCTTGTTTGCTTTCAGATTTTCAGCCATGCCCTGGGGATTTAGGACTGTAGTATAAAGCCCCGCAGGTGTGACCTGTCCTCAAAGAACAGCTCAATGTGCCTTCTCTAAGTAACACATATTGCAGCACAAAACCTCTCATAGGCTCTCACTAGCTGAATAATGAATAAGTGCTTACTACTTACACAGTTGTTTGCAAATCGTCCTAGTATGTGTGGGTATGTGTGAAACTTGTGTACCAATGTGTTATAATGAATGAGGCTGTATCAAGATTTATTAAGACCACTGACATTGTAATTCTCATAATTAACAGAGGTATTTGGGCTATGGATGCACAAGCTATTTTTAAAAAATTATTCTAGCATTAGGGGTTGATTTTCTTCTCCAGTCCTTACAGTATAACATGCACTGTTTCTTAGTCTCTTACCGGACATTTGGAAATATAGCTGCTGAGCACTACCACCCATGTCAGCTTGCTGGGATATGAGTCTGCTCTCCTTGGCTAATGACATCATTATTGCTTGTCACCATGATTCACTGTTGTTTTTGAGCATAATCTTTGGAACAGACCAATTTCTCACTTTGTTCAATACTTAAATTCACTTTCTATTTACTTTCTTTGCACTTAATGAATCAGCGAAGAAATGATTAAGCCTAATTGTTTTTGTTTGTTTGATTTTCACTTTTGTTTTGTTTTCATTTTTAGTAGAGTATAATTTAAATATGTTAGGTGGTAAGCATGATAATTTTAAGACTATTACCAACACCCATCTGTAAGATCTGTTTTCAGTTTATTTTAGGACTAAAGGGATATTGTACCATAAATTGGAGCAAAACTAATGTAAAGGTGGCTTTGTAATATGTGTTATGTGCTAGTACATAGAAGCTACCTAGTCATTTTTCTTCATTCAGGTCTACATGTTGTGACTGGGTTCATAGACAAACATACGGTATCAGGAAATTTTGGGACTCAGGAAGGAAATTACTTCATTTGTAAGTTTGAACCTACCATTCTAATATTATGCGCTAGCCTAAGAACTGCCAGGCTTTGCCTTAAACAGCTCATTGCTGTCAATTTTTGGCTCTTACAGGCTTTGTGTTCTACACATCTCTTCATGGGAGCTTCACAGAGACTCCCTAAGAGATATTCTCAGTCTCTTTAACAATAAACAGATTGGAGCTCTGAAACAATGTGCCATGCCAAGAACCAGTCAGCTGATAAGTATAAGAGTACATACAGACTTTGCAAAGACTGTTATTCATAAATTTGAGCCTAAAACTTACTATCTATTAGTATTTAGTAAATTATGCATTAACATTTATTGGAAAGTTTGCAATTTAAAATCTGCTGACATTCTTGTTCTTAGGTTTCTAATGAAGGTCAATTTTTATCTTTTTTCAAGATATATGCTGTTTTGATTTGGGTGTTTTTGAAAATTACTTGGATTGTTTTTGCTCTGTTGTTGCTTTGAGATAGTCTCGCTTTATAGAAGTTGCCTTTAACCCTGTGATCCTGCAAGTGCCAAGATAATAGAAATGCTGGGCTATACCAAGCCAAACGGCAAGTGTCCTGACTCCCAGGCTTTCTGATTGAAATGTTGGGCATGTTCCTTCACACATACCCAGTTCCTTTACACCCAAAGCAGAATAGGTTGATCTGCTGAATGTCTGTCCTGTTTCAGAAAGCAGGGTTGTAAACACAGGCACTAGGTACTTTCATTCCTCATAAGGTTGACTTCATAATGTTTTTCTTAAAAGAAGAGGTAAGGGTCACCACATTTTTATTTGCTCTAGTGTTCTGAGCAATAATTTATACTTTAGACATTGGGAATACTAATACAGAGAACAAGCCTTGTTTAGCACATTCCCATTATTTTCTCCCTGCTTTCAAATAAGGGTACACGATGTGTAGACAGAGCTATTATTTTAAAGTCTTGGCTGGCTGTTGGCGCTGCAAACAGTCCTTGGGTTACCATAAGTTGTAAACTGTGATAAGAACAAACAAACAAACAAACAAAAGCAAGCAAAGATGTACGCTCACTCTATGTAAAAATGTAAAATAAGCTATTTTATCCATTATTATTCTAAATTAGAAAATTTAGTGGAATAAATGGTGTTCGTCTGCATCCTAACAGCTCAGTACCAGGGGGAGACAATTGACAGAGCTGTGCTACAGATACTACTGAGTCTTGGAGAACCAAGTGATACAGTCTTGAGTCCTGGAATATTATGCTTCTTCCTGTGGCGAATTTTAGTCTTAATAATTTTATTTTATTTTAAAAAGCATTTATGTTTGATATTTTATTGTATAATAAAAAGCATTTTAAGATTTATTTAATTTATATATTTATGCTCTATCTGCATGTATACCTACATGCCAAAAGAAGGCATCTAATCCAATTATAGACGGTTGCAAGCCACCATGTGGTTTCTGGGAACTGAACTCAGGACCTTTGTAAGAACAACCAATGCTCTTAACTGATTAGCCATCTCTCCAAGCCCAGTCTTTACAATATAAACCTAATGTTACCTAAATTTATCTCCACAGTTCCTGAAGTCACCTATTTTGATGTCTGATCCTATTTCTGTTTCACAATGTTCATTAGGTTAGTTTAACAAACATTGAATTTTATGTTTTCTGTGAATTAGGAAAGGAATATTTTATTTTCAAAATTTAAAACTAAGGCACATGAGAAATGAAATGAAAACTCAGTCCTCTCTAGGATGCTGGAGAGTAGCTTGGATAATAAATCTGACCAAAAAAACCAAAAAATCACTTCAAGAAATATTTATTATTTTTACCTAGGTTAACTTTTTAGACATGATACTCAGTATAATATGAATTCATTATCATCTTATGGAAACAAATGTTTATTTTTCTTAAATTTATTTGTAATAATGTTGAACATTGCACCTAATTCCTAAGAGGATGCCATGTGACATCCTAACATGTAGGGCAGTATATTAGAAAGTATGCAAAGGGGCACACAGGGACTGAGGAACAGCTGGGGGAAGGAGCTTTCCAGTTTCCATTTGTGGCAGGAGACCTCTGCCTTAGATCCCAGGGCTCCATAGCCAAATAGTGCCTGGAGAAAACTAGACTCCCAGGAGTGTTGGCAAGCTTGTCTGCTCAGAGGGACACACCTGGAAACCCCAGGACACAGGGACTGAGGAATGGTCTTCTGGTTTCTTTCTGTGGCTGGGGAGTGGATCCTATGACACAGGGCTACATACTCAAATAGTGCCAGGAGAGAGCTGGTATTCCAGGAATGTTGACATACCTTCAAGAACAGGCAGGACCACCACTTATGTTCAAATTCACTGGATCAAGAGGGACCCTTGCATAGTCATCAGGACACAGGAACCAAGGGAGACAATATACTTCTGGTTTCTGTCTATACCACAGAGCTGACACTGTACCATGGCTCTCCAAACCCAAATTCCTCTCAGAGAAAACTGGCCTTCAAGGAGTATTGACACCAAGGCTTGCAGGAAGGACAAGCCACAGTCAGAGAGAGTAAGACCAGCTAACACCAGAGATAGTCAGATGGCAAAAGGCAAGGGCAAGAACATAAGGAACAGAAACCAAAGCTACTTGGCATCATCAGAACCCAACTCTCCCAACACAGCAAGCCCCGGATACCCCAACACACCAGAAAAGCAAGACTCAGATTTAAAATCACATTTTAAGAGGATGAGAGAAGATTTTAAGAAGGAAATAAATAACTCACTTAAAGAAATACAAGAGAACACAGGTAAATAGCTAAAAGCACTTAAAGAGGAAAGACGAAAATCCCTTAAAGAATTACAGGAAAACACAATCAAACAGAAGAAGGAAATGAGCAAAACCATCCAGGTACTAAATATAGAAATAGAAACAATCAAGAAATCACAAAGGGAGAAAACCCTGGAGTTAGAAACCCTAGGAAAGAGATCAAGAGTCATAGATGCAAGCATCACCAACAGAATACAAGAGATGGAAGAGAGAATCTCAGGTGCAGAAGATACCATAAAAAACATGGACACAACAGTTGAAGAACACAGAAAATGCAAAAAAGCTCTTAACCAAAACATCCAGGATATCCAGGATACAATGAGAAGACAGAACTTGAGGATAATAGGTATAGAAGACAGTGAAGATTTCCAACTTAAAGGACCAGTAAATATCTTCAACAAAATTATAGAAGAAAACTTCCCTAACCTAAACAAACAGATGAACATAAATATACAAGAAGCCTACAGAACGCCAAATAGATTGTACTAGAAAAGAAATTCCTCCCATCACATTATAGTCAAAACACCAAATACACAAAATAAGGAAAGAATATTAAAAGCAGTAAGGAAAAAAGGGCAAGTAACATAAAAAGCAGACCTATCAGAATTACGTCAGACTTCTCACCAGTGACTATGAAAGCTAGAAGATCCTGGGCAGATCTCATACAGACACTAAGAGAACACAAATGCCAGCCCAGGCTGCTATACCCAGCAAAACTCTCAATTATCATAGATGGTGAAACCAAAATATTCTTTGAAAAAAACAAGTTTGCAGACTCTGTGTCCACAATCCCAGCCCTACAAAGAATAATAGATGGAAAACTAACAACTAAAGGAGGGAAATTACACCCTAGACAAAGCAAGAAAGTAATCTTTCAACAAACTCAACAGAACATAGCCACACAAACATAAAAATAACATCAAAAATAACAGGAATCATCAATCAGTATTCCTTAATATCTCTTAACATCAATGGATTCAATTCCCAGATAAAAAGACATAGAATGACAGACTGGATCCATAAACAGGACCCAGCATTTTGCTGCCTCCAGGAAACGCACCTCCATGTTAAAGACAAATACTACCTCAAGTAAAGGGCTAGAAAACAATTTTTCAAGGCAAATGGTCCCACGAAACAGGCTGGAGTAGCCATTCTTATATCGGATAAAATCAACCTTCAACCAAAACTCATCAAAAAACATAAGGAAGGACATTTCATACATATCAGAGGAAAACCTACCAAGAAGAACTCTCAATTTTGGACATCTATGCCTCAAATGCAATGGCACCCACATTCATAAAAGAAATTTTACTAAAGCTCAAAGCATACATTGCACCTCACAAAATAATAGTGGGAGACCTCAACAACCCAATATCATCAATGCACAGATCTTGAAATCAGAAACTAAACAGAGACACAGTGAAACTAACAGAAGTTATACACCAAATGGATTTAACAGATATCTATAGAACATTTCATCTTAAATCAAAATAATATACATTCTTCTCGGCACCTCATGGTACCTTCTCCAAAATTGATCATAAAATTGGTCAAAAAACAAACCTCAATAAATATAAGAAGATTGAAATAATCCCATGCCTTCTATCAGATCACTACCAAATAAGGGTGGTCTTCAATGGCAACAACAAAAACAGAAAGCCCACGTACACATGGAAGCTGAACAACGCTATACTCAATGACAACTTAGTCAAGGAAGAAATAAAGAAGGAAATTAAAGACTTCCTAGAATTTAATGAAAATGAAAGTACAACTTACTCAAACCTATGAGACACAATGAAAGCAATGTTAACAGGAAAATTCATACCTCTGAATGCCTTCAAAAAGAAACTGGAGAGAGCATAAACTAGCAACTTAACAACACACCTGAAAGTTCTAGAACAAAAAGAAGCTAATATATCCAAGAGGAGTAGACGGCAGGGATCAAATTAAGGGCTGAAATCAACCAAGTAGAATCTAAAAGAACTATAAAAAGAAAAAACAAAACCAGGAGCTGGTTCTTTGACAAAATCAACAAGATAGATAAATCCTTAGCCAGACTAACAAGAGGGAACAGAGACAGGATCCAGATTAACAAAATTAGAAATGAAAACGGAGATATAATAACAGATTCTGAGGAAATTAAAAAATCATCAGATCCTACCACAAAAGCCTATACTCAACAAAATGGAAAATCTGGATGAAATGGACAAATTTCTTTATAGATACCAAATACCAAAGTTAACAGGATCAGATAAACCACCTAAACAGTCCCATACCCCCTAAAGAAATAGAAGCAGTTATTACAGGTCTCCCAACCAAAAGAAGCCCAGGACCAGATGGGTTTAGAGCAGAATTCTATCATACCTTCAAAGAAGACCTAATACCAATACTCTTCAAATTATTCCACAAAATAGAAACAGAAGGAACACTACTCAATTCATTCTATGAGGCCACCATTACACTGATACCAAAACCTCACAAATACCCAACAAAAAAACTACTGACCAATTTCCCTTATGAATATTGATGCAAAAATACGAAATAAAATTCTCGCAAACAGTTGGGCAGTGGTGGCCCACACCTTTAATGCCAGCATTTGGGAGGTGGATTTCTGAGTTCGAGGCCAGCTTGGTCTACAGAGTATGTTCCAGGACAACCACGGCTACACAGAGAAACCCTGTCTTGAAAAACAAACAAAACAAAACAACAAAAGCAAAAAAAAAAAAATAAATTCATACAAACCTAATCCAAGAACACATCAAAATGATCATTTACGATGATCAAATAGGCTTCATCCCAGGGATGCAGGGATGGTTCAATATCTGGAAATCCATCAATGTAATCCACTACCCAAAACAAACTCTAAGAAAAAAAACACATGGTCATTTCCTTAGATGCTGAAAAATCATTTGACAAAATTCCACATCCCTTCATGATAAAGGTCTTAGAAAGATCAGGAATTCAAGGAGCATACCTAAACATAGTAATAGCAATATACAGCAAACGAGTGGCCAACATCAAACTAAAAGGAGAGAAACTCAAAGCAATCCCACTAAAATCAGCCACTAGGCAAGGCTGCCCTCTCTCTCCCTGTCTATTCAATATAGTACTTGAAGTTCTAGTTAGAGCAATTAGACAACAGGAGGAGGTCAAATGGATACAAATTGGAAAGGAAGAAATCAAGATATCACTATTTGTAGATGATTTGATGGTATACTTAAGTAGCCCGAAAAACCCCACCGGAGATCTGTTACAGCTGATAAACAACTTCAGCAAAGTGGCCAGATACAAAATTAACTCAAGCAAATCAGTAGCCTTCCTATACTCGAAGGACAAACAGGCTGAAACAGAAATTAGGGAAATGACACCCTTCACAATTGTCACAAACAATATAAAGTATCTTGGTGTGACTCTAGCCAAACTATTGAAAGATCTGAATGACAAGAACTTCAAGTGTCTGAAGAAAGAAATTGAAGAAGACCTCAGAAGCTGGAAAGATCTCCCATGCTCATGGATTGGCAAGATTAATATAGTTTAAATGGCCATCCTGCCAAAAGCAATATAAGGATTGAATGCAATTCCCATCAAAATTCCAACTCAATTCTTCATAGACTTAGAAAGAGCAATTCTCAAATTCATATGGAATAACAAAAAACCCAGAATAGCAAAAACTGTTCTCAACAATAAAAGGACTTCTGGGGGAATCAGCCTCCCTGACCTCAAGCTGTACTACAGAGCGGTAGTGACAAAACCTGCATGGTATTGGTACAGCAACAGGCAGGTAGATCAATGGAAAAGAATTGAAGACCCAGAAATTAACCTACACACTTATAGTCACTTTATCTTTGACAAAGGAGCTAATACCATCCAGTGGAAAAGAAACAGCATTTTCAACAAATGGTGCTGGTTCAACTGGAGGTCTACATGTAGAAGAATGTGAAATGATCCATTACTATCTCTTTGTACAAAGCTCAAGTCTAAGTGGAGAATGGACCTCCACATAAAACCAGATACACTGAATCTAATAGAAGAGAAAGTGGGAAAAATTCTTGAACACATGGGCACAGGGGAAAAGTTCCTGAACAGAACACCGATGGCTTATGCTCTAATATCAAGAATTGACAAATGGGTCCTCATGAAATTACAAACCTTCTGTAAGGCAAAGAACACTGTCAATAGGACAAAACTGCAACCAACAGATTAGGAAAAGATCTTTACCAATCCTATGTCCAATAGAGGGCTAATATCCAATATATAACTCAAGAAGTTAGACTCCAGAGTTCCTAATTCCCCTATCAAAAATGGGGAACAGAGCTAAATAGAGAATTCTCAACTGAGGAAACTCATAGGGCTGAGAAGCCTCTAAAGAAATGTAAAGAAATGATGACTAACATCCTTAGTCATCAGGGAAATGCAAATCAAAACAACCCTGAGATTCCACCTCACACCAGTCAGAATGGCTAAGATCAAAAACTCAGGGGACAGCAGATGCTGGAGAGGATGTGGAGAAAGAGGAACACTCCTCCATTGCTGGCAGGATTTCAAGCTGATACAACCTCTCTGGAAATCAGTTTGGCTGACCTTCAGAAAAATGAACATAATACTACCTGAGGACCCAGCTATTCCACTCCTGGGTATATATCCAGAAGATGCTCCAAGATGTAGTAAGGGCACATGTTCCAATATGCTTATAGCAGCCAGTTTTATTATAGCCAGAAGCTGGAAACAACCCAGATGTCCCTCCACAGAGGGATGGATACAGAAAATGTGGTACATTTACACAATGGAATACTACTCAGCTATTAAAAACAATGACTTCATGAAATTCACAGGCAAATGGATGGAACTTGAAAATATCATCCTGAGTGAGGTAACTCAGTCACAAAAGAATGAACATGGTATGTACTCACTGATTAGTGGATATTAGCCCATAAGTTAGAAATAGCCAAGATTCACTTCACAGAAGCTGTTGGGCTTAGTGTGAGTTCCCAGATGGAGGAGTTGGAGAAGGAACTGAAGGAGCCGATGGAGTTGGCAGCCCCATGGAGAGAGCAACAGTGTCCACTGGCCTGACCTCCTGATGCTCCTGGAGACTGATCCACCAATTAAAGAATACACATGGAGAGAACCATGGTGCTGGCCACATACATGCTAGAGGAGGGTCTTGTTAGCCATCATTGGGAGGTAAGGTTCTTGAGCCTGAGAGGGGGAGCAGATAGGTGGATTCCAAAGGGGAGATCTGGAAAGGGGGAAACAAATGAAATGTAAATAGAGTATCAAAAAAAAAAAAAAGAAAGAAAGAAAGAAAGAAAGAAAAAGAAACAAAGAAAAAAGGAAAGAAGAAAAAGAAAGTACACAGAGTGTGTGTTTACCTCTTCCCAGTCATGTGACCCAGTGGAAATAACTTGAAGCTTGTAAGATACATTGCTTCAAGTGAATTTCCTCAAAACAAACAGATCAAGACTTTATGTTTATTTTTACAGGCCTCACGTGAGTCAATGCAGAACTTTATTGTATAACGTCTTTGTGCTATCAATTCTCAGTCATCAATAGTGAGAAATTTTCTCTGATTTTGATGTGTATCTTATGAACTTCATGATAGTGTTTATGGTGTTTATGGTATCTCAAAGAAACAAAGCCACAGTAAAACCTTGATTTGAGAAGTTACAAAATATTTGTAGATTTTTTCCCTATGCCTATGGAAATTCACTCCTTTCTTCTTGCTCTTTGGTTAATGTAGACAGTCATATTGCACGGCGTGTTTTTTTGTTTTGTTTTTAATATTTTGTTGCCTGATTGTCTTCTGGGTTAATTGTGCCCATTCACATAAGGGAAAGTCTAAGGCCTATTCTGAAAAGTGTTCACAGGTAATTGTCACTCTAGGCATGAAGCTTACTACATCATCTGCTCTTCCTGCTTCATATATATCCCATAATCTCGCATCTCCTTTGAAATATTCTCTTTCATACTGTGTTCTTCAAATAGAGTACTTCAGAGAAGTACCAATGCAGTCGCTGTCAAAACTGACCAACCTTGTGCCTGTACATCCTGCATGAGCTGTTTCCTCCTAGCTTGTAGGGTGATACAGTACCCTCCACTTAAACTTCACATTTACCATACTTTTTAATGCATATGCCTGTCACCTGTATTTCATAGTGCTCCTTAGAATTACTCTGAGCAAATTCTCATTTTTGCTAAAACAGTAAAATCTGCATCTCAGCTTCTAATCTACACTCTTGATGATCTCATTCTACTTTTCCACCTTGACACCTTCCCTAACTCCTCTTTCTCACCATGATCCTGGCATAAGTGAATCTGGTACCAAATCAGAAAAATAGAAAAGGATATTGGTTGTATCAGCACTAGTAAAAAAAATAGCTCAAATATTGGTGCATAATTGCACACGATATAAAAAGAAAAGATCTCTGAGCTGTAGTTGCTTTCTAGACAGTATTCATCATAAGATGCTAAGAACTTTAAAACTATGATTTTGGTTGTAGTCTTGATGACTCACGATGGATTGATAAGTTTTTTTTCTAGTTGAAGTATATAAACTAAAAATAGAGTCCCCAGTAAAAACTTACTTTATCTGGCTTATGTATTGGATGTTGTTGCTAGGCTACATTTTTACAAGTGTGGCATTTAGAATAATAGGATAGATTATCAAGATATGCAATAACAGACCATGGGATGAATCTAAATTCTGCAAAGGAGAGCTCTTTGCATGCAAAATAAAACTTAGATCATAATGTAGTCTTGTATATTCATGTTATATTAATATAAACAATGCTTGATCATAATGTGTTAGTGAACTTGCCCAACAAATCTGTTCTAGCAAACAAAACACCAGATGCAATGCTTAGAATGGTAACTTGTTAAAATTAGACTCCTTTGGTAGAAAAGAAAATGGATGCTCTGAATAAATGTCATTAGCATTTGGTGTGGATGGAAGCAAATTACTAATAACATTTCAACTTACTCAGTTGACATTTTTTAAAAATATATTTTGAGTGTTAAATTAGATGGTAGAATAGTAATATAAAATTTTAATATTCATAAGTGTTCTTTCTAAAATGCATCTATTAGTCACAATTCAAAATCATTCCTCAGTTGTCATTGAAATTTAGATTTGATTTATGGGAATATCAGCAGTAACACTGGTGGTTGTCCTTCATGGTACTCAGGAAGCAGGGACAAGACAAAGATACTGTTTTGTATTTTCAAATGTCTGCTGTAGGAAAGGCTATTTACTTAAGATTTTTGCCATATGTCTAGTTCTTTCTCATACAAATACCCATGGTCTGGATAACATGATTTAAGAAGAAAGAATTATCTGCTCAGAGGACACATTCCCAGAAACAAAGTCTATTATCTCAGGCAGTTGAGGTGTTAAAAGAAAAATCAATTAATTCAGTGAAAGTTCTCCAAACCAATTGAATTATCTGAATTATTTGTCTGTGTGACTGAATTAGGTCAGTAAATTTAGTCAAAATGGTAGATTTTTTAGCACAAAAGAACTCTGGCAAATAGATCTTGTGGAGTGCTGAGGACTTCCAACTTGAGACATTTATACCTCCATGCTCCGTATTCACACCTTCACGCTCCTCATTCATACCTTCATGCTCCACATTCACACATTCACGCTCTGCATTCACACATTCACGCCCCGCATTCATACCTCCATGCTCTACAATCATACCTTCACGGTCCGCATTCACATTTTCACGCTCCTCATTCACACCTTCATGCTCCACAATCATACCTTCACTACCTTCACGCTCCGCATTCACACCTTCATGCTCCGCATTCATATCTCCATGCTTCATATTCACACCTTCTTGCTTTGCATTCACACCTTCACACTCCGCATTCACACATTCACGCCCCGCATTCATACCTCCATGCTCTGCATTCACACCTTAACGCTCCGCATTCATACCTCCATGTTCTGCATTCATGTCTTCATGCTCCAGAATTAGTGACTTACTTCTTCTGGAATCTTCAATAACCTGCTACAGACATAACAAAATTAAATTATAGAATGAAGCATAAATTGAATTGCCTCCTGAAAACTCAGCAGAACAAAGAACATGAAAATTCAAACCTGGCCTTCATGTATTGTTCTTACCTAAGACATACTATTTGTAAAGGCACTGGATTTTAAGAAGAATATTTTTAAACCAGCACACTGAAGGAGATAGACATCTTCTGTTTCTCTTGGTGTCTGTTATGTGCTCCTAGGTAGCGAAAGATTACTGGGAAGAGAAGCAAGCGAGATCTTCTGACCTGTTCTGCACAAATGGCCTCCTATTTGTTTATTTATCAGCCAAAGCAAATCTTTACTTTATCCAAACCTACCTCTTCGTTGTCCTTAATACCCAATACCAAACAATGATGCAATGTCTTTACATATAAAATTCAAAGAAATTAATATTAAATGAATGACTTACAAGATCTGTAATATCTACTTATTTCCTCCACTCTTCACTAGAAATACCTGGTTTACTAAATGCCTCATTACAGTACCATTCAGAGCCAATTGTCCTTTGCATTCTTTGATACTCTTATTTCATGCCTCTGTTAACCATTTGGTCCTTAATTTGTATAATAGCGATAATTACACATATCAGGGAAATACTGAATGGTTACTGTGTGTAGGGATTGCCTTCAGGATCTGGCAATTACTATTTTTCTTTAAGCCTCATAACAATTAATGAAATCAGTATGAATAGCATTACATTACACAAATGAGAAAGTTGAGGAGGATAATTCACTTGCTGGATATGACAAAGCTACTAAAGGGGCAGAAGTGAAAATCAACTGCAGCTGTCTGCATCTGGACCTGCTCTCCTGGCCATTGAGCCATTAAGCCATATTACATCCTACTCGGAGCCCTGCCTCTCATTGGTCTGTATTAACGTACCTTTCATCTTCCTGGTTATATGGTAAACTTAACTGTTTCTTCGTCCTCCTCCTCCTCCTCCTCCTCCTCCTCCTCCTCCTCCTCTTCCTCCTCCTCTTCTTCCTCCTCTTCCTCCTCCTCCTCCTCCTCCTCCTCTTCCCTCTCTTCTTTCTTCTTTCTCCTCCTTCTCCTTCCTCATCACCCCTTCTTTCTCCTGCTCAGCTCCACCTTTCCTTCTCCTTCTCCTTCTTCACAAGACTATCCATAGCATGGCTCAATAGTATATAGTAGTTTATTAGTTAACAAATATATTTAGTTGATACCCTTGTTTAAATTTTTGTATAATAAGAGCTACTAAAATGTAAATTTTCAAAGAATAGTTAAAGATATTTAAACCTCATTATTTTCTTCAAAACATATTTGTCTTTCAAGCTGGTAAGATGCTCAGATTATAAAGCTATGTGACCTCTTCTTCCCTAAGCCTGATGACCTCATTCAGACAACCCACATACTGGAAGGAGAGAACAAACTCTTACAAATTGTCTCCTGGCCTCCATATAGACACCATGGCACGTGCTCCTCTCCCCAATGTAATGAAGAAATATACGCACCATTTTCTGTGTTAACTTGGCCTTTACTCACCCAAACTATAACCCTGAAAGTCATGTTCTATTCATCTTTCCATATCTGTTGGGGAAGAAATCACAGTATTCTGCTGGTTTTGCTCCAAAGCTCTCTCACCTACCTTCGTGTTCTTCACATCTTACATCTGCCATCCTGTATGCACATAGTCATCTCTTAGCTAATGACCTGATTCCTGTGAGACACCTTTTCATTCTCTAGACTGATTAAAATTCAAATGGTATCTTGGTAGTCCTGTTTTAAGAAATTGTTTCATATGTCTCTGTGGCCAAAGAGCAGATGCCAGAAATCAGAGTGGACCTTATGAGGCTGCTTGGGCTGGTTTTGACCTGCTTGGGTCTTCTGTTAAGCTGCCCTTTGCCACCCTGCTTCTAGCCAGTGCTCCAGCAAGCCACGCTACTTGACAGTTCTAAAAGAGTGCTGTTTCATGGTGCTTCAGAGGCTGATGCCTTGTGAATCTTCTAGAGAAACCGTATTTCTCTCCATTTCCTGAGTCCTTGTCTGATGTTCAAGTTGTGTCATTTTTTATAGTTGTTATCTCTCAAAGTCTGTGGTCTCTGTCTTTTATATCATTGTTTGCCTGCTACCAAAATTAGTTCCTGATGAAGATAAGGCATTTAATCAATGCTAAATGGGCCGATGGGTTGATGGATGAATGAATGTGTTTATTTTCTTTTTCCTGTTCATGTGGTTTTCTAACTAATCACCTTTCTTCGAAAAATAATTTTCCTGGCTATAAATGTTTACCAAAGTATTAGCAAATAGTATGAGCCTCTCTGAAAAGTCCTGGTCACCCAGGATGATACACGCAAGTGTGATTCCTACACATGATTGCCTATGACGACCACTCATTGTACAGGATTTTCAAGAAAATCCTGAAGATTACATTTTTGTTGCTTTCTAAATACCTGAAAAACTCATTGTATGTTTACATTTATTTCGATCTGACCATAAAAGGTAGCCAGTTTCAATTTGTACTTACAGACATTATTTCGGTGGCAATGGCTTCTTATATTCAAATGTGTACATGATAGGCAAAATAAGAACACTCCTTTTGCTAATATTGGCAGAAAACAAATTAGGTTTAAACAATTCTTTTTAGGGGTCTTTCAAAATCATCACAATCTCCTACTAATAAATTATAGTTTGAATATGTTGGATAATTTTTGGGGCCAGAACAGAAGTATATATTTACACATGTGTCCTTGACAGACAAGTCTGAGAGTAGCATGCTTTTTAAAAATACCCTTGCTTTTAATTAAAGTTACTCTTTTCATTTATTAATTTCTTTCAAAATTAAAATTCCTCCTTTTGTTCTCAACTTCATAACATATGCAGATATCCTGTGGTAAAAGAAATACCAAGTTGAATAAATAGTCCATTTTCCAGCTTAGCCAGCCAGAACTAGTGATGGCTGCATTACATTAGATTGGATCTAATGTGCTGTTTTGCAAATAGAAAAGGGTTGAATTAAACATGCATAAGGGTGCTCATAGGTGCACATTTACTTAAAAAGCTAATGTTCCACAAGACATCTTCCATTCAGAGAACCTCATGAAAAGGGGTTACTGAATATAACCACCTAAAATTGATTTAATTAATTTAAATATAATAAAAAACTGTTTTTCAACCATGAAAAGGACATGAGATTTTATCCGTAGCAGAGAATTTCAGTTAAATACTCCTTTGTCTTCATCTAGTATCTTAGATTTCGAAACTCCATTAAGCAAAATATTCCTACTCCCATTTTAGAAATTTTAAAATGGGTGAAAAGCCAAGCATCAGATTGGAAGATGCCGTCACACATCCCCTTCTTATCCTGAGACCCTCAAACAAAATCTGGTTTCATCCAGAGATTCAACCTCAATTTGTTGTAAAACTAATTTCACCAAGCAGATGGATCCTCCAATTGTATGACTAAGGCAGATGTTTTTCAGTATAGAAAAGCAGCGAACATATTTGAATTAAATATTGGTTTTGGTTAATTTTAGTAATTAAACACACTTTAAATAATAAATCAAAACAATTCTCAAGGAATTGGACTAAAACAACTTTACTGAGGTGGTGGTTTTTTAAATTAATTTTGAAAGTTACTCTGTAATAATGGGCTGCGCCATTTTTATGCATCCCTCTCTCTCTCGATCTCTCTTTCTCTCACTCTCTCACTCTCTCCTTTCTTTTCTTTTCTTTTCTCCTTCTCACTACACCCTACTAGCTCTGGTCCAAAGATCCATCCATTCATTATATGTAAGTACACTGTAGCTGTCTTCAGACACCACCACTTGAAGAGGGCATCAGATCTCATTACAGATGGTTATGAGACACCATGTGGTTGCTGGGATTTGAACTCAGAACCTCCGGAAGAACAGTCAGTGCTCTTAACTGCTGAGCCATCTTTCCAGCCCCACATATCACTCTCTTATGCTCACATTTGTCTCCCTTTGCCACTCCTTTCCCCTCTCCTCCCTGGAATTACTTTGAGACATGATTTTTGTTAGCACTGAATTATAGGTATGACAGTTTTCATAGCTCATACAGTAGATTGAGGCAAGAGGATCACTGTGAGTTTGAAGCAAACTTGATTACCAGCAAGACTCTGTCTCAAAAACAAACTAAAATGGCTACTGATACAGCTGATAGCAGATTGTATACACTGAAGGTGACCATCATAAGTTTTTAGTTGTTTTTTAAATTTTATTTTTTGAGATTATAATTATACTGTTTTCTCCTTTCCTTTCCTACCTTCAAACCATCTCATTTTACCCCTTCTTACCCTTTTTAAAATTCATGACTCTTTTCATTAGTTATTGCATACATATAAATATATATATACATATATATATATATACATATATATTCCTCAATATAACCTACTCAGCTTATAAAATGTTACCTGTATTTATGTTCTCAGTGCTGACTTGTTTATATTCAATAACCAGTTTATGTGCCTTTGTGCCCTTTCACAGGAAAAAAACTATTTCTTCTATTCTTGGCATTTCTTTTTTCCCTGTGGTTCTTTGTGTGGGGTTGGGGCCTTCTGGTCCTACTCCTTGCAACTTTGGAATGTCTGTTCTCGTTGTCTTGGATAAGCTCAGCAGAGACTTTTTTTTGTTTTGTTTTTTGTTTGTTTGTTTATTTGTTTTTGTTTTTTGAGACAGGGTTTCTCTGTATAGCCCTGGCTGTCCTGGAACTCACTCTGTAGACCAGGCTGGCCTCGAACTCAGAAATCCACCTGCCTCTGCCTCCCGAGTGCTGGGATTAAAGGCGTGCGCCACCACTGCCTGGCTCAACAGAGACTTTTAAATCTTAGCCACAACGTATGGTCATTTGAGCCTATTTTTTTCTATCATGAAAGTGATAGAGAATTCCCATTGTCCTTTAAAGCTTTGCTGCATCTGTAATTATCATTATCATTGTATTTGCTGGAATTTTTAAACTCTCATTAATTTAACAAAGTTAACAAAACATATTGATCAATAAAACAATCTGCTGAGTAGAAAATTTCCACCCCAACCATTAATTTTTATTTTTGTATTTAAAATGTAACATCACATTGAAATACAAAAGCTTTCC